>SMMW01000063.1:0-352500 GCA_004794655.1 Marisa cornuarietis | reverse complement strand
TACTCACATTCATCAAATCTCATTCAAGGGGGACTAGTATTGCTTCTTAATACCTAAAGGGGACTAACTCTCATTCTCACATTCATATTTTCGCGTAAAGGAGAAACTAGCCCTGCCTTACAACCTAGCAGGGAACTAACTCTAGTTTCTCCCTTACTATCACGGGTCGATCCGTGACACACACACACACACACACACACACACACACACACACACACACACACAGAGAGAAAGAGAGGACAGAGAAGGAAAACATAAAGTGAGAAAGGGAAAGATAAGGGACCTTGAGAGAATTAAGCAGAATAACAGGTAAAGAGAGAAGCAGAAGCACAGATAAAGAAAGGAAGAGATAAGCAGAAGAACAAATAAAGAGAGGAAGAGACAAGCAGAAGGACAGATAAAAGAGGGACAGATAAGTAGAAGCACAGATAAATAGAGGGAGAGACAACCAGAAGGACAGATAAAGAGAGGGAGAGATGTCCAGAAGGACAGATAAAGAAAGGGAGAGACGAGCAGAAAGACAGATAAAGAGAGCGACAGATAAGCAGAAGGACAAAGAGAGAGAAAGAGAGAAATACCCAGAAGGACAGATAAAGAGAGAGAGAGATAAGCAGAAGCACAGATAAGAGAGAAGCAGAAGCACAAAAGGACAGATAAAGAAAAAGAGAAATACCCAGAAGGACAGATAAAGAGAGGGAGAGACAAGCAGAAGGACAGAAAAAGAGAGAAGCAGAAGGACAGATAAAGAGAGAGAGAGAGACAAGCAGAAGGCCAGATAAAAAGAGCGAGAGACAAGCAAAAGGACAGATAAAGAGAGAATCAGAAGGACAGAAAGACAGATAAAGAGAGGGAGAGATAAGCAGAAGAACAGATAAAAAGAGGGAGAGAGAGATAAAGGGAGAAAGGGAGATGGAGCGAGAGATGAGATGAAAGCAAATTATCTTCAAAGACGACATGCGCCCGTCCTCCTCATTTGAGGCTCACGCGCGGTCAGTGAGATGAAATAAGCGACGAGCCTTACAAGTGACAAACAGCCGCTGATACAGGATTAGCCCCCAACATCCGCCTGTCTTCTCCTCCACTTCAGACTTGGTTATCTCCAAATAGCAATTCTTCCTCTCCTTTGGTTTTGATATTCTGCCATTTCTCCTTCTTTCTCTCTCTCTCTTTTCTGTAGACTGTGCTGATCACTGTTTCTGCCCATCATTGTCATCTGACTACAGACCGTTTTGTAGCTTGAGGGGTGCAATCAGGGTAGGGGGGGGGGTAAGAAAGAGGCGGGTACAAGCTTCTTCTGTATCTACAGACTGAAAAAAAAACCCACCAAAGATGCGGACAGTCCTAGGATGTTACCTTTGCGATAATATCTTGCAAAAGACAAACTTTTTAACTAAATCTCTTTTTCTGTTGTTGTCCTAGACAGAGCACCGGGGGGAGGGGGGAAGGAGGGGAGAGAACTGCTGCATTTACTTGCTGACGCCCACCAGCTCTCTGAATATTTCAGTTGGGTGTAGTGTGCTTTGGAGGTTGTCCCCCCTGTCAAAGCTTATGATCCTCTTAGCGATTATAAAAATAATATTTCTCCAGTTACTGCCATCCTTTGCTTAGTTCCTCCACATCCACAGAAGATACACAACCGACCTTTTTTTTCAAAGAGTTTTGTTCATTTTGCGGTGTGTAACAGTTCTCCAACTGACAACGACTGAAATTCGGTGCTTGCCAGGAAACAGTTCACTGTGTCAGTCAACTTGTAACAGCCTAGGAAAGAAGAATGCAAGGAGGAAGAGGAGATTTATTTCTGTAATATTTTTTTGTAATTTGTAGGAGACATGATTGCCAGGGGGACAGAAAATCATCACCGGAAGAGCAAGTCGAGGAGAAATGAAAGGCAAGAAAGGGAAGAAGAAAATGACAAGAGGGCGACGGAAACGCACGGACTGCGGCAAATATCTGATTTGGCCTCATATTTTGCCATTACTACCCATTACTGCTCATTACTAGTCATTACTGCTCATTATCAGAGAGACTGGCAGGGGGAGAGATGTCATTAACTCGTTTCGTCCGCCTCTTTGGTCAGCGAGGCCATGGCATTGTCCAGAGGAGACTTTCATGAGGACCAGCAGTGCGACTGCCTGTTGAATTATCTGCCTGCCATCGATCCTCTCGTTTTCTCGTTATTTCACTCGGGCTGATCGAGAAAGTTAATCGAATAAACAAGAAAGCAACAGCAATGTATCAGCCATTACACGATGCAGCGAGATTTACTGCGCACAAACTAATACCATTCTCTGGCTCCCTCCCTCCCTCCCTGTCTCTTCTCTTGAACACCAGCCCCTCAGCCCCTCTCTCGTGGCCACACACACACACACACACGTTTGCATATACTATATTCTCAGCCTCAGGCAGTCAGATCATCGTGTAAAAAAAAACATTAAAGACTCAGCATGGAAAAAATATTCTATATAAACCTCTTGTACAAGAGTCAATAAAATGTTGAATGAATGTTTTTTTATTTTTATAGTGTAGTTCTTCTTGTGTGTGTTGTGATCTCGCGAACAAAAGGGTAGAATTATTGCTAATTCAGTAATTAGACATGCTTCAGTGAAGATGGTTTAAGTTGTAAAGTGTTTACTGCCATCATGTTTATAAATATTAAGACAGATGGCCATGACCCGACATCCCGTGTTAATAATGTCAGAGTCACTCACCTGTCCACAAGCTAACAAACCGGTTTATACAAGAGAACTTTACTCTTACTTCATTGTTTGCACACAATTAGTTTCTGTAGCATGGAATCACACAGGTGGAGACATGGACTGACCATCCTGCCAGGACGTCTGCTGCCGTCTGGTGCCAGACATGAACGAGGTCATCACCGAGGTCTCATCCCGTCTCGCGAGAAAGTCCGAGATGAAGTTTTTCGTTTAGAAAAAAATTCAGAGCAATAATTCAGTGAAACTGTTGCGGGTTGTGTCAGGATCCTTTTAGCGGAATTAGTCTGTCGTGTACTTGTAACACTGTTATGAACATGTGTTATCACCCATGAACGTCGAAGTAACGAGGTTGTCGCCCTTGATTGAATAGCGATGATGACCCCTGGTTTGAATGTTGAGAGGGGGCGTTGTTTAGAAATTGGAAGAGGAAGCAGACGTGAGAGTCTGGGAGAAAGAGGAATTTGGTACAGAGGTTGGAATTAATAGTACTGTGTGGATTAATATTAACTGTGTGAAGAAATAGCAACTGTGTGGATAAATAGTAACTGTGTGGATGCATATTAACGGTGTAAAGAAATATTAACTGTATGGAGAAAGAGTAACTGTGTGGAGAAATATTAACTGTGTGGTTCCTCGATTTATTAATTTTCTCAACTGCTGTGTGATCTCTTGAGAAGATCGTAGAACTGTGTGGATTTACCTACTGTGGAATTTTTATTGACTTGATCATTTGTCTGCCGTTAGACTGTCGGAGTTATTTGGTGAATGTAGGCTGTCCGTATGATCAACGCCAGAGAGCAAGACTGAAAGAGGGGAACTGTTTGCCGTGTCGACCCCTTCCCCCCCCAACAACAGAAGAAGAGAGAACTTGAAGGTCTTTAATATAAACTGCTTGGATATATTTGTTTCGGTGCAAACTCAGTGTAGAATATTTGTGCTGAAGTTTTCTGTTGTTATTTAGTAAAGTATAGATTTACGTTCACCCGATTAATAGAAACGTTCGAGCCCATGTGCAGGTCTTTGTATTTTGTTGTGTGAAAGGACACGTGAAGAAGGCTGTGAGGTCAGTGTGTGTTGTGTGTGACCTGTCCACACTTTCCCTGCGTTCTTGACAAACACAGATGCAGGTTCGCCTGCACATACAAGTTTTCTCATCTTCCTCACACATCGACAAACATATTGTTTGGTCTTCAAAGTTTGCTGTGACAGGCGTAGGTGCTACAGGTAGACATGGCGGACTGGCTATTTATTTCATGATTGTGATACGACGTACATACACTTACCTTGCATACATACGACGCATATTACACACACACACACACACACACCACGCTCGACGAGCCCCCAGTAGATGGGGATGAAGGTGAAGAGATTTCTAGTTGATTTATGGAAGATGAAGAACTCGCTGCTCTCTCTTTTCTATCTGGCCATGGAACCGTCTTCTTTTTTCTTCTTTTTACGTCATTCTTTTACCAAAATGACGACAAACAAATGACGTACACAAGACGTCACACACACACACACACACACACACACACACACACGAAACAATACAAGACACACCCCTCACTCATCACACACACACACACACACACACACACACACACGAAACAATACAAGACACACCCCTCACTCATCACACACACACACACACACGAAACAATACAAGACACACCCCTCACTCATCACAACACACACCCCTCACTCATCACACACACACACACACACACACACACACACACACACACACACACACGAAACAATACAAGACCTCCCCCTCACTCATCACAATGAATTTGCATGAAGTGTCACGCCCGGAGAAATGCGCGTGTGTAGAGAGATGAGAACTAAGCCCACGTGCACTGGGCCGCCTGTCCAGCATGGAGCTGGTGTGGTTGAGCCCGTCGTTATGATGCAGCAGAAGCTGACAGGACCCCACACAAATGGGAGGCAGCTGATGGCGGCTTTATTGAGTCCAGTGACTGTGTCCGCAATGTGGGAGATTGAACACGACTTTTACAGGCCAGCAGCGACGTGAGACAGATTTCTTACAGCAAGATGTAGCTATCTCACACACACACACACACACACACACACACACACACACACACACACACACACACACACACTCGCACTCACACACACACACAATCTCACACTCGCACTCACACACACACACACACACTCACACACACTCTCACACTCACACACTCACACTTTCTCTCTCTCACACACTCTCTCTCACTCACACACAAACACATATCCCGCGCTCACACACTCACACACATACACATACTCTCACACACACACACTCTCACTCACACACACACACACTTAATTTTCTATCTCACACACACACTCTCACTCACACACACTTTCTCTATCTCACACACTCTCTCACTCACACACTCACAAACTATCTCTCTCACACACACTCACACACATACACATACTCACACACACTCTCATACACACTCTCTCACTCACACACTCACAAACTATCTCTCTCACACACACTCACACACATACACACACTCTCATACACACTCTCACACACACACACAGACACTCTCACTCACACACACTCACACACTTTCTCACACACACAGACACTCTCATTCACACGCACTCACACACACTCCCACACTCTCACTCACACACTTTCTCTCTCTCACATACACTCTTTCTCTCTCTCACACACACTCTCTCACTCACACACACTCACACACTTTCTCTCACACACAGACACACACTCACACACACTCAAAAACTTTCTGTCTCTCACACACTCTCTCTCACTCACACACACTCACACACTTTCTCACACACACACAGACACTCTCACTCACACACACTCACACACTTTCTCACAGACACTCTCACTCACACACACTCACACACTTTCTCTCTCACACACTCTATCTCACTCACACACACTTACACACTTTCTCTCACACACACACAGACACTCTCACTCACACACACTCACACACTTTCTCTGTCACACACACTCTCTCTCACACACTTTCTCACAGACACTCTCACTCACACACACTCACACACTTTCTCTCTCACACACTCTCTCACTCACACACACTCACACACTTTCTCACACACAGACACTCTCACTCACACACACTCACACACTTTCTCACACACTTTCTCTCTCTCACTCACACACACACTCACACACTTTCTCTCTCACTCACACACTTTCTCACACATACACAGACACTCTCACTCACACACTTTCTCTCTCTCACTCACACACACTCACACACTTTCTCTCTCACACACTCTCTCACTCACACACACTCACACACTTTCTCTCTCACACACACTCTCTCTCTCACTCACACACTCTCACACTTTTCTCTCTCACACACTCTCTCTCACGCACACACACTCACTCACTTTCTCACACACACAGATACTCTCACTCACACACTCACACACTTTCTCTCTCACACGCACACACACTCACACATTTTCTCTCACACACATACTCTCTCTCACTCACACACGCACACACACTCACACACTTTCTCTCTCTCTCTCACACACACACACTCACACACACTCAAACACTTTCTCTCTCTCTCACACACACACACACACACACACACGCATACACACAAGAGAAAGCTCCAGATGTAGTCTCTCTGTCTGATGATCTATAAGTGAAAGCCGGGTAGCACAGGGAGAAGCGGGTGTCTGGCGTTGGTATCGTAAATACCCGCAGCAGACGATAACAAGACATAACTCGTACACTGAGACGTCATAGGCCATGAGCTAGCCTTATCACAACCACCCTCCCCCTCCCCCTCCCCCTTGTTACACTAACACATGCAGTAAAGTGATTTAACGACTCCGTCAGACTCTGCAAGGCACCAACAGCAAAAGGTCAAAGGTCAACATTCCCCTCGTTTCAAACGCCTGCTTTTAGTCGCCTCAGCTTTCTTTTTTGTGAACAGCAGCGACAGCAGCAGCAGCGGGGGGGGGGAGGAGGACTTGCATGTTGTTTTTGTTTCTGGTGGACAGTGTGTGTTGGGACCAGAAACAGACTCAGTCACGTGAAGTTAGCAAAGAGATTATTTTCTGATCATAAACCGCAGCACCAGCCTCCTGCCCAGTCTATTGATTTGGACTATAGGGGCGCACAACTATGCCCCCCCCCCCGAGACTGGTGCCAGATATTGCGCTGGGAGGAGCAAAGGGTGGGGGTGGGGGGACAACACACACCACGTTGAAAGAAATCAAAGCGAGGCTGTCGGCTGTCAGGAGAGTTTTCATTGTGTTTCTCGCCCATTTTCCCTCCTCGGGCGGACGCTTTGATAGACTGTATCCTGGGAGGTAGAGAGGAGGACAGAGTAAACAAAGTCTCACACGGACAGTAGAGATAAGGACTGTATCCTGGGAGGTAGAGAGGAGGACAGAGTAAACAAAGTCTCACACGGACAGTAGAGATAAGGACTGTATCCTGGGAGGTAGAGAGGAGGACAGAGTAAACAAAGTCTCACACGGACAGTAGAGATAAGGAGGGAGGGGAGGGACCGATAGCATCCCAGTGGGAAATCACAAGGCGATGTAGTAGTTACAACTCGTGCTTTGTATGTGGCCAGCGCCATCCGCCTCGACAACACTTACCTTACTCACATCCTGCTCATGTATATATATATATATTATATATCACAATAACTTGCTCACATCCTGCTCATATATATATACCGCAATAACTGGCTCATATCTACTCGTGTGTATACCCCATTAACTTATCTGCTCGTGTATATTCTGCAATAATTCACACAGACTCCAGGGAAGAAACTATCGCCTTGACTGGTCCTGCGACCATAAGAAGACAAAACATGTTGCCTTGCCCTGTACCTGTGCTATGTACATGTGTGTACTGCAATAGTTCTCGCTAATAATCAGGGAAACAGCCCACCAGCCGCACAGACAGACAGACAGACAGACAGACAGACAGACAGAGGTGACACGGGCCGGTATGAGCACAGACCTAGCTGTATGATGACAGACATGAAAGTCGGGGGACTGTCATATATTCCCGTCACGCCTCTTAAAGTTTTGGGTCAGAGGTAATAACAGGGTTCCCCACTATTACAGTTGATGTCATTTACAGTTGGGGAGACAGAGATGTTCCCGCTTTGTTAATGTATGGCCACAGAGATATTCAAGTAATGGTCATTTGTGTTACATTCATGGTGATAATATATTGTTATATATATATATATATATTAGTATATTGGGAAGATAACTGTGATAGTTAATAAAACTTCAAATATAACAAAGGTGTGGTGACAGTTATGGAGACGGAAATTAAAGTTAAGGTAACATCTATAATGTGGTACACACAGGTATGTTGACAGGTACCTCACCTTTTAGTTACAGGCGAGTCCCAATGAACTACTCGATATGTTGGTGACATACAAGAAGTCAACATGGACTACTCAGTGTTTTGCTGACATACAAGAAGTCAACATGGACTACTCAGTGTTTTGCTGATATACAAGAAGTCAACATGGACTACTCGGTGTTTTGCTGACATACAAGAAGTCAACATGGACTACTCGGTGTTTTGCTGACATACAAGAAGTCAACATGGACTACTCAGTGTTTCGCTGACATACAAGAAGTCAACATGGATTACTCAGTGTTTTGCTGACATACAAGAAGTCAACATGGACTACTCAGTGTTTCGCTGACATACAAGAAGTCAACATGGATTACTCAGTGTTTTGCTGACATACAAGAAGTCAACATGGACTACTCAGTGTTTTGCTGACATACAAGAAGTCAACATGGACTACTCAGTGTTTCGCTGACATACAAGAAGTCAACATGGATTACTCAGTGTTTTGCTGACATACAAGAAGTCAACATGGATTACTCAGTGTTTTGCTGACATACAAGAAGTCAACATGGACTACTCAGTGTTTTGCTCTGTGTTTGTCCCTCACTTGATATTCCTCTGAAGACAATGATAAATCTAAACCAAGTTTAATCCCAAGTCGTGCTCTTGGCATATGGCGAAGGTTGTGTTCCAATCAGCTTGTCATCGCCATGTCGAGCGACTCGCACCTCCTCCAACTCAACCTCCCTCTACCCGAACCCGCATCAATGTCAGCGGAATGTTTACAAACAAGGGAGAGAATTATCTGTGTGCCTCGTGTTAATGAATCAGTCAGCTGGAGGTGATAGTCACAGCTTCACTTCCTTGTTATAATGCGTGTGGTGCAGGGGCCTTGCGCGCGACAGCTAATCTCGCGGGACATGCACATGCGCGTGCACAGAAATTCGTACGTGCGCGGGGTGCGTGCTATAGACTCTCGGCCAAGCCGCCTGTCAAAGGGCCAATAACATCGCCGCCCAGATGGAAATTGGTGTCAGAGGGAGGACGCACATGTGTCCGGCCGCAAAATGGAGATCTTACAGCTTCCACTGCACACGCGCAAAGGGACGTGCAGCAGAGCAACGGCACGTGCAATCAAAGACTGGGCAAAGCTCGGGTTTGGTCTCCCGTATCTTCGCTTTTTTTGTTTTGTTTTGCTTTAGATGGTTTGTGATTCTTATTTTTCTGTCTTTTTATTTGTTCGTTTTTATTTGTTTTTATTTTCGCTGACGTGTATAGCGTGAAGACAGCGGCCGTCAGTTTCTAGGGCTGTTGTCGCCCTTCAGGATGTAGCTGTGAGCGTCGGTCTAACACTTTCCTCACGTTCTTGGTCGGGGGTTGTCTCCCTTCTCTCTAATCCCTTTGCTCTCGACGGGTAAGGCTGAGGTGGTGTGTCTTCACCAGAGTAGACAGGATGCTGTGTGGAGGCAGCCAGACTCTGGTCTTAGACGAGGTTTAATGTCCTCTCCTGCTGATGTACGAGCTTTGCTGGCTTTCTACCATCTCTGACGAGCACAAGAAAAACCAGTGCAGACAGGGCTTACAAAATGTTTGTTCAGCAATTAATAAACATAGCAAAACATTTTGAGACTGAGTGCGCTCATCATCATCATCATCATCATCATCATCATCATCATCATCATCATCATCATCATCATCATCATCATCATCATCATCAAATATGGCAGATTCCTTACTTACATTCTTGAAATCATGTTTATCTTTGCCGGCATGATTGATTGATTGATTGTGTTTACGTGTGTGTATGTGTGCGCTAGCGTGTGTACGTTTATGCGGGAGAAAGCGACCTGTGTGTGTGTGTGTGCGTGCGCGTGTGTGTGCGTATCCGGTGACGTAGAGCACACAATGACAGTGAGTTATCAGCAACATCAGCAGCGTGACGTATCGCAGTGTCGTCGTCACAACTGACGTACAAACTACACACAAGCGAACGTCTCCAACGTCAGATAACCGTCACCTTGACAACCGCACAGTCGTCGCCGAGTCGTCCTCACATCAAGCAGACGACAGCAAGTCTGTCCTTGTCGTCTGTCCACTTGACTTCCTGCCTTACGGTCTGCAATGGACACGTGGTCACGACCCCGAGCACGTGCTCTACTATTGGCTTTGATGGTCGCCGCCATCTTGTGGAGTCTGAGTGCAGCGGGTGAGACTTGCCTGCCGACAGCCTGTCTGCTCTAGCTAGTCTATTAATCTGTTCGGTGGTGTAGTTCCTGCTGCTGGTGTTGTAGTTGTTGCTGCTTCCGTTTATGCTTCTCCTCCTTCCGTCATGTTATGTAGAGTGTAGTCTATTGACAGCAAGTCTCTGTAATGTAGAGTGTAGTCTATTGACAGCAAGTCTCTGTAATGTAGAGTGTAGTCTGTTGACAGCAAGTCTCTGTAATGTAGAGTGTAGTCTATTGACAGCAAGTCTCTGTCATGTAGAGTGTAGTCTATTGACAGCAAGTCTCTGTAATGTAGAGTGTAGTCTATTGACAGCAAGTCTCTGTAATGTAGAGTGTAGTCTATTGACAGCAAGTCTCTGTAATGTAGAGTGTAGTCTATTGACAGCAAGTCTCTGTGATGTAGAGTGTAGTCTGTTGACAGCACGTCTCTGTAATGTAGAGTGTAGTCTGTTGACAGCAAGTCTGTCATGTAGAGTGTAGTCTATTGACAGCACGTCTCTGTAATGTAGAGTGTAGTCTATTGACAGCAAGTCTCTGTAATGTAGAGTGTAGTCTATTGACAGCAAGTCTCTGTAATGTAGAGTGTAGTCTATTGACAGCAAGTCTCTGTAATGTAGAGTGTAGTATATTGACAGCACGTCTCTGTAATGTAGAGTGTAGTCTATTGACAGCAAGTCTCTGTAATGTAGAGTGTAGTCTATTGACAGCAAGTCTCTGTAATGTAGAGTGTAGTCTATTGACAGCAAGTCTCTGTAATGTAGAGTGTAGTCTATTGACAACACGTCTCTGTAATGTAGAGTGTAGTCTATTGACAGCAAGTCTCTGTAATGTAGAGTGTAGTCTATTGACAGCACGTCTCTGTAATGTAGAGTGTAGTCTATTGACAGCACGTCTCTGTAATGTAGAGTGTAGTCTATTGACAGCAAGTCTCTGTCATGTAGAGTGTAGTCTATTGACAGCAAGTCTCTGTAATGTAGAGTGTAGTCTGTTGACAGCAAGTCTCTGTAATGTAGAGTGTAGTCTATTGACAGCAAGTCTCTGTAATGTAGAGTGTAGTCTATTGACAGCAAGTCTCTGTCATGTAGAGTGTAGTCTATTGACAGCAAGTCTCTGTAATGTAGAGTGTAGTCTGTTGACAGCAAGTCTCTGTAATGTAGAGTGTAGTCTATTGACAGCAAGTCTCTGTGATGTAGAGTGTAGTCTATTGACAGCAAGTCTCTGTGATGTAGAGTGTAGTCTATTGACAGCAAGTCTCTGTAATGTAGAGTGTAGTCTATTGACAGCAAGTCTCTGTGATGTAGAGTGTAGTCTATTGACAGCACGTCTCTGTGATGTAGAGTGTAGTCTATTGACAGCAAGTCTCTGTGATGTAGAGTGTAGTCTATTGACAGCAAGTCTCTGTAATGTAGAGTGTAGTCTGTTGACAGCAAGTCTCTGTGATGTAGAGTGTAGTCTATTGACAGCAAGTCTCTGTAATGTAGAGTGTAGTCTATTGACAGCAAGTCTCTGTAATGTAGAGTGTAGTCTGTTGACAGCAAGTCTCGGTCATGTAGAGTGTAGTCTGTTGACAGCAAGTCTCTGTCATGTAGAGTGTAGTCTATTGACAGCAAGTCTCTGTGATGTAGAGTGTAGTCTATTGACAGCAAGTCTCTGTAATGTAGAGTGTAGTCTGTTGACAGCAAGTCTCTGTAATGTAGAGTGTAGTCTGTTGACAGCAAGTCTCTGTAATGTAGAGTGTAGTCTATTGACAGCAAGTCTCGGTCATGTAGAGTGTAGTCTGTTGACAGCAAGTCTCTGTGATGTAGAGTGTAGTCTATTGACAGCAAGTCTCTGTGATGTAGAGTGTAGTCTGTTGACAGCAAGTCTCTGTAATGTAGAGTGTAGTCTGTTGACAGCAAGTCTCTGTAATGTAGAGTGTAGTCTATTGACAGCAAGTCTCTGTAATGTAGAGTGTAGTCTGTTGACAGCAAGTCTCTGTAATGTAGAGTGTAGTCTATTGACAGCAAGTCTCTGTGATGTAGAGTGTAGTCTATTGACAGCAAGTCTCTGTGATGTAGAGTGTAGTCTATTGACAGCAAGTCTCTGTAATGTAGAGTGTAGTCTATTGACAGCAAGTCTCTGTGATGTAGAGTGTAGTCTATTGACAGCAAGTCTCTGTGATGTAGAGTGTAGTCTATTGACAGCAAGTCTCTGTGATGTAGAGTGTAGTCTATTGACAGCAAGTCTCTGTAATGTAGAGTGTAGTCTGTTGACAGCAAGTCTCTGTGATGTAGAGTGTAGTCTATTGACAGCAAGTCTCTGTAATGTAGAGTGTAGTCTATTGACAGCAAGTCTCTGTGATGTAGAGTGTAGTCTATTGACAGCAAGTCTCTGTAATGTAGAGTGTAGTCTGTTGACAGCAAGTCTCTGTGATGTAGAGTGTAGTCTATTGACAGCACGTCTCTGTAATGTAGAGTGTAGTCTATTGACAGCAAGTCTCTGTAATGTAGAGTGTAGTCTATTGACAGCACGTCTCTGTGATGTAGAGTGTAGTCTGTTGACAGCAAGTCTCTGTGATGTAGAGTGTAGTCTATTGATAGCAAGTCTCTGTCACAAAGCTGTAAAGATGGCGCAAGCTTATTAATGACACAAAGCAAAACGCGAGTATTTCGAGAAACAAGACAAACATCTATTTCTGTTAATGATTTAACAGACTCTAACCCTAACCGCACTTCTTCCCTTACCCAGAACTATTTGTACTTTTTATTTATTATTATTTTCTTCTTAAACATCTTTTTGATTTTTTTTAAAACCACTGCGGCGTTGTATGTATGTAGTGTGTTTTCTCGTGGTGCCCTATAAGTAGTCTCTAGGGTCGTTTTTGTTCAGGTCCGGTGTACGGGAAGGGCCGGCCTGGGCACGAAGACGATTCCTACCGAGAAAGACACGAAGGCAAGACAAGGCTGACCCCTCGTGAACTGCAGCTCGTGACAGAGTCCGACCCACGTGACGGCGAGGTTGCTGATGGCAGTGGCGATCTCCACACCCCTCGTCTAGAAGGAGGCGGAGAGCAGGCGGAGCACAGCGGAGAAGAGGATCAGGAGAAGCATAAAGATTATCCCGCAGACAGCGAGTCCAGCGGCATCTACCCCAATAAAGAAATGGAGGACACCCTGATGGAAACCGCGGAAGCTGCAGCAGCTCAGGAAAAAGAATTCCTCGACTCGTCAGAAAAGGTCAGTCAGCCTGCAGCGCACGAGCAGCATCCCCGTGACCTGCAGCAGACTGTCAGCCAGCCAGCAGCGTCCCAGGCTCTCCACTTGGATGATGATAAAGACAAGTCAGACCAGGCAGCCGACCAGACATCCGGTGCCAGAGGTCTGTTCAAACTTGGTAGCCGTATAATCTCTTACTTCGCTTTTCTTTGGCAGGGGCGGCGAAATGAAGGTGGTAGCTGTCACAGAAAATCTTGGCGATAGGTCAGCTCATTTTTTTGTGCGGCATCTCATTTTGTGGGTCATCTTTTGTGGTTGGTCATCTATTCTTTTATCCGTCACATCGTCTTCTTCTTTTGCATGCTTATTTGAGGAAATTGTCTCATAAACTGTTTGTCTCAGTTGAGAGAAAAGCTTAAGCCAGTGTGAAGCTGTAAACCCGTGTTGTAGTAGACCACCAGAACTGATGATGCACACTTGAGAGGGTCAGGTAGGGAGGGTTAGGACATCCTGATAAGCAATCATTCAGCTGTTTTTCAATTATTTGCATCATCTAAAAAAATTTGAAAGCATTTAGGTTGTATGGGAGAAAGGATACAAGGATACACCCTTCATACCATTCACCTCACAAAAATACACGAAACTAAGACTAAGCGTTCACTCGGAGAGTTAAGCAGACGGTAAGTAGGCTAGATGTTGGGGTAGACACGGCTATTCAGGACCCAGACTGAATAGCTAAGACAATTCATAATTCGACTGAACCAAAACAAAAAGTTTAATAAATCAGTTGATGTTTGAATGAACCAATCAACGATCCAAGCGAGCGGAGATGGACAAACGCCCAGCTGCACCAACGTCCTCGACAAAGCACAGGAAGTACAATAGTGACGACTGCTGGTCAGGTCAGACAGCCATCCAGCCACCAAACTCTATTATGCTTTTCAGATGCCGTGTCTTCTGACAAAAACAGCGCTAGCTGTACTCTAGCCAGCGCCCAGAGCCCCCTAGCGGAAGGCGGCGAAAGGGTGGTGAGCTCGTCTCACGAGGCCAGTTCTGCTGCAGCAGACGTCCGCGTCCTGCCACTTGACAGCCGCCCTACAGAGACTGCTGCGCATGCGTCAACGTCCGAGAGCGAGGTACAGACGGACGGTCAGCAGATCAGACACCATCATCAGCAGCAGCAGACACCCGGTGCCGGGGAGATGGCAGCACCCAAGCCACTGGACACGTCCGGTCAAGATGGACCCTCCGTGCAGCCGGTGTATCAGCCGTCCAGCTCTCAGCACTTGCTTCGTGAATTCAAGCCCACCGCCAAACTGCGCCACCTGGCGTCTGCCATCAGTAGGACCGAGCTGGAACAGATGTTCCACAGCTTTCTTGGCGGTTTCCTTGATTACATGTCAGGTCAGTCCATGATCATAGTTAGTCCCTGATTAAGGATTAAGATTATCCTCTCGTTACAGTCAAGCCCTTGGCAAAGGCCAGTCCATCATTACAGTTACTCACTCATTAAGGTCCGTGAGTCCCACTGATTACGGTGAGTCCCTGATTAAGGTCACTCAATGATTACATAGTCCTTGATTACTGGCCAGCCATGATTACAATTAGTTTTCGACCCCTGATCACAGTTAGTCCCTCAGTTTCCATTTTACCTATAATGGTGTTGGGGAAGCGGATGGCCGTGTGGTTAGAGCGCTGGCGTCCGAACCTAGAGCGCGCTGGTTCAATTCCCGATAAGCGCAGCAAACTTCCCCCCAGTCGACCCAGCTGACGGGAATGGGTACCTGACTCCATAGAGGATTGGGGAAGGTAAGGCAGCGAGGGAGAGGAGATTGGCACCACCCTCATGTAAAAGCTGGCCCCGAGAAAAGTGGGGTCTCTAACACCTCACTCCCCAACCACCTGAAAAGGTTATGGGATGACCTTTACCTTTTTACCTTTTATAATGGTGTTTATATATATATATATATATCGTCGTTAGCAATAACGCCTAGTAGTTTTAGACAAAATGTATCTTTTCATGTCCGTCCTCAAAAGCTTCAAGTGCATTTGTAGACAAGGCGAAACCTCAATTGTTGTACAACAGTTAAAAGTTGTATTTCCATTCATTGGTTAATCCATAATTACAGCGATGATGTGCGTCTAGTAACAGATTAATCACTGCTCGTGTAGACCCAAGAAACGTGTCGCTAGTTAGTTACTTTCACAGGTATCTCCTTGGTTACGATGATATAGGTGAGGACAAGAGCGAAGGCCCGTCGGTAGTCAAGAACGACGTGGACTCAAGCAGCACCAAGCATTCCAGTAACCACCATGTCACCCAGCAGGTCAGCCAACCCAGCGACCCAAAGCCTCAACCAAAGTCTGTAGAGTTTGTCACAAATGTACAAAATTCAGAGTCACGATCTGAAAACGAGAATAGCTCATCTAATTCAGGCTCAGCTGTTTCCGACCCACATCAGGACGAGCATGAAATAGAAAGAAGGGAAGGAGCTGTCTGAATGATGATGATTATTATTATTATTATTATTATTATTATTATAAATGTCCAGGTGCAAATACAAACTAAAATGTTTCGTGCCAAAAGTCGCCACTCTCGATGTTAACCAAAGTGAAGAGAAGAAAATTTGTTTACAATAAATGAAGCTCCTATGTCCGTTCAGTACCACTGACGATTTCATGTTTATGATGGTCTGGATGTTTCTACGTTCTTTCCGAACAAAAATTTCCGCAGCGTAGCGCACACACCGAGATTCATGTAAACTTTACAAGATTACTCGGGTACACTGTTTTTTTTTAAATATTTGTTAAATAGCAGTGCACGATACTATTTTCCCCATATTTAGATAAATAACACTCTTCTGTTCTCGAGATACACACTTTAAAAAAGGAAGTGGCCACAGTTGTGACATCACGAGATGGTATTTCCCTTTCATTGGCTGAGGCCTTCACAACGAAAACGTATCCGTGTACAATGCTGACGTCAGTGTTGTTGACCTCTTTCTGTGCATGCTGATGTTTGTAGGCGTGGGTCAGTGAAAGGAGGGTATTTACTCAAACTGGGGGGAAATAGTATCTTGCACCGCGCCTTCTCCAGTCATCGAAGAAAATGTGCATCTCGCTATCCATGAGAGAATGCGAGCGCTCCTGCAGCCAGTCGTCATAATTATCCCGCCACCAACTGACCTTTTGATTTATCTATTTGCTGGTTGGTTGATATTTTCTGGCCTTATCCTATGCTCACAAAGTTGATCTCATCTTTCTCTAAGGATTACCTCAGACAGAAATCTGTTAAAAATTAAGTTAATGTCTTGCCTATTAATCAACAACCCTTAGTAAGTAAATCTGTTGTAAGTAAAGAGTATTTCAGGCCTCTTCATCCTCACCTTCACTAGATGTTTATTCTGGTCGCCATTTCTATCAGGCTCGTCTATTACAGCTCTCTGTAACACCCACGACCTGTGAAAATATATATCAAAGCATCCTACAGCAAAATGAGTTATCCATTTGAATAGTCTTTGACAAAAAGTCAGCCAGGCGCTTCCCAAGCATCCAATGATTGTGAACTGTGTTTTACTAGACAAAACTCAACATTTATCACAACTTTTGTATGAAAACTTACTTTCATGTTGTTTTCTTTGAAAACTGCAAAATAATGATACATGGTACGTTAATTTTATTTAATTAAGTGTTTAAAAATAATCCACATTGTGTGGGTGTTCTTTGTTGATAAAGCACTGTTATAAGCTACACGAAATTACTAGGATGACATTTTCTCTTCCAATCAGTTGGCTTCACTCTCACTTTCTCTCTCTCTCTCTCTCTCTCTCACACACACACACACACACACACACACACACTCACACACACACACGCACACACGCACACACACACACTCTTCTTTTTGTATTTGTTATGGATATCAGTGTGTGTCATTATTTAGGGGGTGACATTATGTGTGCATATGGGCGCTTGTTTGTGGGTGTGTGGGTGTGTGAGTGTGTGTGAATGGGGAAGGAAAGAGAGAGTTGTCAGTTACCCAATACCTCAGAACAAATCTCGCTCAGCTACAGGAAAATGTGTATATTAGTGACTTCAGCAATACTCAACGTGAAAGCAGACAGCGTCTCCAACGAAATCATAGCAACCAAAGGGTCTGCTGTATCCACCAGGCAGTGGCACCATTTGACCTTGAGTATGGTCCTAGATAGCATTTCAGAAGTGCTAACATGGTTCTAATAATGTTTTAGAGGAAACATTTTAGAAACATTTACAGATTAAACATTTAAAAACTGAAACATTTTGCAAACATTTTAAAATGTTAGGAACCATAACATTTAAAACGTAACAATTCTCACAGAAAAAAATATTTTAAAGACGTTATTATATATGTCGCATCGCTCTGTGTGAGATTTGAAAAATGTTGTAAAATCTGTCATCAGAAAACACACCATGCACCTCATATTGACGCCACATCGAGTTGTTCCCCTTGTTTGCGCTTGGAGAAGAGAAGTTTCATTTCAAAAGCGAGATGTTTATTACCGTTTTCTTAGACTGAAATGTCTGTGATTGTTGCCCATAAATTTTGACTGGAGACGATTTCCTTAGTAGTCTGTTGAATGAATTTAATTTGGTCCTTTTAATTTTTTTAAACTTCAGTTCAGTCCAAGGTTGTAAATAAAGTTCAAATCTGTAAGGTTGTATTCCAAAATCAATCGTTATATTTTCTGGGCAAAAAATTGCTTCTTGAACGCGACAACCTGAGCGATGTTTCTTCATTTGACTCAAAGACATGCACAGATTTCTGTAACTGAGCCGCACTCACTGTTACAAATACTCAGGGCACGTAAGAGAACTCTCCAGTATTGGAGAGTAATTTTCTCCTGCTTCCCTAGAGGCAGGTGACAATGCCGATTTTTCAAATTTTGTGTCTTTAAAATAACCATAATTATGTACTCATATATTGGGAAGTATGAACTTAACCCGATCATAAAGTAAAAATGTTGCACTCGGATTGTCCTTTAAAAAGAACACCGGCACAACTACAGTCTTGTTTTGGTTGCAGCCTCTCATGATGGGGCGCACCAGTATACTAAAAACAGATTAAATGAAGAAAACAGTACACACCTTAAAATCTAACAATCATCTAGATTTACATTAAGTATACTACTAATTTCATATTCACTAATTACATCCGATACGAAACCTTACAAACTCAAACAATTCAAAAACAAATCTAGCCTCATGAGGTTTTCGTGTAAATAATTTCAACTCTTTATTAACAAGTCTGGTATGGACTTATCACACAACACCAATGAAAACTGTCAGGTTCCGCTCTGTCCCGGTCAAGAGCACCAAACAGCCGCAAGAATCCCCCTGTCACGTGACTATTTTACACGTAAAGCTTCTCAAGAACGCCGTTAAATAATAAAAAGCTGCACTAAAAAACGGCTCGAACTACACACTACAACGCACATCCTCCGCCATCCGTTCACCCGTTCCGTTTCCCATTCTCATCCAAACAATTAAAACAAAACAGGAGGTCTGTGACAGTGGGGTGTGAGGTGAGAACTCGAACTCGAACATTTTATTGACAGGGCCATTTCAGCCATTGTCACTCAAGATGAGCATATAGGGTTCATCCTCTCATACATACAGTCACCTATCCATTCATACCCATCCCGTCGTACACTTTAAAGACATGCACTGTACAGTAGTCCTCTCACACACCCACTCATCCTAACACCTCTTCATTTATACCCTCTCATCCCTACCCTACATAGACACATCGTATGTACACATACATTATGGCAACTTTCAGATGTCAATATTATCAATCCAAAAGGGTATTTTTCAAGCAGGGCAGCATCCATATACAGAGGGTATCAATCAGACTTCACATAATATCAACTTCGCTTATCTCCCTTCTTCTCCTTAAACATTTATGAATATACCATGCCAATTGTCGCATTCTTCCTGCGTTCTCGGATGATAGTATCTGCACAAGATATTGTTTTTGATTGTGTTGTGAGACATGCTGGAGATATTTGGGTCGAAGGTCTACATATCTGGGACATTGAAAAAGGACATGGGTTTCATCCTCTATATAATTTGTACAGAAAGGGCATTTGTTTGTGTTTTCTGTCCTTTGTTGTATAAAACGGTTTTTATGGGTATTTATCTCGCCCACACCTAGCCGAAAGCGTACTAAAACATCCCTGAAAATTTTAATGTTGACATAGTCAAAGTATAGCTCTGGTACGAGAGTGGATTTGTGCGATGTGTATAACTGGTACCGTTCACTATTCCTCATGTTGGCCACCCACGTTTGCTGGGTGACATCTATCACTCTACGTTTGAAGGTAGCGAGAAACATTTTATCGTCTCCTACTCCTTGGTTTACCCATACCAGATTAAAACCCATAGATCCTAGGGCTACTCTCACTTTTGTTACCCAGTTTGTCTTGCCTTGTGCATCAAGATTAAATAGTAATTGGTATGCTTGTTTGGGTATGCGGTTCATGGGCATTTTGTCACTCGGAGCCAGAATTTAATAGTTCTCAGATAGCAACTGACGATGAGCGGATACCTTCACAAGCAGGATTTAGAAAGGGGTGTGAGGTGAGAGAGAGAGAGAGAGCTACCCGACACTTGATAACAAGCATCATTCAGAGATAACATTAGTGATGTCAGCGAGACTAAACTTGGAGGCAGATAGGGTGTGTCACGTGACATGAGCGAGTTCCTAGCAGCCACATGACTTGTCAAGTGAGCAAGTAAACAAGACATCTGTCTACAAACAAACAAACAGACTTCACTCTATCCTAAGCAAAAGCTGTCAGAAGACATGGCAACGGGGTCCAACGTTTAAATTCGCTTTTAAAAAAAATACGAAAGCACCAAACAGCCGCAAGAATCCCCCTGTCACGTGACTATTTTACACGTAAAGCTTCTCAAGAACGCCGTTAAATAAAAAAAAACTGCCCTAAAAAACGACAGTTGATAACAAGCATCATTCAGAGATAACATTAGTGATGTCAGCGACACTAAACTTGGAGGCAGATAGGGTGTGTCACGTGACATGAGCGAGTTGCTATAGCAACCACACGGGTCTACCGACACACGACTTGTCAAGTGAGCAAGTAAACAAGACATCTGTCAACAAACAAACAGACTTCAGTCTATTCTAAGACATGGCAACGGGATCCAACCAGGAGCTGAGTGCTGCTGCTGTCGCCCTGCTGCTGGCTGCCGTGTGGTGGCGCCTCTGTGCTGCTGGTAATTTGCTACAATTCAGACTGAATTCAGGAAACTGCGGGACTTACAACTGCTCGTTAACATTTTCTCTTTACTGAGGCTTGTTAAAAAATCCTACGATACTCATACAACTGCTGTAGCTTCTACTGCTTGGCTTTTGTCACAAAATACTTTGAGAATCAAAATTTCAAATCTTTTTAATCCTTCCCCGTTGACTTAAAAAAATACAGAGTAATGATAATTTAGTTATTTTGGGATAGATATGTCTTTGCTGGATGAGTTTTCACAAATTGATATTTTAGTGTTGAGTGTAGATGGTACAAGGTATTCTCAACTGAAGGTATTGTGTGGAACACTAAGGGGTAGAAAAACTGTTGCAATGTTACAGACAAATGTCTACATTCATGACCTAGTATTTCATTGTCACTTGTAGTGCAGGCCGTAAGTTGCAAGCGAGCAAGGAACAGGTGCAAAGTATTTTCAGATCCAACGATCCAAAATTCTGTAAATATTTCACGAAGTGTTAAATATCTATGAACTCTATGAGTAGTAAATGTAATCCCAACCTTCTGAAACATCGTAAATGGAAGAAATTCTGTTAAACTACTTCTGATGAACAAAGTTTAACTTCGCTTTTAAAAAAAAAAACCAACTGTCGGGAATACGCAAAAGTTATCCCAAAGTGCTGTAAGATACAAAATGTCTATCGGTGATGTTACTTATTATAGGATTTATTAGCATTTCTGTCATATTATCACCGAGATCAGAAGAAAGCTTGATGTGAACTGTCCCTCAAAAGTGCGCGTCAGTCACGATGTCATGCTCTTCACTTTCACACTATAAATTATTACACACCATGCTGTAAACCACTATAAACCACATACTTTATGGTCGTTCACAAAATTCCTAGGCTCACCCAGAAAGAAGACTCATAGCTGAACATTTTTGTTGTGGTAACACACTACCACTTCTTACAGAACTAGAAAAACTGATAGAGATTTCTGTTTAAATTTGTGTGCACGTGACACCCATACAAAGGTAGTCCCACAAATCTCAAATGTACCAAACAGAGGGGCAAAAATGCTGCAAAGGTTTGACATTTCCAGGACACGTGACTCGCTTCCAGGTTGACCCTTGACCCTGAGAATGTCCACCGTAGATTAGTTCATGTGTGCTGTGGAGGAGTTGCTGGAGGACCAGGACGCCACCTTCTTCCGTGATGAGATTCCAATGCTTGAGCATCGTTGGACCAAGTGCATTGATGTCCAGGGGGGACTATGTAGAAATGTAATGAAAACTGTCTTGTTTCTGCAACTCTCTGTGGGCGAGGCTTTGAACTTTTGAATGACCCTCGTAAGCGGCCTTCACCACATTCCTGCCGCTCGAGATACATACCTCCAGTTAAAACTGCTGGTCTACGATGGTGGGAGGTTAGCATACCTTTAGTTAGCCTAGTTTTGAACTGGGGTTTATTCACACATTTAATACTTGCAATCACAAGTGGGTCACGTGAGTTTCAGATCCCACACCTATGAGTTTCCCACGTCGCCATTTTCGACGCCCACCCGGCGAGTTTCCACCTCATCTTCACCACAATGAACACGAAGGTGAGTTTCATACGAACATCGCTGATCACACATCACTTTCACTGACACACAAACCAGAGAAGCCAGCATGAAGGCACCGACCCAAAGAGTTAAACTTTGCAGCAAGAGATACAGGATGTTGAATGAGTACTTGAACACTCTAACTTTACGGTCATCTTTTAACTGGAATCGGACAGAGTCGGGACTGTTAGGGTCCTCATGGCCAGCCTCGGCTACATGACTGAAGACGATGATCATTACGTCGACAACGACGAGGTGAAACTAACATCGACAACGATGATAATGTTTTCCTAGTTTGGAAAGCTATCTTTGACAAATCTTGCAATGGACAAGTGGGTCTCGTGAGTTTCAGATACCACAGTATTGGACCCTCCACGTACCCTTATTTCACTCGCAAGCCGACGCCCATGCCATTGCCCATGCAGAGAAGATCCACGTAAAGTAGACTACAGGGAAGAGGAAGGTGAGTTTTATAAGAACTCTTCAGTCCAAACTTGTAAATAAAGTTCAAATCTGTAAGGTTGTATTCCAAAATCAGTCGTTATATTTTCAGTGCAAAAAAATTGCTTCTTGAACGCGACAACCTGAGCGATGTTTCTTCATTTGACTCAAAGACATGCACAGATTTCTGTAACCGAGCCGCACTCACTGTTACAAATACTCAGGGTACGTAAGACAACTCTCCAGTATTGGAGAGTAATTTTCTCCTGCTTCCCTAGAGGCAGGTGACAATGCCGATGTTTCAAATTTTGTGTCTTTAAAATAACCATAATTATGTACTCATATATTGGGAAGTATTGTCCTTTAAAAAGAACACCGGCACAACTACAGTCTTGTTTTGGTTGCAGCCTCTTGAAATTCCGCGGGATGGGGCGCACCAGTATACTAACAACAGATTAAATGAAGGAAGCAGTACACACCATAGAATGTAACAATCAGCTAGATTTACATTAAGTATACTACTAATTTCATATTCACTAATTACATCCGATACGAAACCTTACAAACTCAAACAATTCAAAAACAAAACTAGCCTCATGAGGTTGTCGTGTAAATAATTTCAACTCTTTATTAACAAGTCTGGTATGGACTTATCACACAACACCAATGAAAACTGTCAGGTTCCGCTCCGTCCCGGTCAAGAGCACCAAACAGCCGCAAGAATCCCCCTGTCACGTGATCACGTGACTATTTTACACGTAAAGCTTCTCAAGAACGCCGTTAAATAATAAAAAGCTCCCCTAAAAAACGGCTCGAACTACACACTACAACGCACATCCTCCGCCATCCGTTCACTCGTTCCGTTTCCCATTCTCATCCAAACAATGAAAACAGAACAGGAGGTCTGTGACAGTGGGGTGTGAGGAGAGAGAGAGAGAGAGCTACCCGACGCTTGATAACAAAGCATCATTCAGAGATAACAATAGTGATGTCAGCGACACTAAACTTGGAAACAGATAGGGTGTGCCACGTGACATGAGCGAGTTCCTAACAACCACACGACTTGTCAAGTGAGCAAGTAAACAAGACATCTGTCAACTAACAAACAAACAAACAAACAAACAAACAAACAGACTTCACTGTATTCTAAGACATAGCAACGGGATCCAACCAGGAGCTGAGTGCTGCTGCTGGCTGCCGTGTGGTGGCGCCTCTGCGCTGCTGGTAATTTGCTACAATTCAGACTGAATTCAGGAAACTGCGGGACTTACAACTGCTCGTTAACATTTTCTCTTTACTGAGGCTTGTAAAAAAAAAAACCTACGATACTCATACAACTGCTGTAGCTTCTACTGCTTGGCTTTTGTCACCAAATACTTTGAGAATCAGAATTTTAAATCGTTTTAATCCTTCCCCGTTGATTTAAAAACAAATACAGAGTAATGATAATTTAGTTACTTTGGGATACATATATCTTTGCTGGATGGGTTTTTACAAATTGATATTTTAGTGTTGAGTGTAGATGCTACAAGGTATTGTCAACTGAAGGCATTGTCTGGAACACTAGGGGGTAGAAAAACTGTTGCAATGTTACAGACAAATGTCTACATTCATGACCTACCCAGATAGCAATGAAACATTTTATAAACGTTTTAAAAACGCTAACATAGTTGTAATAATGTAAAAGTTTGATATGAAACATTTTAGAAACATTTACCGAATAAACATTTAAAACTGAAACATTTTGCAAACATTTTAAAATGGTAGGAAACATAACATTTAATCAAAAATATTAAATAAATGTTACCTAAACATTTGCCAAAAACTTCTTAAGATATATGGCGTAGGATTATGATGTAGTATGACGTAGAGAATGTATGACGTAGTAAGGGATTGTTGAATGAGAGAAACCACAGAGGATGGAAGCTATAGAACAGAATAAAGACGTTTACTATTAAGTAATATTCAAACTCTAATGTGTATTCTAATAAAAAGTTATGTAAAAAATGTAAAATGTAGTAAGGGATTGTTGACTGAGAGAAACCACAGAGGATGTAAGCTATAGAACAGAATGAAGACGCTTACTATTAAGTAATATTCAAACTCTAATCTGTATTCTAATAAAATGTTATCCCAAAGTGCTGTAAGATACAAAATGTCTATCGGTGATGTTACTTATTATAGGATTTATTAGCATTTCTGTCATATTATCACCGAGATCAGAAGAAAGCTTGATGTGAACTGTCCCTCAAAAGTCACGATCTCATGCTCTTCACTTTCACACTATAAATTATTACAAACCATGCTGTAAACCACTATAAACCACATACTATATACTATTCCAATGCTTGAGCATCGTTGGACCAAATGCATTGATGTCCAGGGGGACTATATGGAAATGTTATGAAAACTGTCTTGTTTCTGCAACTCTTTGTGAGCGAGGCTTTGAACTTTTTGAACGACCCTCGTACGCGGCCTTCACCACATTCCTGCCGCTCGAAGTACATATCTCCAGTTAAAACTGCTGGTCTACGATGGTGGGAGGTTAGCATACCTTTTAAATAGCCTAGTTTTGAACTGGGCTTTATCCACACATTTAATACTTGCAATCACAAGTGGATCACGTGAGTTTCAGATCCCAGACCATGTCACTATTTGCCCTGCCCAACCTACCTTGTTCCACCGGATCTTCACCACAATGAACACAAAGGTGAGTTTCATACGAACATCGCTGATCACACATCACTTTCACTGACACACAGACCAGAGAAGCCAGCATGAAGGCACCGACCCAAAGAGTTAAACTTTGCAGCAAGAGATACAGGATGTTGAATGAGTACTTGAACACTCTAACTTTACGGTCATCTTTTAACTGGAATCGGACAGAGTCGGGACTGTAAGGGTCCTCATGACCAGCCTCGGCTAAACGACTAAAGACGATGATCATTACGTCGACAACGACGAGGTGAAACTAACAACGACGACGATGATGATACTTTCCTAGTTTGGAAAGCTATCTTTGACAAATTTTGCAATGGACAAGTGGGTCTCGTGAGTTTCAGATCCCAAAGTTTTGGACCCTTTACGCCGACGCCCATGCCATTGCGCATGCAGAGATGATCCACCTGATCTACACCCCAGTGAACACGAAGGTGAGTTTCATACGAACATCGCTGATCAGACATCCTTTTCACTGACACAGACCAGAGATGTCAGTGTGACCGACAGGCTACACGACTGATGACGATGATCATTACGTCGACAACGACGAGGTAAAACTAACAACGACGACGATGATGATGATTCCCTAGTTTGGAAAGCTTTCTCTGACAAATCTTGCAATGGACAAGTGGCTCACATGAGTTTTCGGCTCCCCACGTCCCCCTATTTCACTCCAACGCCGACGCCCATGCTTTTGCCCATGCAGAGAAGATCCACGTAATGTAGTCCACAGGGATTACGAAGATGAGTTTCATAAACACTGCTCATCACAATGCTCATCACACTGCTCATCACACATCCTTTTCACTGACACACAGACCAGAGATGCCAGGGTGACCGATGATATCAGTGCTGGTAATCCTTTAACTGGAATCGGACAGTCAAGACTGATAGGGTCCTCATGTACAGTCTTGACTACAGAACTGATGCCGATAATCATTACGTTGACGACGACGACGAGGAGACTCACAACGACGACGACGATGATGCTATACCTAGTTTCAAAAGCCGTCTCAGACAAATCTGCTGGGTAGATAAAGAAGTGAAGTGATTGGAGTTAGTCAAGGTAAAGTTAGTTCAGTGGAGCAAGCTCAAGTTTTTTATGTTCCTAACCTCGGCACCATAGTGGCCTTGTCGTCAAGAAGTCATCGAAAAGTTTGAAGAATACTTGTATGGCAAGACTCGGGTGTGACCATCAACCACTGGTGTATTTGGTGTCAAACTGGGTCACGTGGTCAAAGACAAGAAGCTCACGCCTCGGCCTGTACTAAAGAGTTGTATTATGAACGGTTGTCCTCCTCTTCCACATCCCACCATCCTTCGTGACATGAGGCGAACTAAAGTTATCTAAGTAAACAAAGCTCAAGTTATTTAAGTGAAGCAGGCTAAAGTTATTTCACCGGGACAAACTAAAGATATTTCAGTGGGGAAAGCTTTAGGTATTTCAGTTTAAAAAATTGATCTAGGTAAAGTTAATTTAAGTGGGAAAGCTATTTAAGTGGGGCAAGCACATTTTTAAGTGGGTTAAGCAAAGTTATTTAAAAGAGCAAACTTAAATTATTTAAGTTGTGCAAGCTAAAGGTATTCAGGTGGGGTAAGCTAAAGGTATTCAGGTGGGGGTAAGCTAAAGGTATTCAGGTGGGGGCAAGCTAAAGGTATTCAGGTGGGAGGCAAGCTAAAGGTATTCAGGTGGGGGTAAGCTAAAGGTATTCAGGTGGGGCAAGCTAAAGGTATTCAGGTGGGGGCAAGCTAAAGGTATTCAGGTGGGGGCAAGCTAAAGGTATTCAGGTGGGGGTAAGCTAAAGGTATTCAGGTGGGGGCAAGCTAAAGGTATTCAGGTGAGGGCAAGCTAAAGGTATTCAGGTGGGGGCAAGCTAAAGGTATTCAGGTGGCAAGGGCAAGCTAAAGGTATTCAGGTGAGGGCAAGCTAAAGGTATTCAGGTGGGGGGCAAGCTAAAGGTATTCAGGTGGGGGGCAAGCTAAAGGTATTCAGGTGGGGGCAAGCTAAAGGTATTCAGGTGGGGGGCAAGCTAAAGGTATTCAGGTGGGGGCAAGCTAAAGGTATTCAGGTGAGGGCAAGCTAAAGGTATTCAGGTGAGGGCAAGCTAAAGGTATTCAGGTGGGGGGCAAGCTAAAGGTATTCAGGTGGGGGGCAAGCTAAAGGTATTCAGGTGGGGGGCAAGCTAAAGGTATTCAGGTGGGGGCAAGCTAAAGGTATTCAGGTGGGGGCAAGCTAAAGGTATTCAGGTGAGGGCAAGCTAAAGGTATTCAGGTGGGGTAAGCTAAAGCTATTTAAGTGTGACAAGCTAAACTTATTAAAGTGGGTCAAGCTAGTTATTTATTGGGGCAAGGAATTGTGATATTTTTAGTTGGTCAAGATAAAGTTTAAGTGGGGAAAACTAAAGTTCTTTCAGCTGGGCAAGCTACAGGTGCTTAAGTTATTTAAATATGTAAAGGTAAGTTATTTAAGTTGGTCAAAGTAAAGTTATTTAAGTGGGGTAACCTAGTTTTTCAGTGGGACAAACAATTGTGATTTAAGATTGTCAAGGTAATGTTTTGTAAGTTGGTAAAGCTAGAGTTACTGAAGTGGGGCAGGCTAAAGTGATTTAAGTGGGGCAAGCTAAGTTATTTAAGTTGATCACAGTAAAGTTATTTAAGTGAGGCAAGCTAATGTTCTTTAAGTTGGGAAAGCTTAAGTTATATATATGTAAGTGGGGCAAGCTAATTTTTTAAGTGGGGCAAGAGAAAATTATTTGAGTGGGTGAAGCTAACGTTATTTAGGTGGGGCAAGGTATAAATTGTTGTTTAAAGTGGGAGAATAATAAAGTTTAATGCAGAATTTTCCTGTACGCGCTTTCTTCAAGGAAATGTTTGTTATTTTTACTAAAGGTAGACTATATATAAACAGTTATAGCTTTGGGTACTCAGATCACATTTTTAAAATAGTAATCTTCGTTTTAATTGCCTGCACTGACGAGAATTACGACAATGCCACATGTCGACTGCTTGACAGGATTCCACCGAACGAAGTAGCAACCAGATGAATGGCTACGTGACAAAAAATGTTTTGTTCTCACATAGTGCAATAAAGGCGCAAGGTGCGAGATGTTTTTCCATAAAGATAGCTCCGTGATTACAGGTTCCAGATGTCACGAAGGTAACCACAGTGACGTTCCAGCTCAGATCTACGTCACACTATGTTTCAGATCACCCGCTCAAGCCAGTCGGCATTCCTGACCTGACGGCCCTCAAGCTCTCGGCCAATCCTCGGCCATTTCGCGGGCACGAGACGAAAAGTCAACACGCTCCCTGGCCACAATACGAGGAATTGGAAAGTAAGTGATGGTGACAAGTATGTGGATGTGAAGGTGTTGTGTTGGTTTGTTCGTTGCTATAGGTGTCTGCCTGCGTAGGTAGATAAATGTGCCCGTGGTGGTCCCTCGTGTTCCCACCCACCTTTGTCTTGTATTGATGTGTCACCAGATCATTGTCCTGTATCAGTGCATCTGTGTGTGACGCCTCTTCCAAAGTGTCTATTGTCTGTACGCTTTAGGAACAGTTGTGTAAAGTATAAACTGTAAAATAAAAGTGTGTAAAACTGCTATCTACGACTGCATGGACATTTATCACGGAGATTAGGACCTATGAGCCATTGACAAGAACACAAGTCAATCTTCCATCGTATGGGAGGGTGAAGCAGGAAGAAAGGTAAATAGAAGGAGAGTGGTGGAAGAGCATCTTTATCCAATGTTAACATTCTTCCGTGTTTGCCCCTGGTTTATTACAACATCGCTCGAAGAGTAGTTTATAATTTAAAGTTTAGTCTGGCTTAGCTGGCAGTGCACTTACTGAATGGTTACCAAACTGATTGTTGACTTAACAACGTGGATGGTGTTGTGGAAACGCGGGTGTAGCTGTGGTGTAAGTGTGCTTGTTGGTGTGGATGTGTCTAGAAAGGTTTTCTCACGCCTGCTTATTATTTCGACTGATGAAAGTGAACGTCGTTGCTTGCATTAAAGACCTCTAACAAAACATGTCTCAGGTGTGACAGAATTTTCCTGAAATTTCCAGGTCCTCACACTGATCGCCATGCAGATTCTCACATTGATAACCAGCCTCGGATAAGCAGCATACTAAAACTAGCATCACAAGTAAAAAACAAACAAGCTGTGTCTGGCCACACATCACACGTTGACATGCCTCTCGAAAAAGAAGCCACAGGGGGAAAAGAAATGGAAGAAACGCTGATCACCGACGCCATCAGAGACACAGCGAAAGCAGGACCGTTGTATAAACTTTGTAAACACAAATGGGTCACCACCGAAGACACACGGAAAGCAGAATACTGGCACCAACTTTGTAATTTAAGATTAGGCTAAAACGCACGAAAATAAAGGAAGCAAGCAGACACAGCGAAGACAAAGAAAGTGAGGAGCATCATGAACCCAAGTCCCATACAAACTATAGGCGTCGTTTCGTGACTAACCACAGATCGACCCTTCCAAAGACAAAGCAAAGAAAATGTCAAATTTTCAACATTACCACAAGAAAAAAAAGTGCCAAAAAAAGTTTAGAAAAATGAATCCCTTCCTTTATCATCGAGTCCACAAAATACCACGGCGACGTACATAAATAAAAAATCGGCATTAACATCAGTGAAGTAGAAACAAATATTTGTAACTTTTAACTTTAGTTTTTTTTAATGTAAGAATTGAAATATCTGTGGAAGAAGGAGAGGATTTATTCGTCGACCGCTGGGAGGGAAGGGTGCAGAGAGGAATGTGCTTGTGTGCTTCCTTCAGCTTGTTCACCTGATTGTCTGTCTTCAGCATGCATGTAATCACATGCGGCTAATTACAATGTTATCGAACACTGAAATTATTTGCCTGAGCAGACGACACCTTGACCATTGGGTGAGAGAGTGAGTTCAATGGTGACCTCCTCCACTTCCAGACTCCTGTACAGGACCTACACCGACAGTTGTTAGTTTTGTTAGTTCGTGAGACGTGTTATCGCAATGGAAATAAAGATGTTGATATCTTGACTTATCTTGACTTGTGTCAGTGACGTGCAGTTAGGCTGCTGTGACGTTTCCTTATTGAAGACAGTGACGTTTTCTCTCTTATTTCTGCGTGCGGCCATTTCTTACCTGGGTGTGGGTTATCAAACCTAATTTGTGTCCTCCGGGAGCTACAGGTCAGCAGGATTCTTACCCTACCTAACCTTCCTCTGGTACACAAGTATAACTCGAGGTTTCGAGTCTGAAGCTAGTGAAGAGTACACCTATGAATGTTTGCCAGCGTCAATGTACATTTCAACCTTTTTCACACAGACAGGGCCCCAACAATTCCACATTTCATGAAATGAAAAAAATCGAACTGTTTAATAACCGTTAGAAAGTTAGGGTCTCGCCGGCAATGTTACCTATCTGCTTTGTCAGTCCCACGGTCGGGTAATCAGACACGAACTTTGAGGAGAGTCAGTGTCTAACATAGAAGTCCCCTCTAAACTGACCATCACAAGGTTGCATCCAAAGCAGGTGAATCGTCTGCACAGAAGTTCCCTCGAACTGATCGGCGGGTGACATCCAAGCCAGGTAAACCGTTAGCACAGACGAAGTTCATCCGAACTGATGATCGGCGAATTATGTCCAAGGCAGGTGAACCGTTAGCACAGAAGTTCACCTAAATGGTTGGTTGGTTGATTTAGTAGCAATTAAAGAGCTTCCACCTTGAGGTGATTTTGCGCTATGGGGGGTTAGGGAGGAAACCGGAGTACCCGGAGAAAACCTCGATTGCCCAGAACTGCGGACAGGTGTCACGTGCTGAGAGTGTCCCGAACCATTTGTTTCTTTGATCCACTAGGAAAGGCGCTTATTGATGATGAAAGTACACAGTTTACTCATATATTAAGAAGAGAAATCATTGCTCTAGCTCTAGACAGATTTTCTAACAACTCCGGGGAACTGAAGATAGTTGGGGGCAGGAGGGTTTCCACCTTAATGTTAAATACTGGTTTATGGCTTTTCTTCTTCATGTTGGTGAAATAGCAATGTTTAGACTGATGACTTTAGGACTGGTATTTGTTTTACAGTCGAGCTTGTTAAATCATCCTCTTTATTCTCATGCATGCTGGGAGTGTACACATTGCATAACGAGTGAACACACTGTATCAATGCTATGGCTTGACCAAATATAGCTGGCTCATTTTTAAGATAATAATTTTTGCATGGCCTCGACTTATGTTGTAAATATCCAAACGGCCTTTGGTGGGGAAAAAACTAGAGAGAGAAAATTTATTTAAAAATTCTTCTCCTGACTCCCCACACGTGACAGGCCATGCTAGCAAAGCGGGGGATGATTACAAGGGGAGCTAAGCAGATTGAACAGAGGGGAGTGTAGTGTAGAGTTCTGTGCCTTTAAGGACCTGTCACTAATGAAACATTGGTCATGGATAGTTTACTCCTTTTTTGCATTGGTTAAACTTATGTCTGGGTTTTCCTAAAGTGTAGCTAAGCACAAACGCAGTAAAAACTCTGCCAGGCGCATGGCCTTATACCTGGTGCCCAATACAAGGGGTAGGACTGGTGTTTAAGTTTATGATTGGGTCCACTCTTAGATCTACTTTGTATTTTGTTTTACATATATCAGAGCAACTCACACAATTAAAGGTAAATATATGCCCCAACTTCTTCATCACATCTGCTCTTCAACCTGGCCAACCAGTTTATTCTGTATATTACTTCATCACATCTGCTCTTCAACCTGGCCAACCAGTTTATTTCTGTAGATCCCCCCCCCCTGCTCTCTCTCTCTCTCACACACACACACACTTCATTGGAAAAAAAATGCAACAAGCCCACAATGATTAGCAAAATGAACAACAAAAAGTTTTACTGAAGTTTCTTACATGCATTCTTCTCATACGTAGTACACAAGCACAACACACAACAGGGGTCATCAAGCAGATCTGAGAGGGGTGAGGTGACGAGATTACTTCAGTTTTCTTAAAAATGAATGGAAGCAATATAAAACACACTGGGCCCTGCATGCGACTGCTGTCATCAACTGACCTTTGGTCACTCCACATTAATGCATCAGTCACAATTACACAGTAAATCACCAATGTCTAGTGAGTTAAGTACCAATCATCAAACAGCATTTAATCTCTAGTCAGAGAATGTGACCACAATGGTTAACATCAACAGGAAGCTGACTGACAAGAAAATTATAGGTAAAGACAGGTAACTGGGGGTGAATTAGTGCTTTATGATGAGCCAGCAAGAAGGTAACATAAGAATTATGTTGAAGATATATATATAAAGAAGAGATAATAAAAGGTAGCAAAAGAGCATCCCGAGGAGTGTTAGAAGCCAACAGAGTGGAAAGCTCAAATGGAGAAGCGCAATTGATGCTATGGCCACTACATAGTGTTGCTATGGTGACTACATACTGCTGACATGGTCAGTCAGTCAGTCAGTCGTCCCTTGCCTAGTACCTGTGGTTGGGGGGAGCACATGGATAGACGCGGCAGCTGACAGGGCCGCCACTCTTGCCTATTGTGGGCGATAGTCAGCAGGTCCTGTACAGCTGACATGGATTAGCCACTCAGTGAAAGAAAGAATGGAATATAAAAGGAAATGTAGGAAAAAAGATCTGACTTAATTATGTGACTGAAACATGCTGAATATATCTGCTATTACAATTATTAACATACTCTGAGAGCTACCATGATATCAGCAAGTTTAAAGATTGATACTGCCATTATAAAACCATGCATATTGCACATTTGTATCACTGGAACACGATGCCACATATGTGACATGTTAAAAGCAGTGCAAAAATACCAGAGACAGGAAATGGAAAATTAAGGTTGTTCAACCGAGAACAGGATCATTTTAAAATGTGATTAGTTGTGAATTTTGATTATTTCAGACTGAAAGTGACTGGACAGTTGGTGTGGAGAAAAGTTTATAAGAGCTTGACATGGCTGCTGGTCAAATCAAATGTTTTACAATATATTCTCTCCTCCCTGTTTGCTCGCTTGTTCACTCACCATCATGAAGATTAGTGCCGACATATTACCACATGGATGCAAACATGCATATAAAGGCACAAATATGCAGCACATGCATATCTACCCTGTTTTGTACAGCTCACATGCAAGCTTATACACACACACACTGTCTAATCTCCATTCATCCATGGGAGACTCATTACTGGCTTTGTTATCATGCACCATCTGAGTTCTGTACAATGTAATCATGCCATGGCAGTTCAAGGGAAGAAAAGACTCATTTTCACAACCAAAGGCAAATCGCCACTTACTTAAAAAATATATACAACATGTTTTAGTACAAAGATTCACAACCATTTAAGATCCTGTCCAAACATCATAAACCAAACAAAGCAAAAGTCAGGTGCATATAAAGCTACATGCTTGTTTCCAAACAAATTTGTCAGCTGTGGCTACACAAATAGAAACATTTGATTGATACCATACTATAAGGAAGGCACGCGTCCTTCTGTGAGAAGAAATGTTGCATAGAAATAAAATGCCAACATTCTCATGTATATTCTCTTGGCAAACTTAAATAATTTGATCCATTTATTATCAAAATGGCCAAGAATCACAAAAACTTACAAAATGTATGTTTTGACAAGAAATTCACATTTGCAAACTTTGTAATGTCCAGCATAGTTTTTCCTCCTACTCTATTCCATTAAGTTTAGTCTCCCACTAGTGTCTTTCAAGAGGGAATACATCAGCCTATAACATATGCAAAAAAACAAACACACACACACACACACACACAAAACAACCCCCCCCCCCCAAATAATCAGTATTACTTGCAGTTTTGGTGAGTTCGTTGTTTATCAGCTGCTGCTGCTTCGGATAATGATTGAAATATATGTGCAATTAAGAAAGGTAGTGTTGTTATCTTTCTGGCCTTCTATGAGAACTTGTCATCAAACACAATGCATCAAGAGAAATAAGGATGAAAGGCCTAACAGTATGCTTCATTAGCTGCACAGAACTCTTTTGACAAGACAAAAACAAAATTTAGTAAGCGAACAAACTAGCGTCACCCTAACATTCATGCTGTTACATATATTTTCTTGCTTTACAGTCATATTCTGTCACATTTCACTTCAATCAGTTATGCATATTTTACATCAAGAGTTTTGTCCCCTGTTTCATTTCTAAATGTTGTAATTGTAATTAAACCTCTCCTTCAGGTCTATTGTAAAACTTGGACCAAGTCCTGACCATAATGCCGAGAATACTGAAATTCTGATGAGCACAGATGGTTCTAAGATGTAAGCTGAATGTGTTGCTAATCATTTTGGGTTAGATATTTCACCACAAAAATGCACATTAGGGCATTTGCACATAAGCATTATCAGAGTTATCAACACAAAAGCATGCATGAATGATTACACCTGAGAAAAAGGTGAGCATTTCCACTGCAACATTTGTTTTCTGTACAGTCTTCTTCACTAGCTTTGCTCCTCCTTTACTGACAATGACTTCTTCTTTATTTCACTAACAGGTGGTGGTGTTCTATCCTGCTACATATTTATTCAAAGCACTGTAAACCTGTCATAAGAACAATCCTTCATTGGCCTCTTCATACTGTCATCTACCTTCTATCATCTGCAACTGAGTTTTTTTTTTACTGTTCTTGGACAACACTGGCATTTTGGCTCCTGCTGTGGCAGCTACATTCTGTCCTGTAACCAAGACAACAGATCTGTTGCTAAGTATGATGACCGTGTTTAGACACTGTCATGATGAGCACTTTCTTCAAGAAGACACTAAGCAAATTTTGCTGCAATCTAGTAGGTCTTTGAATACAAGAATGCAAGGTAAACAGTCTACATACAAGATTTTAAAGTATTAACAGCATACTAAGATCTTGTGAATACAATATACTAGCTAAAAGTCTGTGACTACTACCAATATATTTTCTTGAGGCCTTTTTGTTTCCCAACAGGGCGATTCAGCAACCAAGAGCATAAAGTTATAAGAAATATTTAGCCACACAGCCTATAAAGATAGTGCAACAGATGTACCTGTGATTTGTTACTTCGGTCTCAGTAGTGTATTAAAAAAACAGATTACTCATCCACAAGCATAAAATGTTATCTAAACAAAAGGTAACCATTAATTAGCACTTCTTTAGTTTTGTGCCAACCAGCACTCACTCTTTACCATTCCATAAACTGACCATTGAGTTTAGTACATTCAACTTCACGTACACTCTGCATTAGAATAGATACTATTATACCATATGGTATATGTAAACATACAACCAAACATTTGCAGCATTTAACTAGCCAGATGTTTCTGATGTCTTAGATGAGATGTTTTCTTGACACTGAATCTTCAATCTGTTATAGTATTTTACCTGCAGTATACAGTGGACACTAATACTTGCAGGAGACTTGTCGTCTTTAAGCTGTGACAGATTACATTGTGCAGAACCCAGTCGGTTGTATAGACTTTAGTCTTTTAAACTGTTACACATGACCTTGTGTGGTACCCAAACCTCTGGAAAATATTTTAATGCTCAGCCTGCAACATTTACTAGTCAACTGGACACATGGCGTTTAATACCATGATTCTGGAACATGATGATTAGCAGGAAGAACCTACCCATAGCCGTACTACTAAACTTGCCACATACTATCCTCAACAATGCATTCTGTGAAAACATGCCACAATTAATCAGACAGTAACAACATTCAATCTGCCACACACCACAGTAGAAATCACAATGTAAAACTCAGTTATTCTGCCATAATAACAACATTTAACCTGACATACAGTGCTCACAACATTCAATCTTCTTTATAGCATTCACTTTAAGGACATTGATTTGCCAGTATAGTCATCAACATGACCTCTGGGGGTCCATATTGCACCCTCACATTTCAACCCAACTGTCTAGCTTTGTTTGGCCTCATGGCACCTACACAAGTCTGCTTTACGATCTAGCTTGCCAAAGGCCCCACATTGTGACCTTTAAAAGCAAAATGTTTTCAAAGCCTTGGAAGACGGTGTACAAATTAAAACGTTCCTGTGTGACTCATAAGAATAGTGTATGATCAACAAGTTCTTTTGATTTGTTGTTATTTTCCACCACAAACTGACAAAAAAATCATTGTTAACTATGCCAGACATAAGGAGACTCGCTTTGTTCGTAATGTCATTCTTTCAATCATGATTAGGAAGCAGTGTGCTGTTGTTTGTGAAGATGATTTTCATATACATTTAAAACAGTAAAATCCTTACTAGTGACTGACCAAGGTTCCAGCAATGTGCCAGCAGCACTAGGATTTGGGCAATTATCTGTACAAAGCTAATCAACCTTCAGACTGCTCCATACTGCTTGGATATACAAACCACTCCTAGCATTTAGTCTTAGCTTGTAATATTCATCTTAATTATTTACATGTAACTGCCATTGATAAAAGCTTTTTTGGCTGCTGAAAGAAATTGTCATATATCATATCTTCAATATTACAGCAAACTGTCACAATCTGCTCATAATGCTTGCATATGCACTTGCAGCAAATGGCTGTTTCAACTGGGTGCAGGTTTACACGCTGTATTTAATCTGAAGTGCAAACTTGAAATAAGAACTGCACACCACATACCGTCCAGCATTTTATGAATTAAGATCTACTGCATCCAATGGCACTGACACCATTCAAACTTACAGAATTCTTAAGACATGGTCCTGGCGTCCCCCTTTTGACTCGCCCTTCATTTATCTCCCTTTACTCTCACCACTCTTCTGATCCTCTCCCCTCACACAGCTTGTAGTTGGCTGGAATTTTGTGATAGTCAAGCTCTCCCCTCACACAGTGTGTCGCTGCCTGGAATATCACTTGATAGTCAGGTTGTATCATTCACCAGATTAGGTTATTTCTGATCTGCAGGGCTGTGCATAGCAGGTTCACTGGAAGCAGCAGAGGGCACAGCAAATACAGCCCCATTTATTCTTGCTGTCTTTTAGTGATAGTTCTGGCCCTTGATGTTTTTATTAACAGTAAATAAAAGATTTATGTCATTTCTTCCAAATGTTAATTCCTCCTTTTAAAACTAGTAAATTTGTTCATGCAGCTGGCCAGTAACAGTTTTAGCAGCATGGGGAGGCCCTGCGGGGCCCAGGGTGAGTGTCGTTTGTGGGGCCCCCGGGGGCTGAGAGCCATAAGTGTAGGCAATATACCGTACCACAAGAATCTCCTATCGCGGCGCCCCCTCAGGCACAGGGCCTGGGGCAGTCACCCCAGGTGCCAACTGCAAACGCCACCTCTGCAGCTGGCTAAGTGCTGTCTTGCAGTTATGCTTATGATCTTTTGTTGCAGCTGTAGATGAAAGACATATCTCTGTACAGTCTTCAAAACTATCTTCTTGCTCAACTTCTGTGTCTATGACACAGGTAGCTTAAGGAGATTGCAAGCACATGTAACCTTCTCTAAAGTAAGCATTGAGACAAATTTTCCATACTTTCAAACATTAATTGTATTTAAGGACAGTCACGACTGCTTGAAATGAAGGGAGGCAATGTCTGGAGAGGATCACACAAGATTTTGTGTATCAACTAGAAATGAGATGCCAAATGTTCTTGTTATGTAGACAGTGCTTTGTGAAAATTGCCAAAGCTTTTTGTCTTGTAATGATGTACTTTTGTCTGCAGCCAAGTTAGTTTATGAAACAGTGGAGGTGGGAGGTGGGAGATGGAAGCAAATGATAGCAATGACTAAACATGCTTCACATTCATCTCGTGCCAACCATGAGGGTTCTGGTGCTAGACAGGCATGTCACCCTATCAGCACACATATAACTGCAAAGAGTTGTAAATCAAGCACATTCTTTTGCATATGCAGGCAGAAAGACTTCACATTTAGTGCAGAAATGACACCTTTTGGCACAGGAACTGCATTATACAATGAAATATATATATGTGTACTGATGTCATTCACTTGTGCCACCCTATTTCTGGTTTTTGTTTTTTTTGTTTTTTTTGAGACACATCTGGTCTAGCAGATGTGTATGGTCTAAGAAAATGCAGCCCACAGACCTCACAGTTATATATATATATATCCCTGTTGTTTACTGCTGGGATCCATCACTTTTTTTGGTATTTAGGTCCCCCTATTCTGTCTACACCATCCACAGTAAGCTTTGCTTTATGGCTGCATGTTTGAGAGAATCCACATTGTGCTGTCTTGGCCACCAGTATTATATTCAGGGTTACTGGGCCAAGATAAAAGTTATGTCACAACTTCACTTACACCACCATCACTACCACTGCCACCACAAGCATTATCTCATGCTGATCATGTACATCTCTTTTATGTGCATGACAAAGCTGTGCTCTTATCTGCAGCTACAGAGAGCGATACAGGAAGAAGCCAGCAATACCGCCATGATCATGAGCAACTACAGCACTCTCTTACATCTACAGAGCCGTGTTGTACTCATCTGTTTCATTTCCCTGACTACGTGCAATTCTCTCATTCAAATCCCTGAGCACCTCCTCCACTTCTGCACTCTCCAGCATAGCCTTGGATGGTGTCAGCTCCTGACCTAAGTCAGAAGAATACTCTGGTTGTGCACTCAAAGTTTCTGGTTGAGCGCCTAGCTGAGATGAATGTGACTGTTCTTGAGAAGCCAGGCTTAAAATGTTTGTCAAGTGATCAGATGCTCCTCGCCGATGATGTGTGGTGTCTGGTGCCTGTGCCAGGTCAAGAGAAGCAGACCTTGTGTGTCGTGAGGGACTTCTGCCATCCATAGGACCATGCCGCTGTTGATAGCGCCCTGTGCCGATGACTTGTTGCACTGACTCTGCTGTGATGACAGGCTCTGAAAAAGACACATCTGCAACGTCTGCTCCTCCAGTGCCACCAGTGTCATCAAATGACAGTCTTGGTCGCCGGTGGGTGCTGGCACGAGAGCGGTATGTGGGAGGCATGGAGTCGGTACCTGGTGGGAAAGTTATATGTACACCTGAGTGAATGGTAGATGCTCGAGACCGATAAGATGGTGGTGGTGAGCCAGGTAAACTATAATTCTCGGCAGTGGTGTTGGGTATACTGTTGTTGTTGTTGTTGTTGGTATTATTATTATTACCAATATTGTTATTATTGGATGACTGAACTAAAGCTAGCTGGCTACTGTACTCTTGCATGGAGGCAGCATAAGATGGAGGCGGTCGTGGATATTGAAACTCTGGGTACAGCATGCCTGAAACAAAGTAACTTTGAGTTTAATATCTGCATACAGCATGATAAAACAACAAAATAACTGTGGGTTGAACAGCCCTCCACCCACTGACTGCTATGTATGTAAGTCTACACATTCAAGAACAAATATGCAAGTATCTTTTCCCCCTGGAAATAATATTCTGAAACTGATCAGACTGAAATTTGGTGGCAAGATTAGATATGAAATAACATGAGCAGGCAAGCTGTTCACCAGCAACTCACAACCCACCCACTAACCCAGACACACACTCTCTCACACACATAAATGTTAAAACTTTAATTTCTTCTCTTATCTTTCACTCTCTATTTCTCTATCTCTCTATTCAAATCTGTTTTCATGCTGTTCAAAAATCACTTTAAGAAAGACTGAAAAGTACCTTAAAGGAGACTACAACTTTTTGCCTACTGCCTACTAGTCAGTTTTGAAATACCTTGCAGTAAGCATCACTTACCTCCATACCAGTTACCATCCCGCTGCCTATGAATGCGAGGCCGACGTCGTTCTCGACGACCACCATCGCTGAATTCTCCGATGCTGAGTAAGGCATGCAGAGGTTCGTGACCTCGTGGGGTACATTTCCACCCCACTGCCACCACAATAACCAGTAGCACTCCTAGACCTACAAACATAACACTAACAGTTCAGCATTAAAGCATGTTTTGAATTGATGATGGAATCAGACTGTGAAGACAATTCTTCACCATGTAGTCTTTTTCCTATACTGCTCAAAACAATGGAAAGGCCACTGTCATATTTTCTACATTTTTATTAATCATGTTTGTACCAATAGTTAGCAATTCCTTCAAAATCTTTGTCAGTGAATTTGTTGTGTGGGTGATGTTAACAGCAGAGTTAAAGGAATTTGATGACAATCCAGTTTGGTCTTGACGTGCCCAGTACAGAAGTCAAGCTAAACAGGTCACTGAACCCACAAAAAATGTGTGCAATTGCAACATATCAATATGACAGGGCATAATTGAACATTAGAAAACATGCAGTGCATGTGCAAGCCCTGCTCATTGTCAACACAACTCAGTAATTCTAGAGTGCTGGGAAGGTTTATTGCCAGTTACTATGTGTGTTTTTCATTATGCCTCAGAGATCACAAACTAAGTACTGTCGACCAAAAGAGGGTCAGTGTATAGCTGCAGCTGTTTGAGAAATAGGCTGCTGATTGGGAGTTGTTCATTCTATTATTCAAACTCTTTGAGACCGCTAAAGTGCAACATGAAGTGTTGCAGAGCGAAGACACCAGACAGCAGGACAGGTTCACTGATCTATCAGCCCTAAAACAAAGAAAAGCCACTGCCAGCACACTCAGGGGACAGCTGCAAGCAGCCCCAACATAACTGTCAGCGACTAGACCATTTGCAACAGGCTCAGGGAGAGCAATCTTCGCTCAAGAAGACCTGCTGTCTGCCCTGTCCTGACACCTGCCGACACCTGCACACTGTGCTTGGCAGATGCCATCTGGCATGGACGAGGCAACAGTGTGCTGTAATCCTCTTCACTGATGAATCTTGCTTTGCCAGGTGAGGTCCTTCCATGGTGGCCAAATCCATATCTGGAAATGACAGTGAGAGCGTTACCACGATCCCACTGTGGTAGACCATAATCCATGGTGCTGGAGCAATCCTTGGTGCATGGCAATCTGAAAAGCATGGCATACAGAGATAAAATTTTACAGCCTCTGGTACTGCCAGCACTGCAAGCCATTGGGCCAGACGCCGTTCTTCAGGACGACAATTCCAGACTGCACAGGTCTTCCTGCAGGAGCATCAAGTCAACTGCATTGACCGACAGGCCTGTTCCCCACATCTGAATCCCAATGTACATCTGTAGGATATTCGGGGCCAGCGACTTAGAGCCAACCACTTCCCAGCAGTCGACCTCAATCAGCTGTACGAGTTTCTTCAGCAAGAGTGGCAGACAACTCCTCAAAGGATTTGAGAACATTGGTTAGTTCATGAGACAACAGTGTCTCGTCTGCATTCAAGCCAATGGTAAACACACACAATACTGACTTTCTTTTTCTGTGGTATCATTTTTCTAATTTTTTAAAACATTAGTTATGTTAGACCAAGTTCAAATTGCTAAAATGATTTGTTTCAATGAAACTGGCTGATAATGTTTAATTTAAATTCTTGAACAGAATTCTGGATATTTCTCAGTGATTGTAAAACTAATCTGATGATCTTGCTACAAGAATTCTGCTATTTTTCAGTGATTTTAAAACTAACCCCATACACTGTACAGCGCATTGAGTCGACTCTGGAGTTGAAAATTGCGCTATATAAATCTGCTTTAATAATAATAATAATAAATAAAGAAATGCCCTCATTCAATGTTATGGTCTGTGTGTGTATTGCCACGAAACAGTGATTGATTATACAACTGTCCTTTCCATTGTTTTGAGCAGTACAAATGCTACCCTGATCAAATAAAAGCACACAGCCACCATACCAAAACAAAAACAAGGCCATCTTAAGGGTAAACTGAATTGTTTATATGCTAACAGTATGTGTCCTCCCATTATCAGCAACACATCCCCATTCCCATTTTTTACTTCCCTTAAATTTTTCAACTAAATAAATAAAAGGAGGTATATAAAACTTTCTATGATATCTGCCATTATCATTTTAAGCACTGTTACTTCCTAGTCAGTTCTGAAATAATAATTATAAAAAGCATTTACATAGTGCTTTTCCAAAATAATATGCTCACAGTACTTCACAAATAAGAAAACTACAAACAGACCAATTAAAAAAAATAATAAATAATAAACATGTTATGTATGTAATGCATAATCACACTTAGGAAGGAGTATGCTTTCATCGCGATAAGTAGGAGACATTGACAGAATTAGAAGGATGGAAAGAGAAACAACTCTGCAGACAAATAATAAAAGACGAACATAGAAGACACAAAGAGGAACATGGAAACAAACAGTAAGTTTGGACTTAAAAGGGGTCAAAGAATCAGCATAAGGATACCTGTAATTTGATCCTCTTATTCCCATGCTTCAGCTGTTTACTAGAACATTCCCATTTTACCTCAACTCTTTCACTGGAAGAAAGAACATCACTTGTATGCTATGAATGACAGGTCTCTGCTTCTCTCCCCTACACAGCATGTGCTCTGTCTCTTAGGTGCAAATGGGGTACGCGTCGTTATTCACCTCATGGTATGCACAAATCATGCTGGGATGGAGAGAATATCACCATGGCATAAAAAAATCCAATGTGCATTTTCTTCTGTCTCAAATAACTGAGTTTAGTTCATTACATTGTGTAAGAGAGTAACTCCGAAAACCTGTGACAACAACCCTCTTCGGTCTTCAGGATACAAGAGTCTTCAAACATCATTCTAACCTGTGCATTTAAAGAAGTAAAAACTGTGATGTTTGTAAGATGTATGGATACAAATACAGGTGCAAATGCTCTGCAGCCTTAGGGATTTGCACTCAACATTGAAGCAAGGATAAGCCAGTAACTATAAATTTCCCTGGCATTAGAAAATGGATTTATCAGCAAAGCACAAGATGGCAAAAGTAAAGGATCGGACTGAGACATGCTGGACTATACAGTTCACTGTAGCACCTCCAGTAGGCTGGTACTCTTCTACCTTTACATGCTGCCTACAAATTCATTGTCAAAACTCATAAAACACTTACAAATTCATGCTGCATCATGACACACTAGTACTTAGAAAGTTGTGTGCGAATTTATTACCTCACTCACCCAGTTTATCTGCTGAATAATTCATGACCTGCCCTAAGGCGTCCATTAATTTTTTTCATTTCTCTTCCCCAACTCTTTATACCGATACCTTTTCCCGTAAAAGTTAAGAGCACACCTACATCATTATATAAACATACTGGCAAATATAAACAGAATACCAAGAACTCAACATAATACAATAAACCAGTGATGTTAGGTTTATGAGACTTGATCTCATGAAAACAGTTCTAGGTGATGGGGAGACTTTGAAATATATTTCAGAGAGGTGAGTTTTAAGTACCTGCTTGAAACCATTTAAAGGGGCTGCCTGGTGAAGTTTCACGAAAGTGTTCCAAGCAGAGGGAGCAGTGTATGCTAAGCCTGTATGCCCAGCTGAGCTGAATGCTGGGAATGTGGAGTCATAGTGTCTCAGGCACTGAAGGAAGTGGACAGGGTGAACTCTGGAGAGTGAGGCAGCCAGAACAGTGATCAGAGGCACACTGATGGAGATACTGATAGCAGCGACAGTCTATACAATAAGCAGAACAGTCGGTGACCAACAGTCCAGTTTGTAAGTGATAGAGTTGGTGACAGGCAGCCCAGTTTATTAGTGATACAGTTGGTGACGTGCAGAATAATTTATTTGTGATATGGTCAGTGACAGGCAGTCCAGTTTGTAAATGATACAGTCGGTGACAAGCAGTCCAGTTTGTAAATGATACGGTCGTGAAAGGCAGTCCTTTTTATTAGTGATACAGTAGTTGATATGCAATCCCATTTCTTTATGATACATTGGTGACATAATTCAGTTTATAACTGATAACATCAGTGACAGGCAGTATAATTTATTAGTGATATGGTCAGTGACAATCAGTCCAGTCTGTGATACCGTTGGTGACAGGCAGCCCAGTTTGTAAATGATGCAGTCAGTGACACAGTTGGTGACAGACAGTCCAGTTAATTAGTGATACAGTAGTTGACATGCAGTCCAATTTCTTAGTGATACATTGGTGACAGATAATTCAGTTTATTATTGATAAAGTCAGAAACAGGCAGTATAATTTATTAGTGATATGGCCAGTGACAAGCAGTCCAATTTATTAGTGATACACTGGTGACAAGCAGTCAAGTTTGTGATACAGTGACAGGCAGTCCAGTTTATTAGTGATACAGTCGGTGACAAGCAGTCCAATTTACTAGTGATAGTCGGTGACACGCACTCCAGTTTGTAAGTGGCACTGTTGGTGACAGGCAGTCCAATTTATCAGTGATACGGTCGGTGACAGTTAAGGGAAGTAAGATAGTGACGTGATCAGTCTTACAGAGCACTAGACAGTCCACACCATTCTGAACCCGTTGAAGGGTGTGGAGTGCGACAACAGAGAGGCCAGCAGGGAGGAAGTTGCAGTAATGCAGCAGGCGTGAACAAAGAAGGGAAACAACTAGCACAACGGTGACATGATTACTCAGACAGTGATGGATAGTGGAGATGCGTCGCAGACGGAAAAATATGACATGCTGTCTCCGTACTGTGATGAACGATTACATGATCGAACGGTGACTGACTACGACTTGATAATGTGGGTGTGAATAAATAAAAAGGTAACCGACCCTGAACTAGTACGATGGATGAAAAGAAGGTCAGTGTCACAGATCTAAATGTGGTTGTAGGCCTCAGCCCACGTGGCAGAACGAAGAGCGTGAATGACGTCAGTTTGTCTGAATGCGTATGGATGATGTCAAAAGATGTGTGACGTGAGAGAGAGAGAGAGAATCATTAAACGGGAAACTAAGAAAAGGCGGTATTACTGGACGGCTTGCAGACGATTTTTTTTAGTTAAGTTATAGAACGAGGCTTTTGACTACAAAGCTTCCGGTTTATTCACATTCATTGTTTAAGACCAACGCTTAGCCTCTTGCGAAGTCCAACATCCAGATTAAAATGTGTACAACATTTTGAGTTTGCCTTTGGTGATGTTGTGCTGTGGAGTCTGCTAATCTACATGGATACTTCTGACTGATTGTTGATGTCAAAGCGCATTGGGCCTGCTGCCAGTGGGGAAGTGCGCTATGCAAGTCTTTCTATATTATTATTATTATTAAGTCCTCCGCTGTCAGTCTCGGCAGACAGACAGCAATCCACCTGTACACGTCCGTGGTTGGATTGAGGATGGAAGACGAAATGCCTTGATCTGGATGCTAAACGCCAAGATGTTTACATTGTAATATTTCTGTGAATTTAAGAGCCAATGACCAGTCATTGTGCCAGTATTTATTCGTTGAGGAAAGAAGCGGGAGGACTGAAAGCTGGATCTTTGATTGTGAGTGAAGAGTTTTTTTCTGGGGCTAGTTGCACAACATGTTTCTACACCTTAAAACTGTTTTAAAGAAGGAAATCTAGAAACTGTTTATTCTTCAAAAATCGCTCATATGCCATTTAGACGCTCTGCACAAAAAATGTGCTGACGGAAACGAAAATCTGGTTAAAAACACGTTTTGTAAAAAAAAAAAAAATTTCTGAAAATGTGTTGTGCCTTTCTAAAAAGAGCTAAAGCCTAAAAGTGTTTAAAATTAGAAATGTGTCATGCAACTGGCCCCTGAAGTTTAATCTGGATGCTAAACGCAGAGACGTTTACATGGAAATGTTGAGAATTCAAGAGCCAATGCCGAATCATTGTCAGTATTTTTTTGTAGAAGAGCGCTTTGCTGCTGGTAGTAATGTTAATTTGAGAGGACACATCAACGCCTACCCGTTACGTCTGTGATCGCTGTAATACCGTGAGGAACATTTCAGTTGAGGATATTCTAACTCCCAGTTTTGCATTGGATTATGTCTGTGGTGAGCAATTGGAAAAGTAATTATGCGTGGATATCGTGGAAGAAGATTGAAACGTCTTAAGTTCTGACTGTTGTTAGTGAACGGAGGATTGTGTATACTGGAATATCTGTATCACGAGAGGTTATGGATCGTAGTTAGGACTTTTTATATGTAATTTTGTGTTGTGTAGTAAATTTAGGCAGATCTGCTCAGGCAAGTCATTTTATTTTATTTTTTTGAAAGAACACGTATTTGTCTGGCCCTGTGAGTGTGATCGGAAGACAAAGAGTGGGAGTCACACGTCGCGGTGTTGTGATAGTCAGCACAATCTTAAGGCGGTGAAAAAACACTGTAGGCAGTAAACACAATGTGACTCGCTTCGTCGGTTTTTATTATTTTTTTTGTGCCAATGTAAATGTGTGCCGGTTAAACAATAAATGTCTAGCAGGACTTTAACTCGCTTCCTCAGGCTGTTTTTTGAAAGCAATAAGATACTCTTTTTGCCTTCCACCTCCGCGCGGTGTGGTAGGGACTTGATCCATCGCTCCTTTTCCCACTGCCTAGGCCCCCAGTTTCGACAATTAAACAATCAAAACAACCACTTCGTTCTTCCACAATCTCTTCCGGTAGAATTTCATTCTTAACAGCTCAGGACTTATGGCAACCCTTTCAAGTCTGTATCAAGCTAAACCTAGAAGAACTAGCTGAAAGCTGTGATAGCATGTCCGTGGACAAGCTTCTGACACGCCACAGGGTACCAAAATATAGATGGGTAGCGATGATAAATGTCAGATGTAAGTTAATAGACTAAGTACTTGTGCACATGACGGCGAGTCCCACTAAACAGGTTACCTGGGGGAAACAATTCGCAATCGTTCCAACGCAAAAACTTCGCGCTCGCGGGGGGGGGGGGAGGGGGTAGATAAAGTTCGGGGGCACATTATTTTCACTATATAAATCCGTATAAATATGAACAATCTCACAACCCTACCCTTGTACCATGTACACTATGTATTTGCTTCCTTCCTGTCCCTGATGTCTACGGCCATATTTACATCCTGCATCACGTAACAATGGTAGTCAGGCCTGGGAAAGGACTATGCAGCTAAGCAAAGGGCGTCACATAGCTAAGCAACACTTGATTAAGTCCTGCCACTTTGACACTTGAGTTTTGACAGATGGGTGACAGTTGTCTCTCATCGCCTGTCAGGCAAGGGCTTACCTAGGGTGTGGGGGGCACCAGGAGGGACTCCCTGCTATGTATCCAGCATACCTAAAGGGCGGCAGAAGACAAGCTGCAACATCCAGCTGCATGATAAAGTCACTCAAATGCAATTGTTTTGTACGTTCTATGTCCATTTTATCAACATCTTAAAATGGAGGTATACAACTGATGCAACAATTAAAATTCATCCCTTATGGGCGCCCCAGCCCTGCTGGCATCTCAGGGCTACAAGTGAAACGAAAGTCAGTCTTCTGTCTTCGCAATGAGGGTTAAAAAGAAAGGCTCTCCGTGTGTACACGCGTGCGCTGGAATGTGTCAACGGGAATATGAAACCTGCAATGTTTGAATGAGCCTCTTTCTAAAAGACCTTATCCTGTTTCTAACATACCTTATCCTGTTTCGCTACCGCATCAACTAAGGATAATTTTGAGCACTACCACTGACTCTTTAGCGATACTCTGCTTCCGCTTGAATGTTGGACCATAATACTAATGCAGCTCTATTAGGAGTTACTCTACAGCATAAGTAGGAGTTACTCTACAGATCTATTACGAGCTATTCTACAGCTCGATTAGGAGTTCTACAAGACTGCGTGTCTCCGAAGTTTTCTTTCCCCCACCCCCCCTTTTTTTTTTGGCAAGTGTTTTTCTACTCTGCAATCGAAGATTCTACAGCAAACTGTGTAGTTAGCATCTCTTCACTGACATTCGCAAACTCTGTAGCCAGTCATCTGTTCACTGACAGTCACAAACTCCGAGTAGTCAGTCATCTGTTCACTTACATTCGCGAACGCTATTGGTCAACGCTGACCCCGGAAGTCAATATTCAGAATTATTGATTCTGCGTGCATACTAAATATATCGACAGTGACCAGCGGTACCACGAAATTCCGATCATATGACAGTGATAAAGAACACTGGCTGTGTGCTTCTTATGCCCACCAATGCCAATAAACGTCGAAAGCCAAACCGTATTTTTCGTGGACAGTCTTCCAAGTTGCATAGCAATGGCCTTTTCCCCTTCATAATAAAACTGTTATCGTTCTTTGCACATTCGCTACTAACTACATTTTAAACTCTCGTTGTTTTAACAGTTTAGTTACAATCTTAAAACAAGACAATTCTACCCCAATACCCAAATGTGAACGGTCGATTGTCATGTGGGAAATCGTGAGGAACGGTTAGGTTGGTCTAACGGGCCTACATTAATCCAACATTTGATGAAGTACATGTACTTTGTGCTCTATGGTCTATTTTCCTCGCAACATCTTCCCAGCTACTTTAGATTGTGGATCCACGTGAGTTATTAAGTGTGGATTTGATCCTCTGGTCTCTTGTCTACAATCCTGGCTCCTGCCTCCTGCAATCGCTGTCATTGGGCGGTCCGGTGGTGCAACGGTTAGTGCCTGTCACCAATACAGTGAGGACTGGCTGCACTGGGTTCAGCTCTCGTCTCGGTCACGCTATTCTTTTTCTGCATGTGGCATCTGTTTACGAGGCTGGCTGCTTTGCCATGGTAATTAGCCTTAGTTGCTGGCTCGGCGTAAAACACCAATTCCCCCCCCCCAACACACAACCTCTTCACTGTCATCGTGTTAATGCGACTTCCGTGACAGTCATGTGTGCGCCAAAAATGGACAATTATATGTTGTTGCTGCCACCACCGCCACTGTACTACTATTACCACTGACACTACTACAATTGCAAATCACAGCTGCGAATCAAAAGACTGTCAAAGAAGAAAAGGAGGCTAGAAAAGGATAATTAGGCAGTGGTACTGCGCTGTAGTAACTGCATCTACGCTGATGGCATTCGCCTTCTCAGCATGAGTAGCTACTCTAACCGTAAACAAAAAAGAACTTTTGAGACCATTTTAATTATTCTGTGTGTTTATATTTTTGTGAAGCGCTTTTAGCTAGCCTTTGATGGCGGGGCAAAAGGCTAAATAAAGTAACTTTATTGTTATTACTACATGTACTTGGGCAATGAAGTGTTGCATATTTCCAGTTCAACTAGTAAGTGTTTTTTTAAGTGTATATTCCTTCGGCTAAGTATCTGGGTCATCTTATACACACACACTCGCGAGTTGCAAATCTCTAAAATATTCTGCACGTACTCTGCTTTTTCATGATTGTCCTGGTTGTCAACGGTAATGTTTACTTCAGCTACACGCCTCTAGAGTAATATATCAGGAAATGTTCATGAGCTCTTACTACTGACTGCGTAGCTACAGGCTTGTTATTATTAATCCCGTCTGTGCTGGTGACATTGTTACCACCAGGTAACGACCTAGATATTGTTTAACCCTTTGAGACACACAGTAATGGCCTCTACTAGACATCAATGGCCAACAGTAACAGCCAATAAAGAACCAAAATATTGAAGCCCACATCAATGATCTACAATAGATGTGGTTTGCTAGCCCTAAGACATAATAACAAAGTTTCCAATAAGCTTTTAGCTGAGTGCTAAGCTTAATGCGATTGCAGTTACTATTTCCTAACTCAAGATGTGTCGGGCTACTCAAGGAAAGGCGTTTTTTTTTTAGACTGTTTAAGGAAATACATCTTGATAAAGATATATGAGACATTTTCTTTCTCTCTCTCTCTCTCTCACACACACACGCGTGCAAAAAAAAAAAGAGACAGGCAGATGAGAGGGTGGAGAAAACTGGAGACGAGTACATGGAGAAAACCTCTGATGGTCAACCCTGTGAGACATGGGTCTTGTCCAGAATGTAAGTTCATGGGCTAAAGCCCTGGACAACGAATAGTTTACACACTGTCAACATTGCTGAATAGAAACAATGTACAACGAAACTACAAACTCAGACATGTGTGGTCGCTTGACATGCATACGCACACTCACAGACGTACGCAAGTACACACACCCTAACACACACACACATGACTAAGCTATGAACACGATGGCAGGGAAAAGAAAGCTGCTGCCGGCCGCATGCACATACACGCACACACACACACACATATGTGACTTACCTATGAACATGATGGCAAGAAAGAGAAAGCTGCTGCCGGCCGCATGCAGAGCGGCAAGCACAATGCCAGTGACGACACACAGTACACCCAGCAGTGACAGCACCACCAGCACCCAGCGAAAGGAAGTGAGTGTCAGTAAGCACTTGACGCACGGCTCCTTGCAACGCCCGCCATCCGCAGTTGTCGTCGTCGTCGTCGACGTGGTTGACTGCGTACGCCCCCGCCGCTGCTGTTGTTGCTGCTGCTGCTGTTGCGAGCTCGCCGTGTCCCTGCGACTGTGGGTGCGGCCGTGCTGGCGGGTCTGGTGTTGGCGCGAGCGCTGGTGGCGGCCGGCACCGCCGGCGGGTCGGTGGTGGTTGGGTCGCGGCGAGATAACGTGGCCGGCGCTGTGCGAATGCACGATGTCCGGTAAGCTCTCCGAGCCACACCGCACTCCAGGGCTCACCCCGATTCCTACGTCCGTCGTTAGGATATGGTACCCGGGGGGTCCGAGCTCGCTGGTGGGTCTGGCTGTGTGCCCAGGCAAAGGCAGCACTGGGTGTCTGGCGGCAAGATGCAGGCCGGACCCACCGGCCGAGGGGTAGAGTGCTGGCAGCATGGCGGGGGTCAGGTGCTGTTCCTGCGTGTTCGGGGGGACCGACCCCCGATGGTAGGCCCCCGGGAAGTGCGGGACCGTGGCGGGTAGTCCCCCGGGGTCCGAGTCTCTCATGGGCGGAAAGGCTGAGGATGCCAGGATGTCAGGACGGCTGACCACCGACTGGCACAGAAAGGACGGTCCAGCGCTGGCAACTGGCACAGGTGGCGCTGCAGGTCGGCCAAACGCCGAGGACGCCGCTGTGGTACACGCAACTGTACTTTGTGCTACCGCTTGTCGGCGGTGTTCCATAAGGCACGCGCCGTCACTAGGGGACCATGGCGTCGCGGGAGCTTTCTGCGGAGAACAAAAACGATTTGAGTTATTACTTCTCCTCTGCTAACAGCCAGAACGAACGGTCTGGCTTGCCCTGCTGTCATCTGCACGCCGATCACCACGACACAAAAGTATGTCAGTTCCTGCGCTTTGGGGCGAACCACAGCAGTTTATGAAACGCTGGTCCTGGCAAAAGGCGAAATTTGTCGTTTGAACTCACATCCCTGACAAGGGCCTCAGTCGAGGTGTTATTGCGTAAAATGTTGGGCCTGAGTCTGACTCCCCTATTTCCCCTCCTCCGCTTCTGCAACTTGCTTAGGCAGGGGCGGATAAATACTTTTCTTTTTTGTCTCCTTTTGCTGCCCCTCCCTGTAGTGGAATGCCCGTCGTGGCACCCGGCGGTCCGTTAGTAACAATAGGCGTGTTGGCGACATACAAGGGCAGGGATCAACGCCATGTATATGCGCCCTCGGTCAGAGGTGTGTGTTTGCTGCCCTCTCTCACCTTGTGGTCTTGGGCCGGGGCCAGTGCTGTCCACTCTCTCCCATTTTAAACATCCGAGTGACCCCCTTTACCTCCCTCCCACACAGGTATGCACGCGCGCACACACACACACACACCTCAATGGGTCAATGGGGCTGCTGGCGCTAGGAGGTTTGCGAACAGAAAGCGGTCATGTCGCTTTGGGGAATATCCGCGTAGTGATCGTCTGGACGTGAGCACTACAGCCAAAGTAACGAAGTCAAGGATCCTAGAAAAATGTCCGCAGGAACGTCACCCGTGCTGAAGTTGACTGCAATGCAAAAAACGGGGATTCAAGTTAATTTGGCAGGAGACCGACGACTCACTCGCTCCAATTGCTCGCACCCACGCGTGCACATATACACACGCACAAACAAACATACGTCTTTTGAAATATATACAACACCCAACGATATCATGATAAGTAGGGTCGTCTAATCATTTGATCAGATTATTGTCGACAATATTGTAATTGATTACAAAAGACTGCTATACTTTACCTAGACTACAATTGTTTTTAATACATAAAAAGTGATCGCCAAAAAGTATACACTGTGATGTCACGAATTAAGGACAGTCGGTATATGTATATATAACTATCGGTCTTGTGTTTGTCATTACATGGATAAACGTCGTTTAATTCGGAATCGGTGTTGCATCACACAATATAGCTGTTTAGCATGGAAACATAGCCACAACAACGATGACGACAACGGGGATGATGATAGTTTCCCAGCTAAAACCATGCTTACTGCACTTTACGAAGAAAACACAATTTAAAACAATGTAAAAGCAAAGAACGATTACAAAATATACACATCACTCATTAACACACACACACACACACACACACACACACACACACACACACACACACACACACACACACACACACACACACAAGAGTAGAATCAATGTGACGAAATTATACAGAAGTAAATTTCATAGTTTCGGGGCCTCCTCTCGCCAAAACATGCACCTCTGGGATATTGAGAACTCGGCAATCGGAGGAAGACCCGAGAGTGACTCGTGTTCACTCTCTCTCAACCCCAAGTTGGCTATCTTTATGAATGGGCCCCTCGCAGCAAGCTGCAGTTGAGGGCAAGAGCGCATGCGCCAGTGGGATGCATCGTCACGCGACGCATCGATACAACAGGCGGCGACAAGACGCAGTGGTCTGGAGGCGAGTCCCTCAGTGCCATGCAGTGAAGCACAGCATAGCACGACATACCCGGCGAAGCTACATACACAACTGCTTCTATAATGTCCACACTTTGTCCTTGACCTCACTGAAGAAACAGTTGCCAGAATGCGCAAGCTGTGGAAATATTTGCCAGAGTACTTTGTTGTCTCCAGAAAATCTTGGTGCAAGTCGTGGAGATAGTTGTCAGTGTTCTCGGAAACTGTGGAAATAGCTTACGACATTCTGTCATAGCTCTCGTAAAACTGGTTTCTCCTGAAAGATGAGAAAACTTTTAACGTCACACATACTCTCGCAAAGCTTAGTGTAAGCTTTGGACAAGTCATTCAACGACAGTGCCCGGGATGAAGCCCTGCTGACGGTGCAGGCAGCCTATATGCAGCGTGTTCAAGCTTGTGGGTACAATCACCCTCTATGGAAGCTGTACACCATCTTTCCTCCTCTACACACCAGAGAGAGAGGATGGGGTGGGGAGAGACATGTGAATGCAAAGTAAATGTCCGCCATTTACCTGTAACCTGCAAGGGACATTCTCACGTGTCGCGTTAGCTAAGCGGAGTGCGAATGCAGGCTGTTAACGGTGTGTTGTAGTACTGACTTAAAGAAGTGGGATTTCACTCTGTTCTAAATGTCTGCCTTAAGCCAAACAAATTACTCCTCTCCCATTACATTCCACCATTAATTTCTTACATACTTGATCGTGCATCCGTGTGCGTGGTTCGAGCATACGACAACCTGAGAACGCCTAGTCGGACTTCACGTTGTTATTTAGAACATAGAGGAGGAAGCGATACTCTTGTGTGAAGCGCAGAAACGGAGGGCGCACCCACCGGCCATCTATCACACTGGACTTTTTGTTCAAACTCAAAAACTATTGTTTGGAAGCGACCCAGCCACATCAGAAGACAACGCTATAGCTGATGTCACCCTAAACTTAAAATGACTCCAGCTTAACCCGTGGTTTATATAAAACAACCCAGTAACTGAGACTACAAAAGCGTTTGCGTAATAACTTGCACGTCACAACAGGAACACAACTGAACAACAAAAACACGCGTAACAGATCTTCTCAAAATTCTAAGAGGTGAGAAGTAATACTCAACAATACTCCATAATAGTCTGGGGACACATAAAGACCATATAGCCTTTAAAGGAATTGATATACACGCACACTACGTGTGTGTGTGTGAGAGAGAGAGAGAGAGAATTAAAGGCAATGGAATACTATATTACAAAGCGGTCAGCTGCGTCCGGACAAAAATTAGTGTTATGGTAGGATTGATGATGATTGTGATGACGAAGGTGACCTCCAAGTTGTATTTAAGCTGCAAAAACATTATTGCTGCACTAGACTTGAACTCACAAAGTGCCTCTAAAAGCATCGATCGACGAACGACTGTGGCACTTCGTTGCTGGTTGGGTTTCTTCTCTAACCACAGACTGACCCTCGGTCCGCCCGCTCTCCACGTTTACCACCTGTCGTCTTTACGATTTGAGTCCACATATCACGGTCCTAGCGCTTGCAGACATAAATCTCAAACCGGTTTGTAACACCAAGCAACCACATTCGCAACCTACGGCTGCGAACAAACAAGACAAAGGCCTAATACATAGTGGGAGGGCAGTTATTCACCGTTTGAACTCCTTGCACAGCTTTTAACACTACCGCCACCCAAACCCCCAGTTTAGTTCGTGAATTTCACCGGTCGGGCGTGCCCTAACTTTATACGATTACCTGTGTATTTGTCAAACATGTCTACCTTTGCCAACGTAGCCGTGAACTGATCGCTGTCAGGAGCTGGTGGGTAGTGGAGGGAAGAGGACGGGATGCAGTGCGGATTCCAAAGTTCTTGCAAATCAGGTGCCTTTCGGTGCAAAGTCGTAAGCAATGGCCTTCCACTGCAATAAGGTAACAAACTAGGCCACCATCCTACTTCAATGGTATTGCTGAGGAGACATTCCTGCAAGCGGGAGGGTCAAAGCCCCAAACGCCCAGCATCATTAATCTACTTGTCCTTTAAACGTCTCACCTCTGACGTCGGGGTCGCGAAACGTGTGGTCACGCCTAGTCTCAGCCTGTCCAGTGCAAGTACGGATGATTGATACCGAGTTCTTTCTTCAATTTCTGACCAGTGCTGTTTTTCGGTGGTTGGGTCGGGGTGACGAAAGCCACAATTTTGAGTTGTATCGAAGGGCAGTTTGCTGGTGACGAACGAATGTAAAGATCAAGCTGCAGTACTGTAGTACCAAAAGGGACGGAGAACATTTTCATTGAGTAGAACTTAACCTGTACAAGACAGAACTCATCCCTATCTTTCCGTCTTTCTATAAATCAGACACCAGTCGGGATCAGTAGACATATTCTCTAGTCTACTGCTTGGTTGGTTTATTTGATAGGAAAGTATTTCCGCCTAACGGTGATTTAGCAATAAGGGGAGATGAAAGAAGTATGTGTATTGTGGGAAGGGGTGAGTACCCAGGGAAAAACTCTGACTGACAGCCCTGTGAACAAGTGTCGTGCCCAGAGAGAAGTATAAATCCCCCGAGAAAAGAACCAAACACAAGACCTTACGACTATCATTGCAGTTGTTCTTAACCACGGGCTACTAGGGCGCCAAAGTGTTCAAGTTGCTTGTTCCAGCAAGCTTTCAACAAACGACCTTTTGTTCTATAATCACCACGACACCAAACATCCCTGTGGGCGAAAAACTACTAACCTATGCTAGGTATAAAGGGGTCTGGGAACCAATAATCTATGGATTATTAATGGGCTGGGAACAGCGTTCTGTTTTAAAATGACGATGACATCATCTGCTGTCAAGACCGCACATTGCCCGTTTATTACGTTCCTCCCTTCTACCCTCCCGCTATTTTGTGCGACTACAAGTCTGTGTGCAACACTCCAATGAGGCAGACAACTAACCTTCCTCAAAAACGTCTGCTCGATTCTATGCTGACCAATCCTTTCTAGGGTCGTAGTTGTGAAACTGAGATACAACTAACAAAAGGTTGTGTAACCTTTGTTGTCGACTGTATATAAGGCGGAGACTTCTTGCCTATAAACCGGCCTCTTGTTTCCAATTCCAAGCCCAACAAACTTAGTCCATAGCTAACTCCAAAGTAATGTTACCTTCACGTTATAATTACGTCGCCTGGTGCAGCAATGTTGCGAAGGGGATAAGCATCAGTTCTGTGCCCAATGGTAGTTTAGTACTTCATGGACAACTGTGATTTATTTCAAACCACACCAAATGAAATAAAGTATCTGGGGGTGAAAATGCGTGGTTTGCTCGTGAAATAAAGCGATTTGGAGGGCGGAAGGGGGGATTACCGTTTGCGTCCACTCAACCTAGCCCTTTGAATGCAGTGTCCTCCAGTCTCCCCTTATCAGTGACAAACATGTACAGTACCTATATCAGTCAGCGCAGTGAAGAGTTGACGGACCCATTTTCTCTCCGAGAAGTAACTGGCAATCTTTTTTTTTAACTGGAGGAAAATCCTGACGCCCACAAAAGGTAAAACTTTTGTGAGATAATAGTGTTTAGAACTATATATTATTGTGGGATGTTAATATCTAGGGCTATAGAGTACTGTGAGATGATGGTGTTTAGGGCTATAGATTATTATGGGATGTGTGCCAATTTATTTGTGGAAAGGGGGTATGTGAGTGTAAAGGATGAGGACTCCCTACTGTAATGTTCACTAATATTTGACATTATCATGCATTTAGTGCTGTCTGCATGACTTTTTCTGTTGACAAGTACTGAAAGAAAGACACTGCCATAACGGCGAAATTACAATAAACACAGAGAGCAAAGATACAACAAAAAATCGATCAAATCCTAGTCAGCAAAGAGTTTAGACGTCAGCCTAATGAGATAAAAATAATAAATAATCTAGCCCGAGTTTACATGAGACATTTCATAATAGGTAAACACACGCCTGACAAAGTGTGGCTACGGTTGGCTGGAGGTCTGTACATGCTGTCTGACGCAGCACAAAACATCCCGATCTGGTCACCAGTTCATGCCTCAGGCTAGATGACATTCGCACGATCACGTGACCTCCATACTCTTCATATTCCAAGTCAGCTTGCACAAAGTGCCTGCCAGTCAGAAGATTCCCAACGTAATTTAGAAATTAAGCAAAATCATGTCTCACCTTCTGATAATTTTTCGCTCTCGACAAGTGTCCACCTGAAGTTCTAAAAGTTTTAACGAACAACCTTTCTTTCTTTGGTTTTGCCAGAGTTTGAGTTTCTGCGTGTTCAGATTCAAGCTCTTGACACGAGCATAATAGTCAACTCTAGCATACTGTACAAACAGCAGGTGGGTGTGACATATATCCCCCTTACGGTCATTTGTTACCAACAGGCGAGTGAAATGCTAAACACTTCCAGCCAATGCTATTGTCAAGTACCCGATTGGCCATCTCTTATCCCCAGGCCAGTTGCGGTCGTGACGCTCGATATCATCTATCCTAGTATTCGAAGCCTTCTAGCGAGCAAACTTTCATTACCAGCGATAAACCCCCTTTACCGGATCCAACGTCGCGAGTACCTGTCCTGTGCTCACCGCGGTATACAAAAATAGCTCTTATGTAGACGGATGACTGGTTTCATTGTTTGCTGTGGTTGTCCTTGATCTCAGCGCACGTTGGATAAACATCATCATTCACTTTATATTTCTTAGCAGCCGTTTCATTTCTCTTCCTTGTAATCAAAATCAAACAAAACCGTTGTACAAATTATTTTCCGATCTATTCATTTTATCTTAAATAAATACATAAATAAATCACCTTGTTTCTTCCAAAGCTCCACACATACCACCTACCCCCGCTCCTAATTTGGGGCGGTCCGGTGGCGCAACGGTTAGCGCCTGTCACCAATACAGTGAGGTTGGCCTTCCTTGGTTCAGCTCTCGTCTTGGGCATGCTGTTCTTCCTCTCCATGTGGCATCTGTTTACAAGGCTGGCTGGCTGCCTTGCCGTGATATAGCCTTAGCTGCTGGCTCAGCGTAAAACCTCAATTCCCCTCCCCTCCTAATCTGCGTGTGTTGAGGATATTGTTCCAGAACATTCGACCTTCTGGTCACATAAGTCGCTTGCAGGCAAGCAGACGACGAGGATCAGAGTCGTGCTCCTGGAGAGAAATCCTTCCGCCTTGTGCAGCCCGTCGGCCTCCCACCTGACAGGTGTTCCAAGGCGATGTCTGACCTCTAGTCCCACTTCCTTTCCGCCCCTTACCGTAACGCCGCACGATCCGCCTTAGACAGCAGTGTCTGCAAATGATGCGGAACCTCTCCGCAACACCCATTTTCCGCAGGGTGCTGTATATTGTCTAATCCGCCTTCTTATCTGGGGGCTAACGTCCCGATAGATCAGCCACCAGGTCACACTCGTGCAGACATGTTTGCACCTAACTCACTGGTAAGCTGGTGGTGGTGGGGAATTGCAGTCCCATCATAATCCCTAGCAGAGGAGTGAGGGGAGAATCCGCGCGTTTTCCCTGCAGTTGTTCAACGCTTTGTGCTCTAGGGTCCATTTTCATCGCAACATTCTTCCCGTTGCTTCAGATACGTGAGTCAACAAGCGTGGACTTGATCCTCTGATCTGCTACCTACAACCCTGCTTCCTGTTTCATTTATTTTCGTCACTCCTATTGTGTTGATGCGACCTACCTGACGGTCATGTGTGCGTCGAAATTGGACAATTATATATTGTTGCTACCACCACTACTATTACCACTGATACTACTACATCTATGCTGCTGGCATTCGCCTTCTTTTCAACATGAGAACACAATGAACTCTTTGTTTTGAGACCATTATTATTATTGTCTGTTTATATATATATATATATATGTAAAGCGCTTTTAGCTAGTCTCTGATGGTGGACTAAGGCACTATACAAATTTGCTTTATTATTATTATTATTATTATTATTATAATAAATCGATTAGCTTACGTTTCGAGAACCAAGCAACCTGCATGTGAGCCAACTTTTGATCCTAATTCAAGATACACAGCGCCCTATTTTCAAGATAAATATAAACACAATTCCACAGTTACCGCACGTCTCTCAATCTGTTCTTTGGATAGATCATAAGGCAGGAAGACGTTAAACACTGCGTGATAAATTTAGGGTCGAAAACTCGGCGCTCAGCTTTACACCCAGCTCTCTGTTCACCTGATCTGCCTTCCACCTGTGTTTCTGACCAAAGCACAAATACAGTGAGCAAAAGATTGTTTCCAAGTGTTTGGACATATTAGAGACAAAACGTTTGGCTGTGAGCAAACTTCCAATGAAAAACGACGAAGCGTCCCCGTTTCCCCATCCCCTCTCGATAGCAAAACTTGGCACAAGCTGTGAAGTAGCAGCGCTGGCAGCGGTGTGAAGGGAAAGAAGAAGAGATAGTGAGTGAAGAGGTATGAAATGTCTGCGTGTGTAAAACACGCCGGTGATGATAGGAAACAGAGAAAACCAGTGGCAACCGAAAAACGGTGAACATGTAATGAGATTTCACGGTGTTCGGCTTCAGAGCTCATCTCCGGCTGCCAAGAAAATGTATCTGAGGCCTAGGCGGGTGTCATTACAACGTACATTAAAGCCACTTCCATAATGTACCTCGTCAGCTGACTCGCTCGCACACGCACGTCCATCTCCTCCCGTACACCTCTGCAGGCGCATCTAGTTTTTGTCTACGACTGCTTAACAGTTACTTTTGACACTAGCTCGCGCTGTTCTACTGCCCTTTCTTCACATGGCAATAAGTCTGCATTTTCGCGACTAGAATGTAGCAATATGACAACACTTGAGTGACCTGCGCATGCTACTCGCACAACTTCTGCTCCACACCATCCACCCTTACTTCCCCTTTAACTCCACTCTCGAAACCACGAACATACACGTTATCTATCCTTAAGAAATTTTTTAACAAAACATGCGGTGCTTTATTTTTTTAGAACTCACGAACAAGCATAGCAACAAGAACACATTATCCAACAACTACTTGTTCTTTGCAGCCTGGAAAAACGGAAGCAAAAGTGTCTTTCGGCCTGCCACTTGTTACACAACGAAAATTACAAATGGTCATATGATATATCTATGGGGAAGTCAGCTTCGTTAAACTCTATTTTTAAAAAAAGATATTGTATGCTCAATTCTTGTTATAAAGCACCACGCGCAAGCAAAAAACAAAGAGCGAGAATACCGTAGGTGTAACACCCTTTTTGAGGTCTGATATTTTTGTGTGGTCAGTCTTGGTAAACTCCTCTCTTACTGTACTTCTACGGTAAAGGTTAGAGTGATATGTTGTAGAGAAAGAGAGGGAGAGAGGCGATGAGAGTGCTGACGTGCGTCTCCCCCCTCCTATATATGTGTGTGTGTGCGTAAGCATAAGCCTTTTAACGCGTAACGTACTTTCGCGTTTAAAAATTCTTTGAAAATTATGGCATAAAAATACAGTAATTGTCTGTCTAAAAATTAGAAAATTCATCTAATTTTTAAAATAAAAAGTAATGAACAAGGGCTTTCTTAACCCAACACATTGTCCATTATCACTTTGGCAAATGTTGTCATGAGCATCATAGTTGAACAGATCTGCCAAGCGTACCTAATTACATGCATATTGCAGAATGTGTCTGGCTAAGAAGACAAGACAGTGGCAGTCTAGGAGATGGACGTATGGGGAAAATAAAGGACCACAGATATTTCGTTCAACGCTAATAAATGACAGCGTTTTTAAAAAAACTAATCGTCTAGTAAACTGTCTCGGCTCCGTCACCACTTTTGTGGGTCTCAGGATGCGTGTAGCCATGAAAACACAAGCTTCTGCGTGCGACAAGATTTATAGCTGTTACCCCTACCGTTACAGACCAACGGAGAGTCACGCGCAATCCTAAGCCCGGAAGTCTCCCGTCTTGAGAGTTAAGGTTCAAGGATGCAACTGTGGATTCTTAAAGACAGACGACATCCTTAGTCCGCTGACAGTCGCCATCACTCTAAGCTCTACTGTCACGAATACGAATGGTCCGTCAACCCACGCGTCGGGTATGTGCAAGGCTGGGATGAAGACTGCCAGGAAATGAAAGTTCGTTTAAAAATAAATATTACCTCCACTCCCGTTTACTAATGTTTAGCAGTGAACGTAGCTTAAAGAGCGGAAACAGGCGAGAGAAAGGCCCTGAAAATGTACCTCATGTTATAAGATAGGTTAATTCTTTTTTTTAAGTCGCGTCGGTATTTGTGCTTGCTACTTTTGATTCCCAAAAGGTTGTGACCTTCTGGGTGCATGTATACAAATTTTAATAATTATTTGACAAGCGCATTAATTAGGACTGAACTTCGTACAAAATTTAAATAAATCCACCCTTCTCCTGCACTTTGGATGTGCATGTCAGATCTATCCCAATTCCCAAGCAAGTGTGAGGTCCGAACTACCATGCTTTTCACAGACTTTGGGTAAGTGGTAGAACATGTTGGTACCCACAAACCGACTGAGTAACACATTGACGTCATCAACAGAACAGATAAGCATTTTCCTGAATACCTCTCAGCATTCGTGTTGTGCGGGTTTTAAAAGACGATATATACCGGGTAAACATGGCATACGCGTCCATACACGTAAGGTCCCCACCCAGCGTGTAAATTTTCTCCGCATGGAACAAGAGGCCACTTGAGCAGGCTTGGTCGCCAAATACACCGTCTTGCCTTGCACTTTGAAGCGGCGCCCAATCTTGTGTGCAAAGCAATAAGTTCACCCCTTATGTTCTAATTGTAAAATTAAATCCATGGACGTACTTGTCTCATACTAGAGTCTAAAGACGTCGAAAACAGCACACACACACACACACACACCGCGAAAATATTATTCGAAAAGGAACTTCTTAACCGGGCACGAGTTCTCCAATTTGTTACTGTGTTTTACCATTGAAAAAATATTATGTAAGCATTTGCCATATTCGACATCTTAAGAAGACCATTACGTGGGAACGCTGGTTTGAAATGGTCATGACTTAATCAGACGCTATCTTGGAAGTCCTGCTCTTCGAAATATGTGTTTTTGAAGTTGTTCTTTTATCTAACCAAATATCTAGTACCTGTCATCATAAGTTATAGCAAAAACTACCCCGAGGTCGGAATGGTTAGCCACACGTTAGCTAGTAAGATGGCGGTACTTTCTTGCGTTGTCTCGGTTACAACAAATTTAACTACTTAGACTCGGTAGGCTAAAACCGTAACCAAAATATTTCTATTTCAATTCACATATTGTCGTAAATCTGCTACTTTTGCATTTGACTGCAAAAGTTATTGCGACGGAAAGTTCTAGTAAATGTTCTAACAAAGACTGAAGACGCGGAATTTTATTTGATGGAGTGTGAGTAAACATGCGACACCCTACGCCTACATATTCAGAGTAAACCATTAAAAAAAACCAATAGCAAACTTGCCCAATCGCCCAAGGAAATAAACTGTGCGTATACACGTATACAATATACAAAGAACAAGCCAGCGTTCAGTTCGCCGACTCACATCGAGCACGCAATGATGTGCTTCACGTGAAGCCTCCTCCGTCACCACAAGGGCGCCGACACCTAGCAATAAGCATTCACCTGGCAGACAGGTGCAAACGGGCGGCCCCATGATCCTACCTCTGCTGCCTTGCCTGGCGAGCATCCAAGCACCTGACACGTTTTTACAGTAAATATTCAGCATCCATCGCATATGCACATGCATCAGTTTATTCAAAATATTGTTTTCTGCTGTTGACTGGCATTTTCTTTTCTTAGTCATGCTGGCTTGCGAGTGTGCTTGAGAAAGAGCTGTCAAGAAGCGAGATCGATGACTTGAAAGGGCTCGCGAAGTGCAAAATATTTTTCTAATCAGAGCTTAAAGCTTTGTGCAAGAAACTACTTCCCCAAATCTGAGTGACTATCTTCTACTTCAAACTTAACATCATGTACAGAACGAGATCAATCACCCAGATTGCACATGGATATGTTTACGCTAATACTAACAATACAGTACATTTATATAGTGCAGTTGCATGGGTATGCTCACTGCGTTCAACAATACTAAACAGAAACAAGGAAGTCACACAGGGACCATCTTCATTCAGGAACACGCGTGCACACAACACAATAAGCTTATTGTGCAAAATCATCATTCAGATTTCACCGCGAAATACACATGCTGGTCGTTGTTATAAACGTTGAACCTTTTACTTGGGTTTCAAAGATGATCACATTCCCTTTTTCCTGCTTGTTGAGTGCCTCGTCCTACTGCGGCATAGAACTCCTGTCGTAAATGCTTCTCTCACGTCTGGTCACTCTCCCCTCCAGTTCAATTCCGCCGCAATTACAACCAGTATCAAACGTCTTTTCAATCCAAGATTCTGGAAAACATTGTTTTTTTCTCAGCTGTACAGCTGTACGTGTGATTCCATATCATCTCAATAATCAATTCCGGTCTGCTTATAGAAAGGGTCATCTGCACTTCTTAAGGTTATCAAAAATCTGCTCCTTAGCGCTGTCTTTTCTTGAGTTGTTAGACTTGTTAGTTGTCAGTCATTCTATACTTTGAACAGCACTCTTTTGACATTCATCGTGTTGCTCTGTGGTGGTCATGATCCTGAGTGCTCGAATCCAGATTGTATGCGTAAACACTGTCTACTCAGATGCCTCTGCCTTGAGTTATGGGGTCACGCAGAGCCCAATAATTTTCGTGGTGTATAGTTCCTCTCTGTTTGATGTCATTTCTCGCCATGCCATGTCACACGTGAGTTTCGCTGCTGATACACAGCTTTACACTTTACATCCCGAGGTCCGCAAAAAAGTCCTTAATATCAATCACAGCCGTTTATTTAAAAAATTTAAAACCATGGCGAAGACTGAGACGAGAGATTATATGACAGTAGGTTCGTTTATGGAATCGTTATGGCGGCACGGCAGGCATTAACTGAATCATTTCGTCCCAAGACCATATCGCCCCACAGCTTGAGTCAAATCGCTCCACCTATGTCCATATCATTCCAAGTAAGACCACATCGTCCCAACACCGAAAGCCGAATTGATCATCGATGCGTCTTTTGGGCCTGGGACGATTCGGCTTTCGGTGTTGGGACGATGTGGTCTTTCTTGGGACGATATGGAGATAGCTTGGACGATCCGACTCAGCCTGCGGGACGAAACGACCGGTGACCGATCAAACACGCCGGTGTAGTCCCAATGTGAAAGCGCACAGAGAAAGCTTAATAAAATGCGACCTTTGCTCCCTCCTTCTTTCTAATTTCTTACCGATTTCCAACATGTGATTCATTTGCAAGGAAGGCGAGTTTCGAGGTTATCATTGCCAAAGTCAGCAAAAACGAACAAATATGTGCCAGATGACAAGCAAACAAAACACTAGAAACAGAAGTAAATCGATTTTTTCCAGATAATGTGCTGGCTTTTCTTCTTCGCTACCGGTTAATCTTTAGGGTGTCAGTGAGTACTGTGGAGCCTGGCTCCCGTTGACTGGAAATGCCGAATGATTAAAAAAAAACCAACAAATAAACAAAGAATGTTAAGCTATTAAGTAGATTTATTTAGTTGCAGAGCTGGTATAAGTAATCGTCTTATTGGACAAATCAATGAAAAGGTAATCATTCTCGTCTCGCGGTGACGGTGATATTGCCATTTTGCGCCGTTACGTAAAGTTGCTAGTTTTCTCTCCAATTCTTCAACTCGTCAGTGTCGTTACCTCCCTACCGATGATGTTTGTACATCGTGACTGCAGCATTAATTATTAAAGGACTGCTGGGCAAACACGACAGCTTATCATATGATAGCAACGATGACTCAACTCTTTCATTCAGCCGTTGCACCATCCTCCGTCATGGTACGCGCCACGCCGATGTCAGTGGTGCACTGTGCTGAAAGTGTGTGCCAAGTTGCCTACAGGCCTGTCACGGAGAGAAGACCCTGTGTTACAACACTGTCGTTGAGTATCACCGATACCGCAGGCTTTGATAGCAGCAAAGGCGTTGTTACGTAAGGCATAAACCTTCTCGTCCTCAAACTACCGTCCCTCCCAACTTGCTGGAATGTACTGCTTGTCAGGTCAGACGTGCAACAGGTAAACAACAGCTGGTGCCATGATCATAAAGAACACCTTGCTGGAACGATATAGACATCTGAAAGACAGGTGAAGCAGTGGGGCGTCAGCAGGCCAAAGTGAACAAGTGCGAAAGGAGGGTGGGAGGCAGGTCAAATAATCGACCTGAAAATGTACCTCTTCACTCTCGTAGACATGTATCAAACAGCCCATCTTTTCCCTCTCACAGAAAGTACTATCAGACACATTGTCTTATGCCATAGACATAACTCCTCACTCTGCACGACAGTATCATCAGACAGCCCATCCTCCTCCACAGAATGAAAAATCTCCGCGGTGCAGAACGTGAAACGGATCTTCTAACGAATCAGTAGCGCCAAAGTACAAAAAGACGACGTTTGGTGTAGGACGGAAGGAGTGGTAGGGACAAAGAAGGGGGAAAAGAGACCACAAAAAGAAACGGACCAGAAAGTACAGGCAGATTAAGTGACCGATAGCTGAGTAGACGGCAACGACAGCGCTCCTGATCTCGACTCCGTTTGCTGGCCATTCTTCTTCCTCCTTTAAAGCAAACTGAGCTGACTCCCCTTCTCCTCTTGTCAGGACCACGACACTTTCTCCGACTTAATGATGATAACGCCCATGAAAATCAAAGACATCCCAGCCCCCCACCCCCCAAAGGCTACACACACGAGCGATGCCGCTAGCTCAAAAATAGCTCGTCCCAAACATGCGCGCATTCAAGTTTTACCAGTCGCACAGCTCTAAGCTACCTGAACAAGCGGGTTTGCATCAGATCTCAGCACATTTGGACTTCTAACGCATGAAGAGCAGCATCCCTATATAGATGTTGCCTCGAGACAAGCTTCAAACATTTGATTCCTTCGAGATCATGCATAAACTAAAGTACCTACTATCCTGTGTCTATCATCCCCCTCCCCCTCCCCCCAATAAAAACCCCAAACGAGTAGAAACGAAGGAGGAAAGGTGTGGGAGTCAACAGGATGAAAATGACGTCTCGTGAGACATGCTGAGACAACACTAGAAGTATGATTATCAATGTCACACCGAACACGCGCACAGACACACCAACCACACAGTGTCTTGGCGAAACGTGTGTTGTAGAACAGCCAATATGGCAGAAGCAACAGTCGGCAAGTCAGGTCTGTGCTTAACAGTCCATCCTTCCCAGTCAATTGCCTTACCTCTACCTCTCTTTCTCCCACCCATACCCGCCCCACAGAATATCACGACATAACCCTCCTCCATGCCCTGCTCTCCTCACCAGTAGGTAGTGACCTGTCACCAGCTTGACATTCCCAGTTGGGCGCCATGTAAGATGTTCAGGAAGTGGCAGTACCTAGAAGGGAGAACTGGTGGTAGGTTAAAATTGAGGAGGCAGTGGCTGAGGAGAGCAGGACACTATGTCCCTGAAAAAATAATCCATCATCATCTATCTCCAACCAGTTCCCATACCTTCCTTTTTATTTCCTTCTGGGAAGTTTTCTTTCAGCTGTTTCACTTACTTTCCCCACCCTATAGCCCCATAGGCACTTTCCTAATCTGTTATTTAATTATGCTTTAAACATAAATTTACATTTCAATGTACATACGTAGCTTCAATTTGTGAGCATACTTCAGGTTATACATCAGCTAGGTAAGAGATACCACCTGTTACTTCAGAAAAGACAGAAGCTTGAAATACATTAACTATGTAACATGCCCAAGGCCTATTCACTACTGATGAGTGCTATAAAGTACAAATGATGCCACAGCCCACCTCTGACATATAGCAAGGTGCTTCTTGGTGTACAGATAAATGCCAATCCATATCTGGCAAATATTTCTCATTCATATATGTTTAAATATTTATGTAAAGCGCTTTGAGTCCACATTGGGCAATGACAAAAGGCATTCAACAGATAAACATTATTATTATCATAGTTGCTATTGGTTATGGTGGTAACAATATCAGATGATCAAAAAGGGGACCATATCTCATTTATACATTTTCTCTAAAAAGACTTCGCTGGTCTATCGTAAAGGTTTCTCTACTGACAAAAGTGATTTTGGACAAATTGTCCGACAACACAGCTTCTCATTTCTCCTTGCTCATACTATTATTTTAACAATTATGTCAGTCACCATATGTAGTACATTTTGGTATTTTTACTATGTGGATCTTTACCTTCACAAATTTTAATGGTATTTCTTGGTCTTTTAAGCTCTGTTCATCCTACATACTGTACAGAGGACATCAGTGTTAACATTTGGAGCATATTTAATTCTTGGCAGTAACCAATATGCAATCAAAATGAAGTAAAACTTTTATGCACATGATAAGGAAACATGCCATGAGTATTCCAAATGCTTCTACTGCAGAAAGAGAACAATACATTTACACACCTGCTAAGCTTGAAGATTTATGCTGTAGCCTTTGTATCAGTGTCTTGGCATGGACAACTTAAGCTTGCAGTGGTTTATTACTGAAACTGGTAGTTATGCACACATGCCTTACAAAGTCTGGATACTTAGGTGTCATGTGAAACCAGGCAATAAAAAAACAGGACACTTATTTGACAAAGAGATTCCCTTCCTTTGGGCTAATACTACAGCCTACAGTGTATATTCTAGTGGCACACCTGCAGTGTATACTCAGATGAGCCAATTATCCAACCTGTGCAAGTCTGGGTGCTTGTGCATACATGTGCTTGTGCAAGTGTCTATACATCATCCCAGCATTTATTGATCTGCCAACAACTACAAATAAAATAAACCTAATTAAACAAAACAAATAAAGGGAAAGAACATTGGGTTTATAAGCAAAACTAAAAGGCAACACAATAAGAAAGCGCGAGGTATTCAGCTTTTTCCGTGAATTTGCCTCAGATGAACAATAATAAAAGAGTCTTTAAAAAAATGGCCACTCATTAAGTCATTCTACCTTGCTTTTTTGACTGATTTGATTCTTGGCTGAATAATGAAAAAAAAGACAGCCTCCAAACATCATCAGTGCTTACAAACTGCAGATTTTTTTTCTCTTGCTCAGTTGCCAAACTTACATTTGTAGAGAATTTACAGATGCCAGTTGTGTACAATTGTGCCATTTAAAACTAAACATTACTTGTTATTTATGCATCTGATTAATACTCTTAACATGATCGCCAAAAATAGGTTACTTGTGGAGGCTGGATAGCTATGTATATATTGTCACCATGAGTTTGACTGGTTATACATAATTTGAACAAAGAGAGAAAGAAACTTCAAAATGGATGTCTTCACACACACATACAATATGCTAATCATAGTTGCATAAATTTCCTTGTAGATAATCATCATCTACATGAAAGCCATTTATTGGTCTTTCTAAGTAAAATCTGTTATAATTTAACACATGTTTGCTCTTGCAATATATTTTTATAAAGATCTGTAAGACTACAGAAACAATGTACATTCTAGAAAACACTAAACACTAATTACAAGTCTGATCTACTGTATGTATTTGCATTTTTTCCAGTGTTTTGAAGTATTCATGCTCTGGAAAAAATTATAGCAACTACTACTAACACTAACATAATTAACTTTTAAAAAGTGCATATGTATATCTGCTACTAAAGAAATAAACTATATATCTGTAACAGACAATGTGATCTTCACAGTTTTCCTGCCATTATTATAAGTTTTTAAGAAGGAAATTATGGAAAAGAACAAAGACAGATATTGTTATCATGTTAGATGGTGTAAGTCATACTCATGATCCATACATGAGTAAAAACAAGAAGTTACTTAAATGAAGCCATAAAGCTTTCATACCAATATGTAGTCTTCTAGTTTTACCAACTCAGTTTTGTAAATTTTTTCTTTTTCCTGTTCTCAATGTTTACATCTGTATAGAAGTACATGTAAGCTTTTCTTTTCATCATCATTATTAAGCATCTTTCCAAGGAAAAGTACTTATCTAAGCAAGCTTTGTGTAAACTGAAAAACTGTTTATTGAACAATGACATCTACAGGCATGGCACTAAAGTTTAATCCATTTTTATGTCTATAACCATGATAACAGCAATACATTAGTTATCAACCTATTCCTATGTTCAACTGTTTGTTTAAATGGTACCAGAACACTGTCTAAAGCCATATCTTTCCTGCAACAGTTATCAAAAATTTTGCTGCTAATCGATATCGATTTTCGATGTCCACAATTCTGCTACAGCGGTTAAGCCACATGCCTTCTCCCTTATTCCATATTTCGACTGTGTGAGTTTTGCTAGAAATGTATTTCATTGCTGGTAAATTTTCCGCTTGACTTTACACGACTGCACGAGTGGTCCAACACTAAGCCTACAGGAAACGCAAGATACATTTGCATAAATTCTTTAACCAAACATATAATTGAATGACTCACTTAAGAACTCTTTCAGTAAATGTTATAGACAAGCTTTAAGAAAAAAATAAATCAGTATCACCTCCTTTCATAGTTCTTACCTGTTGAATGCAGAACGGGACACCGGACAATCGTGAGGCGATTCTGGTCACTTTTCGTCGATCGCCAACAATCCACTTGACTAAAATCCACAAATTTTCCACATGCACGAGAAATGAACCTTAGCTGGTGTTCCCTTCATATATGCAAGATTGTAGTGCTCCACTTTCTAAATTAGTCGTTGGTGTAGCATTAGGCTTGAGGCTGGTGCTCCATTGCCCTCAGTGGGCTTTGTCATCTCGTCTGCGCTTCTCTCGCAACGTCACGCACAGATATACGGGATCTCGCGAGGCTGCTCCCGCTTCCTCTCAGTGCATTCAGAAAATATAGCGCACGCATGTGTTATGCATGTGAGACGACAATGAACATTAACTGGCAGCTTTTCTACTGAATGTGAACATTTCAATGTGGCAAGTGTGAAAGTAGTAGAAAGTGATCTGCAACGCTTACAAAAATAATGCTTGTAGCATTAGCTTCGACCGAGTTAAAACAGTCATTTTATCTTTAAATGTCTTATGTTTACTGTTACAAAAAAAGCAGCTTGGCGCCTTCACAAGCCTCAGACCAAACCCGAAAGGTATGATCGTTACGGGTCAGTAAAATCATTTTTGCGCAGGCTTGGTTTCGCTGCTACAATATCAAGTTACACGATTGCATACAGTGAAATAAAATTCAGTACTCTGCTGTGGTTTATTTAGTGTACAAGCACCCCTGTCAGATTTGTATTGTGCTTGATTAGCATTTCCATATCGCATATAAGTACAAATGAATAGTTCCTATAGACTTTGGAAAGGCAGTCACATTTGTTAAATCTTCATTACGCGTCTTTGAATATCACAATTAACAAAAGATTAAAACAGTTAACTAAAAACGAAGAAAATTAGCAGCTGAACATTGTGTATGGACTAACTTGTAACAATCATTACAATTCGATTATAAACGAAAATATTGAAGCCACAGGATACTCATACACATTTTATGGAAAAAGTTCAAAACATCTAATGGTAAAAGTACAATACACACCATCTGGAACAAAATTTAACATGTTTTTAGCTGAAATACACTAATTCAAAGCTTGGTATATAAAACTGAATACATATTAGACTTCATGCAAATGGAGCATGCCTGTAACTGAGGAACATATAACTGGATTGTCCCTGTGATAGATTTTAGAGCTCCACAAATCCAATGATTGGTGAAAATATCAAACATATGGATACAAAGGTAAAAAGACAATTTAAGTCCAGTTTTTTTAAAATAAAGCCAAATTGAAAAATGTTTGTGACTTTGCCAGAAAGATCAGATATGCTAGATTACATTTATTTAGATTTGTTGGCTTCTGTAAATACCCTCAGCAGAGTCATTTTCTACCATTATTATCCCCGCATGTTGTATGTGTGGATATGACTTGCACTTTATTTATATAGTCTAAGCTAGGAAATGTAGTCACATCGCCATTGAGTCCTGCTTCTCCAGATCCTTGAATGTGCAGTCTTGTTTACTTAGTCATAGGGTTGTGTTCATCATCTCAAAGAATGTGTTCACTAGTAAGTTATCCATTTGCTTCAGTAATATGAAGTACAAAGGATGGGCCATTGTTATCTGGAAAGCTTTGTCTGACTTGTAGTGTTATCTGTTATAACTTACACTTTGACATCTTTACAATTCTAAAAGATTCTCAAAATGGAAGCAAGTATTTTGACGCCAAGGTAATATCTGCAGACAGTTTTGTGGAAAGCAGAACTTTTCAGATGTTTCTGATTTGATTTATGCAGGATCGTATAGACAGAAGGAAGCAATCATCATACTAAACTAAGAAGTTAACCATGTCTTCCGAAGAGCTTGTCCAGAGTGCAGTTGAGATTATTGATTCCGCACACAGCTATCGGTTTCAGATGTCGCAGCTGCTGGACACACTGACAGAGCTAGAGGATCAGGTACTCTATGAGTTACAGGGTGACATGCATTAGTATATGTTTATATTGACCACAAACTATACGACAACGTAGTCTTTGATGTTTTTTTCCTTCCTGCCACCTGCATTTCTCTTTCTCTCACTCTCTCTTATTTATGTTTATATGGATGTATGTGTGAATCTGGCAAAGCTAATGACATGGTGGTTAGAGTTAGGTATCCAAGGCACACAATCTAGCTTGCTGGGTTACACTGCACACTTCCCCTAGCTGATTCTGTAGAGGGTGGTAGAAGGTGAGGCATTGAGGAAGATGAGCACCTCACAAAAAACTGGACTTTAGATAAGGATATCTCTAACTTCTCACACCCTAACAGCTGTAAGGCTATGAGGCTACTTTAACTATTTTCTCACAGAAACTTGTCTGATTGTATATTTTGCTTAGAAATATACTTGAATGTCTATATGGTGCATGAGCTTGCATACAAACACAAGTAGGAGGTAAATTATTGCTCAACAATCTTTTCAGTAGAATGCACAATCATTTAAAGACTTAATTTCATATGGTAATGCACTATTAAACATTGGGTAATTTAGTAATAAGATTTGATTTTTAATATTTCTCTGAAATGTTCACTGCAGGTGAAACACAGTGCCAACCAAACTGCACTTACTTTGAGGGCATATTTTGCTAACCTAAAGGCTTCAGTTTGCGAGGCACTGGATGCCCGACTGGAACAGTTGCTGCATGAAATTGAAAGCATACAAGAAAGGGCTTTGACACCCCTGCAGCAAAGTAGAGCACTCATTGAGAATAATGCAGAGTCAGCTGCAAAGGTCATGAAAGAAGGTGAGCAGTGAATAAATGTGTGGTGACTGGTGGTGCACATATAACTGGGGTACATGTAGGTAGATGCACCAGTCTTCCAGACAAGCATTGGTATGCACCATGAGTCTCACAAGCTGTACAGTGACATGCTTTGGGTGTCTTCGTCATCTAATTTTATGCTCCAGAACTTCATAGTCTTGTAACAGATATGTTGCCATCTGAATGACCAGTCCAAAACTTGTTTTCAAAGATTATGATTCAGGTGCTAAAAACCAACTGTTGTGTCACTTGACCTTAATGATGGTTTTTGTTTACTTGATTGATATAGACATGTTGCTTGTTTGTGGTTCCTTCCTGCGCCACCATATCACTAATCTCTTTGCCTAGCATGCATCATTTGGAGGGTATCTTTTGCAAGAAGATTATGTAGGCTTTGCTTTGGGAAGTCAGACGATTAAAAAAAAGGTCATTTAGCTCTTTGTCTATAGCAGACTCAAGATTCAAACAGAACATTCGTAAAGAAGACAAATGCCTTGTGTTAGGACTGTTCTGCAGATGAAAAAGACAGTATTCCCCAGTTGATGATGATGATGATGTCCATTTATAATGCGCAGGTATCCATCTAGAAGAATGCTAATTGTGCAGCAAAGACAGAAGAGAAGTAAAAAAATAAAACAACAGGAAAGTAAAAAGTAATAAAGACAGAAGTGGTGCTAGGTTGTTTAAGTCTTAAGTAAACAATTAATGGGTCTTCAGTCTTTTCTGAAACGTGGTTGCTGAAGTGATGGTGGACAGTGACAATGGCAGGGCATTCCTCAGTTAAGGCGCCGCGTTTTTGAAGGCCCTGGCTCCCGTGCGGTTTTTTGTTTGTGTCTTCCACTGAAGGGAGACAGAAGCGTGACTGGGAGCCAGAGCGCAGGGGATGTGACGGCTGGTAAGGAGAAACTATCTCTTGCAAATAGTCAGGAGCAGTTTTGAACATGCAGTACTGAGCAATCTTTGTGATCAATGCGCTTTTTCACTGGGAGACAGTGAAGCCTCTGTAGAGATAGGGGTGATGTTCTCAGTAGACGACTTTGCACTGGTGACAGTCCTGGTGGCTGTTCTGAACTCTTTGGAGTCGGTCTAAGCTATACCCCACAATGATCTGTTACAGTAGTCAAGTCTCGACATAATGGTAGCCAGAGCAAGTGAGTTGGCAGCAGCCTGAGTCAGCATGGGCAATAATCTACCTAAAGTCCTCAAAAAGTAGTAGCATTTTGACACAACAGAACTAACATGGTTACACATGGAGATCTCTGCATCAATAAAGAGCCCTGGGTCCCGTACACAGCGAAGGCTATGGAGGCGTCACCGACCTGCACACACTAATGCCGATCTGCTTCCGTCTGGCCTTGGGGCTGCACAGTAACGCTTCTGTCTTGTCGTCGTTGAGTTTAAGATGATTCCTGGTTATCCAGGCCTTCACTGCAACACAACAAGATTCAAGTCGTTGAAGCGCAATCCTAGCAACTGCTGGGTCGGGGGGTGGGGGGGTGAACTGTTCAGAATCTGTGTGTCGTCAGTAAAGAACTGACGTCCCATAAGTAATGGGTCATTAGCTGTTCTGCGATTTGATACTGGACGATAGTTTTTACAGTCAGATGGATCCAGATTTGCCTTCTTCAACAATGGCTTCACAACAGCCTGTTTAAAACACTGTGGAACACAACCTGCTCTCAAACTGGCATTAATAATGTCCAAAATGACAGGAAATAATGTCCAAAAACTGAAGAATAAATTTAGTTGGTATAGAATCCACAGCATATGACGTTTTAGTTGATTTCGCTACAAGTTTCCTCGAGTAACTCTTGTCAGTACTTGTAAAAGAAGTCAGCGGAACACAGCAAATGGCACAGAATAGTCTTCCTCACACTCTGGCAACTCGCAAGCTGTACTCTCAGGTCCAACACTAATTTCCTTTATCTTATTAACAAAGAAGGAAGACAGCTGATCAGCAGCTGACTTGTCATCCACCTCTGGAAGAACCGAACTAGTTCCGTTCTTACCCAGCAAGCTGTTCACAATTTCAAAAGTCTTTCTGGGATTTCCACTCGCAGCCTCTAGCTGCTCCTGCACGAATAACGGTTTAGCCTGTTTTACAGCACACACATATTTATTTCTGGTTAACTTATACAGCTGTCTGTCAATCTCAAGTTTAATCTTCCTCCACTTTTTCTCTGCCAACTGTCTCTGTTTCTTGGCTTCACTCACTCCCTCACAAAACCACGCACAATCTGGTCTATCTACAACAATTTTGCTAACTGCAGCCGTGTTCTTATCAAGCAGCCCTAATAAAGTCTGATTATATAATTGTTCTAACTCATCAACATATGTGGGAGGACCTAACAACAACTTTGACTGAAGCAGGTCTCTGAAAAACATTCAAGTCACTTGGTCATGTTCCATTTTGTCATTCTTCACAGCTTTGCATAATGCAGGGTCACACTGATGTTGGGGCTTTTGTTAACACGTTCTCAAGTGCACTAACTAGCTTTGGCTTAATTAACTTTTTAAGAGCTTTGTCAAATATAAACATTTGAGACACCATTTAATAAAAGTTAAGGCCAGAATCATACCTAAGAAATATGAATACTTTTGTACTATTCATTTTGCAACTGTAATGATATAGCTCATGTGTTTCCTAATGTACTCTAGCTTATGTGTTCATTTTTTTTCTCTTAATTGCTTATGCAGACCGAGCTTATTCTTTCAAAATTGCTGCAGGTGGAACCCTTTTGGCAGGAAACCCTGAAAAGAGTCCTGAGAAGATTATCAAATTCAGGGAGAACCCTCTGGTTTCTCGTCTTAACAGGTAGAACATATTAATAAACAGTGACAATGCGTCCATGATTGGTTGGTACCTGCATGTTTAGCATTTTCTGCTTGATAATCTGGTGTTGCTGGAGTCAGTTAAATATTGAGAGCCATAATCAGGATAACTGCAGACTCGAGGAAGAATGGATGTTGTTTTTGACCGAATAAATGTCACAAAAACTTATGGTTTAAGACTGGTCTGAAATGTTTGGGGTTTTTTTTAGTCAGCAAATCTTTGAAAAAAAGTAAGCATTGTCCTAAAAATATTATCATAAAACAACTGTGCAAAAATGTTATCATGCCTCAGGCATCTTGTCTGAAGGTGTGTAGTTGAGGTGTGTAAGTTTTTCTGTTATTTCTTTTGTCCTCTGTGACAGGATCCTTATTATTATTGGGATTAATTTATAAACAGAACAATAATAATATGTTCCACGTTTGGACTTTTTTATTTTTGTACATGCTCCGTACTATCCTGAAGTATGGATATATATGTGTACTCATGTTTTCATGCATGCTGCTTGGTCTTTCAAGTTTTCCAGAATTACCTACTCCATCAGAAGTGGCCTCAATCACTGTGGAGACAACTTCTGGCATGCGAGAGCAGCTTCAAAACCTGGTCATGCAAGAGGGCAAAGTCTTGGCTCGTGCACCAGTTCAGATTCTTCACATAGAAGGAAAGCCAGGTGGTTTACTAGTCCAGTGGGCAGAGGTGAGTGTCGTGACAGAGATCACATTGTTTTGTCATATTTCCTGTTAGGTTCTTTGGTTTTGGAGACAGAGTAAGTATTCGTCATCATTTTTGCCTTTTCTTGGGGTATTTCAGAAAAGGCTATTTACAAGGTTGTTAGTAGTGTTCTCTGTACAAGTGTCCTGCAGTATTAAAACTTACTGTCTTCTGTCAGGTAAGGCTGAACTGAGAACACCTCTTCCTTCACTGCCCTTCCTTCCACAAAAAGAGGTCTGGTCCTCTTTAATAGATAGTTATACCCAATAACTGAGGGAGGTATCCTATGGAAAAGAAGGCTTTGAAAGTGTTCTATCCAAGCACATAACATTTATTTTTCGAAATAAAGAAGATATTTTTCTTTCAAGGTAGTACACTTGTATTTTAACTCCTTTATGATTCACATCCTCGGAAGTGAACTTCTTCTCAGCCAGTGGCTGTTTTGTGCACTGTAAAGTGAATAGGGCAGTGTCACAAAGCACACGGTGCTGTGCATAAATAAATGAACAAACAAGTGAAGAGACTGTTTGCACCTTTAGGAATTGTTCTGCTGCAAATTACTTCCCTTATGGAGCTAAAATAATCAGGTATTTTGCTATATTTAAAAGTAGGCAGTGAGTCAGTTGATCAATAGCCATGTTTGAGATGGTTGCTGGTCTCAGTTTGAGGTGGATTTGTGCTCAACAACCAAAAATGACAATATATTGGTAATATTTAAAGTTTAACTTATATTCTGATAAATATTTCATTGTTTGGCATTTAATGTTTGTATATATTGTGTAAATTTTTTAAATTTCTGCCTTGTGACCTACTGTCATGATATGAGCTCTCCATTCCATACAGTCACCGTCTTTCGTTTGAATTTAGTACAGAAAAACAAAAACTATATTTTTAAAAATTCACCTCACTTCAAAAATGCTTTTTAGAACGTTGGTTCACCAATGGTTGTCTTTATTGTAGGTTAATAGGTGTAAATATTAAAACACATTGTACTTCGTGCAACCACTACTGTTTGAAATGTTGCTATTGCATTGATTTCGTCAATATTGAATGAGTTAAAAATGTATTGCTAATCACTTTTGTTCATAATAGGAATAATTATTTTTAAAACACTTTTCTATTATGTTTGCAAAGGTTGAAGAAGATAGCGACATGAGCGAATTTATGCTACAGTATTCTTGTGGACAGCCAAGTGGTAATGATGACTCACGACTTCTTTTCCACACAGCTTATGAGGGCCCTGCTACCAGTTACACTGTGAAAAATCTTAGGATGAATGCTCATTACACTTTTCGTGTGTGTGGTCGGGCAGATAAAAATAGTCATTGGAGTCCTTGGAGTGTGTGTCAGACAGCAGTCAGCACAATACTTCACCATAGTGAGTTCAGCTTACTCTTCACACCATCTCATTTTTGCATCAGTAAAAAACATTTTATTCTTGTTTAATGCAAAGCAGCTTACTTTATTTGCAAATAGAAAATGTACAGATTTTTTGGAACACTTCATTTGCAAAACAGCACCGCGACAATTGCATCATCGTGTTCTCCAGACCTCAAAAGTATTTGCACAAAAAGAGACTAGGACAAAAAAAAAATAGCATCGTGTGCCTTTAAGTTTTGTTGTTATGATACTTTTTTGCATTAATTTATTTGACATGGCTTGTTAACCTCACTGCACCCCGTTTTCATTTCAATCTGTAATTACCTTTCTGAAAAAGTCCGTCTTTTGGATTTGTCTTGTTTTTTTCATTAAAATTTGTCATGAGTGTATAAAAACGCATGGGAAAGTGCACTATAGACTTTAAAGACCTTGTCTGGCAGGATAATAATATCTCCACATTCATCTTTTCATGTTCTCAGTTGTTTGCTGTCTCTACACCATGAGTTATTTTTAATGATTGGGACTATCACTGCAGGATGGGGTGATGGTGGAGAAGCCTATAGCTTGAGCAACGAAGGGCGAACAGCCACAAGGATGGGAGAAGGTCTAACTCAAATTCTGTACTCGGACACCAGCAGCTATGCAGCTGGTGACACTCTTGTATTCCGTATCTTGGATTCAGCTGATATTTCTCCAGGGGATGGCCTGGCTATCGTGCTTGACATCAACGATGTCGAGAGCTGCAATCGCCAGGGAGCTATTTTTGTGAACACTTATGGTAATATACTTATGAAGTTTTTAACAATTCTTCCTACTGAATGCTTCCACATCATTCTTGACAGCAGGCATGTGCCACCACCATCGTGGACAAATTAGAAGCATTAGCCAGAGGCTTTTACTGGCATGTTTCCACTGAAACCTTACCCCAAGATGTGACAGGAATACATGACCACATTTTCCACAAAGTATTATAAAATTTAGAAAGTTATCACGTACATTGGGTAAAAATGGGCTTCATGAACTTTTTCAAATGTCAAAAACAGAATTCTGAGTTTTTTTATCTACTATTTTTTGTTTGGTTACAATTTAGACTTTGTTTTCATTTTTGCACCTAAACCATGAGGATGCTTTGATTCATCATTTTGAATTCACATATCGGCCTTGCCACATGTTAACTGTGACCACTCTATTCATTAAGTTCTACAAACTACAATTCCTTTTTGCTTTTCATTTCCTGTTGGTACCTGAATTATTCTGTATTAGTGAATGGTGATTCAAAATTTAGTTGAGAAAAATGTATCAACAAAAATCAGATGTTTTTATATTATTTAGAGCACAAATTTACCAAAATACCCATTTGAAATCTGTGAACACTTGTTCCCCAAAACACCCCCTGTCAGTCTTTTCAGTTTCGAAACTTTGCAGCTTTGACCCCTGCATTAGTTTTTATAGCATTTTAACAATTCTCACATTTAGTCAGTGAACACTTGGTTGTAAACTACCCAAAACAGCCAAGAAGAAAAGATCCCAAGCTCTGCTTGAAATATCTTGAAGTCAGATTAAAAAGATGAACTGCCTGTGCATTAATGGTTTATGTTTATGACAGGTTGTGTTTATTAAGTTGACTAGGCAACCAACAAAACTGAAAATATATATTTTAAAAAAATCTAAGGCTTTGGTTATATTCATAGATCTTTATGTTGCAGGAACAGTTTTTGTGGATGCACAAGAGATGAAAACAAAACTACCTCCTATCAAGAAGGGAACAATATTAACTTTTCAGACGGAACCTCTGCCTAATGGCAAGGTCAGGGTCAGCGTGCAGGTTGATGACAAAGAAGTAACACTGGACTGGAAAGTCTCAGCATTCACAATGCCAGGAGTTGCATTAGTGGAATCGTCTGCCCCATCTTTCTATTTTGCTCTACGCTTTGCACAAGAGCACTGGAAAGTTGGTGTTGAGTGAATGAGGGTCATTTATGCCGCTGCTTTTGAAAATCAGAGATAATCCTACTGAAAACGAAATGATGTAAATAGCATCATTTATCAAAAATCACATACAACCTCATTAAATTTGGTTGCCAAGGAAACACGGGTGTTTTTGCTTGTAAGAGTATTGAAGTGGGAATTTTCCTTTCATTAATGGCTTCAAAGAATGATTCCTTTTAATTTTTATTCCCAGATAAAGAGTTGATATTTTTTCTCTAAAATTCTGGGCTGGCTTACATAAATGTGTGACTATTTCTGTGCCTATTTCCTTGTGAAATTTATGAGGAGATGTATGCACAGAAGAGATGTTTAGCTAACATGCCCATGTTTGGATCATTTATCTACCCTGACCCCATTTGATCTGGGGCCAGTTGCACAACACGTTTCTAAACCTTAAAACTGTTCTAAAGAGGCAAAATCACTTCTAAGCCATTTTGATTCTTTGCAGAAAAAGATACAAAAAATTGCACTGACAGGATGGAAAGTCAAACCTAAACAACTTTATCTTACTTAAAGCAGTTTTAGTTTTAAAAATTCTAAAATTGTGGTGCGTACTTTAAACTAATTATCTAAATAGAGTTAAGGCCTAAAAGTGTTTAAAATTAGAAATGTGTTGTGCAACTGGCCCCTGAGCTGTAGTATTAAACAAAACATACAAAGCTGAAAGTGCCTGACTCAACAATGATATTATGCATGCAACGTGTATACATCAGTTTCAGTATGATAAAAAGATACTATGTTGAAGCATGAAATGGAAGGGTTTATGTGGTGTGTCTGCTACCCATGTTCTGCGTAACTTGCCTTCAAATATAAAGTACATTGGCATAGACATTATTTTAGGATGGAATCAAAAATAATGCAGACTTATTAAGTTTAGATATATAGCCCACCTAGACTGTTGCTCACGTTTTTCTCCTCATGACGAATATGTGATAAATACAAAGATTAGCTCCATATAGAACTGTTTAGTTTACACTTTACCGCATTCCCCATAATTGCAGCAGTTTTTGATAGCAAGATTGTACTGGTTAAACCCATATAGTATACACGTTTAGACAGTTGTAGAACATTGTGGACATCTGGTTCATAGATCCATGGATTATTCTGGAACTGTGGCAAATTTAGTAAGTATGAAATGAAGGCAAAGCTACACCTTATTCTGCATGGCTAGAAATAGAGTGTGAGGAGCACTACCTTGCCTTTGTGCACATTTTATGTAAAGTAGTGCACTTTTCTTTCTCCCCTCTCTCTCTTCCACTATTCCTTTACACATACATTGGCTTTCAGCCAGGATATGCAAATGCTACTGAATCAACTTTAGGAGTCAGAATCTGAGTTCAGGTTTGGTTAACTTTTGAATCATCTTGTGGATGTTCTATTTTGCTTGCAGAATTTAAAGAAAATGAAACAAAATCCAACAGAAGTTCTTTCTCTATGTGACCAACATTCTTGAAGCAGTAAAGGCACCGACTGATAATCATGTAATGCATTTGAAAACAACGGAAGGCCTTCTAAATATGTAAAATAGCACAGGCATACACATTCCTTCGCATTACCATGTGCATTACCCATGACAAAGGCAGCAGGCCCAAGACCAAATCACTAAGCCAGGGTTGTAGCACTGACCAAATTAAGACTCCAAAAAGCATACTACTTGGTGGCGTGTGAAACAGTAGCCCGCCTCAGTGGGAAGGTGAAGTGTAAGTTGAAGAGTTTAATCTCTACTTCCTTCTCTACTGACCTGTTACAAGAGCTGTTGATGTTTGTGCATGTTGCCGCATATTAGCAGCTTCATCTTCAGGTACTGCAACACACCCTGGCAAGACCTGCGGAAGCGCTGACTTGCATCAGTTTGCAACTGGATTTCTTAGGGCTTCTAGTCAATATCCGCTACCACAGCCGCCATATACAGACAGACGGGGCACAATTTTTCTTCGCATTTACCACCGACCCTGTTAAGCGCCACTTATTCACCAAGTTTTGAATACACCTCTTTGCTGGCACACCAACACCAGGAAATTTATCAGCAAAAATCTCCCACGATTCCTTAATAGAACCATTTTGCATGTATGCCTCCACTATTACAATTCTTTCAGAGAGAACATCTTGGTGACACAACCCTCACTCAATGCTTTCAAGCAACTAACAGAACACACGATCTGGAGGCGGGCTACTTTTTTGCGTGCCACCCTGTATTAGTGTGTTGGTAAGTGAGTCATTCCAATTATCCCTTTAAAAAATGCTGCTTCTGGTCATGTTTTTAACTGTCACACTTCTTGTTTTGTGATTCTAATCGCAAAAGAAAACTAACCAAACAGAATGGGATTTGGGGGTATCAAAATATAAATTTTCAACCACCAGCTTTTATTACCCAATAGAAGAGTCATCAAATTTTAAGACTTTTTCAACAATGCTTTTGCTTTATTTTATGGGGAGAAGAGAGAAGTCATTTTGAGGTCTGAGCATTTGACTTACGATTGTGTGCTATGCTAGATTTGAGTGGCAGAAATTGAATGTGGGCACATTCGTGAATTTTACTTTTTTTTTTATTGCTCGAATGACAAAAATAAATACACCTATATTATTAATTAGTGTAATTCTGTTTTGGGTGGATGTTGTATTAGGCAAAGAAAAGTCAAGTGAAAATGATCATAAATGATTTTATATACCAAAGAAAATGACAACAAACAGATACGTAAATACAAAAACTAAAAGTCACGGTAACACTTTTATAATCTTCAGTGGAACTAGATGCATCCTTCACCCTGAACATCCTCGACATCCACAGTGCACACATTCCACAATCTTGCCCTGAAAGAAGAACATGGCCACCATGATAAAATATTTCAATATCAGATGATTTTTATGCTCTACTTACACAATATTTTGCACGAAAGCCTACTACCAAAAAAAGTTATTTGTAGAAGTGCTTTTCGCAGTCTAATTGTGCTGACACCAAGTTGGATTGCAGTAAAGTACTTACAGTTTCCAGCTTTGCCTTTGGAACCCGGCAAACGCAGTTTGTTCCAAAGTTTGTGTCACGAGACTGGATGCAGCGAAGACAGCAAAGGTTTTCATATCCCTGTTTCTTCCACTTTGCAATCAGATTTTTGTCCGCAATATTTTCTTTCAGACAGTACTCGTACAATTCTGTAGGGAATAAAAACTGCAAGGTGAGTTTTTAAAATTCACGGACATATTGACTAGCATTACTCACCAGTAAACTGTCATTTATATATGTTTACATAAAGTACAAATCTGGATTTAGAAAATTTTCAACTTTGGCAGTCAGGATTCAAAATTATTAATGAATGCAAAGCTTGACGTGTTGCACAAAAACTTGGATTTCCCCTTAGTAATAGTTATTCAGCTTGTGCATGTAGACGGGACAAACTGGTGAGTAAGGTGAGGGGAAACACTTGCAGTCACGCCAGCACACAGGAAAAGACCTGGGAAAAACAGCGTGATCCCCTTTTTCTTTATTACAATAACCCGAAGGACAAGGGAAAGAATGGGAAGAAAACAAGGGAAACAGGAAAAAACCCGGGTAAAGGAAAAAAACTTAGCTCTGAAAGCAAAACAAAAAGGCAAACTTATAGTACATGTAACACATGGTATCAAAATACTCAATTCACATCAAACTGCTTCTCACATAACATGGTTAAAATGCGTCAAAAGAATGAACTGTGCCTTGCAGTAACATTCTGCACAATGTCTCCTATAATACATGTACTTCAAATTTATAAGCTACCCCTCTTGCACGTGTTGTTACAGTCACATATCGCTGTTGGAGCATCTTACAAAATACATCATATATCAACATCCACATTTTCCTCAAATACGTTATATTGCAAATAAAAGATTACACAGAAAGAGCATGTTGAAACAATGGCATTGAACATAATTTCTACATCTATCTCCTAACACCATCTTTTCCCCAATGAAGGTGCTGCACGAGGAAAAATGTCCCATCCCCTCGTACAAAATCAGCAATCATCTTGTACATACAAAAATACAATACCCTTTCAGAGCAGGGTCTCAACTATTAAGCGACAGGAATATTTCCCACTAACCCAAGTTAGGACAAACACTTAGGACGAGAGCTTTGTCCCACCTGGTCTCTGTCTCTCACTTAAAAGAAAGCACATGGGGACCGGGAGAGTTACTTCCCCTCTCTAGTCTCGGGTTAGATCATGCGGTGCAAGACTACATTCAAATTAATACATACACGAAACATATATGACCTTATTTTAAAACATTTATGCACAGAGCAACTTTTAACAAGCAATTTTTGTGCCACTAAATACCAGAAAAAGAGAGATATATGACAAAAAAAAAGGGGTGTACATGGGGAAGATTAAAAGAAAATGGTATGTGTTCATGCTCCTGGTTTACACTGGGTTTGTTAAAACAAAGTGGCAGTTGCTTGTGTCTCAGTAAACACACAGCATGTCTGTTTGCAGTGTGTTATTTGGGTCATGGGTGATCAATTTGTCTTTTGGGCTTTGGATAATTTGACTTTTTGGTGTTGGAATGATGTGGTCTGACATACCATAAATGGATACAGCTGGGACAATTTTACTCAATCTATATGCCAACATGACCATCTCTCATTAATTGATAATTAACTCAGGATGAACTCCTCTGTTGATACCTTCCTTGAGGGCCGGTCATTTTGCCCCAAGACCAGTTTTCCCCTACCATTTTGTTCCACACCAAAAGTCAATTCATCCCATTTAGGTCCATTGCATCCCAAGACAGAAATGTCAAATTGTCTCAACCCCAAAAGGCGAATTGATCACTGATGAAACAAGTAGCTATTAACGTCAAGTATTACCAAAAGAGCCATATGTTGCTTGAACAATAAAGACACGCAAGCTCAGCTGCCTATTTTAAACAGCCATGCAAACAAGTTAAGCCACCATTTTACTTAACAAAAAATGGCTGCCAGGCAATATGCATGCAGGGATGGTTGTTTGTGTTTAACGCAGTGCCAGCAACTAAGGGTATATCACTCCAAATGCATGCAGCAAACATATCTTCTCTTTAAACAATCTTTTAAATTAAAGATCTCATCATTTTATTGTGAACTTATATTTTGATTTTTTTTTTTTTTACTTATTATTACTATTTGCAGAGACTTTACTGATCGGGTATACTCATTTAACTCAAAGTACATCATACTTATTTGCCTTTTGGGTTTGGGATGATTCGACTGTTCTGTCTTGGGACAAAATGGACCTATGCGCGACAAAGTGACTTTTGGTGTGAGACAAAATGGTAGGAGCAAATGGTCTTGGGGTGAAATGACTCACTGTAATGTTTAGGATGAAGAGTGCACTTATAAATGGATGCGAGTGTGAATGTACATCTACATGTAGCTACACTTGCGGCACTCTACTTCCTTTTTCACACAAAAAGGGCTGGCCAACAATTCATTTAATGTTCCAAAAGAAAAGTAGAAATGAGATGGTAACAAAATAGAGAAGAGTTTAGAACTAATAAAACTGACTAATACTGAAGGTTAGGGTCCCCTTTTCCTTGGCAAATGTCACCTGTCTGTTTTGTCGTTTCACTGGTCAGGTATATCCAAGGTAGGTGGACAGCCTGCATACAGGTCACACCTGGGTTGCTGACCGGCGAACAGTATCCAAGACAAGTGTAAGATTGCATGGAAAAGTCCATCCAAATTCATGAATCACAATATAAAGATCCCCACAGAACACAAAAGTAGATCCCGGCCTGAAGATCAGCCTTGCAGGAGAAATCCCAAGCAGATTGTAGTCAACAAATGCCGTCTCTGTGTCGTTCAGTTCTTGCTGGAAGGATGTCAGCTGTATCTGGACCTCAGCTTAGCACCAGTGTAAGCAGGCTTCCAATTTCTACCTTTTGGTAGAGAGAGATGTCAGCGTCCATTATAAAATGTCTGCTGGTGGTGTGCAGGTCAGTCTCGATTGCAGGATCTCTGCTGAATCCACAGTTCAGTTTACCTGTGCTTACTCCCCAGTGTGAGCAGGCTTCCAATTTCTACCCTTTGGTAGAGAGAGATGTCAGCGTCTGTTATAATACGACTGCTGGTGGCGTACACGTCAGTCTGGACCAAGAGATCTCCGCTGAATGCCCAGGGAAATGTTAAGCTTGCTAACTTAATTCCCCGTCCACAGGTTTTGATCAATCGCATGCTAAACAGCTGGGTCACTAAGATGATCGCCTAGGTACATGTTCTAGCAAGGAATATATAGGGGTTCACACAGCTTCTGCTATAACAGCAAATAAGCAATGACGTATACAAATAAATCATTACCCTAACAGAAAAAGCATGCTCAGCTGCACATGTAATTCACATGAATGTCATGAATAAAAATACTGACCTCTGCTAATTGCTTTCCGCCTGTAGAAGAGGTCAAAGATATATCGTGATTTCTGGTGGTGCAGCCTGAAGACTGGCCACAGGCCTTCCACCTTGCGTTTTCCTTCATGAGGTTCTGTTTCAGCTGTATAAAATTATGACAATGAAAAATATGTAAGTGACATTGCTGGAATATGAACTTCTTTACTTATATCCTTTCTTTAGTCAATGTACTTCTCACTTTTCTCAGCGTTCAACATTTTATATAATTGTATCTCAGAAATATTCTCTGATTAAAATGATATTCCATTTTACATTTAATTATAGTTTGTCTTATTTTCTGCATTGTTATTGCTAGGCCTCACATAGACCTATAGAAAATTTAATGAGGCAACGCTCGGAAAAAATATTTAGCATCATCGTGTTAACTGTGAGAGCGCATAACTTCACAAAGACAATTTGTTTTTGTGTTGTGGACAGTAATAGACGATAAAGACTCATTTTATTAAGCGGAAGTCTTTACGGTAATCTAGTGAAAATATACAAAAGATTAAATTTCAAACCTTCTCTCATTTTCTGGTCTAGTTCATCCAGTGTTGGTTCTATTAGTTCCCATCCTTCCGGTGGAGGCTTTCTACTTCTTTTTACTTTCGGCATTTTTTGATAAAAACCAACCAAAGACAGAGATATTGCAGCGAATTTGAAGGGAAGCAACCTACTTTTTTTTAAGTAACTTCCGCTATGAGGTCTTATTATTCCGCAGTCATTTTAAAGTAGCTAGTGCAATATTTTTAATGTTTCTCTGACATTTTACAATATTTAGAAAATATTAATGATTGTCTAAGATCTTACTTAAAAATAGTTTACACAGATTCGCATATATCGGGACCTAATAACTGCTCCCCTAAACCGTAGCGTTTTCTTCCTGTTAGCGAGTGAAACTGCAACATCCGTTACGTTGGAAAAGTGAGGTGAAGTTCATTATTTAAGTGCTAACAGAATGCCTCGAGGAGGTGAGTATGTTAATATCAGTGGTATGAATCATATACTTTCATAAAAGTTAAATAAGAAATTATGGTAGTATAACTTTCTTCAGTACCTTTATTGGGAGTCTCACATCTGTTGAAGAGTTTTTCAATTTACACGTGCTCCGAAAATGAGTAAATAACCAATTCAGTCTATTTTGTCATCATATTTTTAAATATCGTTTTATCCAAATGGGTATGCATCCGATTTCTTTGATTCTGCGCGGTTTTGACGGTTTTATAGGCTAAAGAAGGTAAGCTCTGCCATTTCTAATTGCATTTCACTATTATTATATTCAGAGGTTTGGGTTTGGGCTATGTGAAACAAAAAATAATAATCTTCACGTAGCTATGTTTGAAATAGGCGGCTGATTGTGTTTGAACGATGTATGGCTCTGTTGGTAATATTTGACCTCAATAGCTACTTGTGTCATCGGTAATCGATTCGTCTTTTGGGGCTGGGACGATTTTGCTTTTGATGTTCGGACGATGTGCACGATATAGACATAGCAGGGACGATTTGACTTAGGCTGTGAGATGATGTGAGTGGGGCGATAAGGTCGTGGGGCGAAGAGATTGGCCACCGAAATATACTCTACGGCATCTAGAGGACTGCCAGTACTGGATCATACGACGAAATGACCGGCCCTTATATGGATTGTACCTTATACGTCATTTATCCGCTGGAAGACCCTAACAGTGAGAGTTTAAAGGGGGGGGGGGGCAGTCATTTCGTCTCTAGACCATTTCGTCCCACACCAAAAGTCAATATATACAGAGACTTCGCTGATTGGGTTTGTGAGGGTTTGACTTTTCTGTCTTGTGACAAAATGGACCATACATGGGACGAAATGGACATACATGTGACGAATTGACTTTTAGTGTGGGACTAAATGGTCTTGTGACAAGTTGACCTATGACCATTTAAAGTACTCGCAGCTGGAAGGCTTACTGTAAGGTCCTCCACACATCTGAAGTTTTTATAAAAAAAATTCTCGGTTGGTCTGTTTCCTGTAAGGTAGGCCCTATATTCTGAACGTTTGGGGGTATGTACCAGCATTAAGATGTTGAGGGAAACAGATGTGCATATAAACTTTATTCACTTTTAGGGGGTGGACGTGGAAAGCGCAGCCACAAAGGGCAGCGCCGTCAGTTCACGGAACCTGAGGATCTTAAAGCACAGGCAGAAAAGGAGGAACGTGAACGGCAGTGGAGGGTAAGTATAACAAACATCTTCATTTTCTGTAGTTCTTCATTTTGACAAATGAGCTACTAGCTGTTCTTTTTTCTTTTTTTTTTGACAGGCTCTATAAACCAAGTTATAGGTTTCAAACTTCTTGAAGTGTGGGTTTAGGAGTCAGCATGTAAGTTGATTCATATTTCATTGCAGAAGCAACAAGGTATAGAGAGTGATGAAGAACAGGAAGGTGAAGGAGCAGCAGATGGTGCGAAAGAAGAAACTGCACCTCCTGCAGCAGGTGCCAAGCCTGCCTCAGGTTCAGATTCGTCAGAGTCAGAAAGCAGTGAGGAGGTAATGGTGTTGTTCTGCTGTTAGTGATTCCATCATGCAATGGCTGTATATTCATTTCTAAGCTTAGATGACATTTCTGCTCATTTAATTTTAGTTATTTGTGGTCAAAACTGGTTTTTTGATCAAACACAGTTCAATATGTAACGCAACTGTTGAAGAAACTTGTATATGGCTGTTATGTAGTAAGAAATATTTTGGAATGTTTTTAGTGATAGGATGCTGTGACAGTATTTCCAGTTAAGAAGCACTATGAGTAATTTATAGTCATTTTGTTTTGCGTATTCTTTGTCACTAATGTGAATATAATAAGGGTTGGGGTTGCATGCAGTTGAAACAGGTGTCAAGACTTAAGATCTTGTTTCACTGCAGGATGATGGAGGCAAAGCAAAAGGTGTGGAACATCTGATAGAAGTAGAGAATCCAAACAGAGCAGGCGGGAAGCGTAACAAAAAAGTTTCGGAACTTGGTGATGCCACCACCACATTATCTCGAAGAGAAAGGTAAGCTTTATATACATAATGACCGGGTGTGTGTATAGTAGATCAGTGAAGCACAGGCTATGCCTTGACCTGACACAAGTGAGTTCTTTAAATTGGTGAAGAAAAGTATGTCTTTTATATATATATATATATATGTAAAACACAATGTAACTTTTTGTTGCCAAGGTCAACATCCATTGGTTTATATAGGCTTGATAACTTTTTAATTTAGGGTATAGCATGGAAAGAGATGTACCCATTGTAAAAGATTTTTAGGCCTATTCAATTTGGTTTTCTATTTTTTTTAATTTCCATAGAGAAGAGCTTGAAAAACAGGAGGCACGTAGAAGGTACCAACAGCTGCATATGGCTGGTAAAACTGATGAGGCACAAGCTGATCTAGCTCGACTTGCAATTATTCGTAAACAGCGTGAAGATGCAGCGCGCAAGAAGGATGAAGAACGCAGAGGTAAGCTTTTTCCATCTCTGATCTTAGTTTTGTCCATAAATACTTTGATCGGTTTTGTACACACACTGTAATTACATTTACAAATAATGATTGATACTGATGATATTTGGTAAAATACCACAAACCTTTGTTCATGGAATGTTTAGGTAACTGTCTCAAATTCTATTTGCCTCAAGTTTCGAATGCTTCTTCCCTTTAGCTTTCACGCCATGTTTTAAAAAGTGTAGACTTAAGATATAATTGATAAACATTAGACTACTTGTTCTGGTACTAACCCTGACTAAAACTAGGTCTGTTCTACAGCCAAAGAGGAGGCCAAAGAAGTCGCTGCCAAAACAAAAGGCAAGTCTTGACGTAGTGTTTCCAGTATCTGCACTGCCTTTGTACAGCATCACTACGACCTTTGGTGCTACAAGCTACCTATGTTTTTGACATCCTGGTGCTCTCCTTAAAGTGGGAGGGCAGCTGCAGCCAGTTATATGCAGTTTGACTGTTAGCCTGTGATTGGTCGCTAGTATATTGGAGCCAGCAGTCATATTTTTGTTCTTTGTATTGGTTGTTGGAAGTTCGCTTTTTGCCCACTTCAGTAAATAAAAGTCTTGATGTCCATTTAAAAAAAATCTGCAGCACATAGGTAAGGTTTTAGGTATCAATTAATTACCTGTTCTGTGTGCTTGATCTTATGACACTGGGAAAATACCAGATAATGAAATTGCACTATTTTTTATGTCTTTTGTTGTTTCTCCTCCCACCCAGCACTGGCTTGACACAGATAAAGCTTTTTGCTGCCCTGCATGTAATAAATAGCTTTGTTTGGTATTTTAGTAAAGTGGGTGAAGCTGTCAACTTCAGCTTGTGCATGTTAAATTCCTCAGCATCTTTTTACCTATTCACAAAGGAATTAGACTGCAAATGAAGATTGGAAAGCAAATAAAAAAATGGGGGAAGTATTATTCACTCTCCCAGTCTGGCACCACAAATGTGTTTCATTCTGTACACTTTTTTGTGTAGCAGATAGTCTAAAAAAATAAAAGTGCGTACGTGTACATAGGAACTAAAAGAAACCCCTAATCCCAGTTGACCAATTCTTTTTTGCAGTTTAACGTCATCGTTTTCTTCAGGGTCATGGAATTGTGCTTTTTCTAACCATAGTATTTTACCTCTGTACCAGTTTTACATTTTCATGATCATTATTATAATTATATTTTCTCTTTTGTTGTGGCAACACTGGTGAAACCTCAGTAAACATTTTGCTTTGATTAGTTGCTGCCCCATTCTGTAGATGAGTGTGAACATAATAGGAAGTAATTCTATTTGGCTTTTCTCTCTCGTTACCAGAAATCTGTCTTTTCCAGACAGGAGTTATGTGTTATGACTTCTGATCTTTCATTCATTCTGTGAATCTGTGTATGGCTTTTTTTTTTAATATGATTTACAGATATGACACTGTAGTGTTTTAGTTTGTCCTCAGAAAAAAAAACATCTCATGCGCTTGAAAGAGGTAGTTGGTCTTATAACTTGATTTTTTTTTTTAAATACTGTGCAATAGATGCTACTACAGTTTTAGCTCTGAAGCAGTGAAGTTCATAGTGTTTTCTTCAGCTATAAGCTGGAGTTTAAAGTAGATTCACAAAGGTGACGAAAACATGAACTTATTACATTCGGTGCTGTTTTTATGCCTCAATACTCTTAAAATAATAATGTCCACGATCCTTTTGGTTTTGACTACAGATTGGTTTTGAATTAATTTCAGGGGTCTTTTCTCAAATAGAAATGAAAATCTCCTATTTTAACCAGAGTTGGAAATAAAAAAAAAAAGGTTTATATCAGGTCTTATCAAGTGAAAAGCTATATACTTCCCATGATGTCCGGAGCATAGTTTTATATGGGAAAATAACTGAAGCAGTTAAATGACATAAGGAAATAATATTACAATGCTAGTATTCATATGCACTTGGATGTGTGGGTTTTTTTTCTTTTTTTTTTTTTGGCAAGTAGTAAAATACCTGATAATTTGATCTGTTGGTCTAAAATGGTAGGGTCAGAAGATCCCGTGGATTTATGTAGACCTGGTTAACTGTATAATTTGTCTTTGAGGGGTAGTATGACTGCTTTTAAACTCACCCACGCCTCAGAAAAAGTTAAGCCAAGCCCCAAAAATGCATTTTCAGCTTCAAATTTCTCTATTTGGCATCTTTGAGTAGTTGATTAGATTTAGCATTGGTACTTTTAACAGGGGAATATTTATATCTGCAAATGACAGGAACACATGAATCATTATCATGTGCAACTTCATGACAAAATTCTGTCAATATTTTCCTAGTTTTAAGAATACTCTTTGGCATGGTATAGGGTGGTCTGATTTGTGGAGTGAAAATACTGTTCTTGGTCTTGGCAGGTCCAGATTGCATAGTAAAATGTTCTAAGCACGTTAATTATTTTCTTCAGTTATAGAATATTTCCAAACTGATAGTAAATTTGTTGCGCATGGTTCTCACTCTTTCCAGACTAAGCTAGCTGATTCAGACTAGTTTACAAGTTTTGTTGTTGTTGTTAATACCTTTATCAAACAAGAGGCATTGTTCAGTTGTAAACTGCATTGGAGGGTAGGGGATTTAAAGGAGTAGGAAGCAGACAAAATGAGCCTGTCTGCAACTACTAGATTATTGTGGACTTTTTAAAAAAATGGTTCCTGAAAATCAAATAGTGCAGAGGTTCATCAAGAAATTGTATAAAGTATTATATGGGAGTAGACATCTTTGTTGCCTACCATGATTCTTTAAATAAATATTTCAGATTTGTTGCCACATTTCTAGTCGAATTGTAATATGTGAAACAGAGATCTTGAGATTGCTTTAAAACATATTTGGCGAAAATAAGAATCTCATGTCAAAATGTGATCACGGACCTTCATCTACTGGATAAGTGTCTCAGGTTTATCGCCAGTGTAAGTCTCGGCTTTCCTTATCAGCCCGCCCGTGTTTCCGGTTCCGGTTTGCTGTTGCGAAGAGACACGGACCTTCGTTTAATTTTAATAAAGGTCAGTGGTTTGCAGACGTAAATGGATTCGAAAAAAATGGACAGGTGCAAATTTTTGAATTGTTGGATGTCATACCCATAAAGAGAGATGTCGTTATCCTCAACAAAAAGTAAACATCTATCCTCGTCGCCATCATAGCTTACAATACCAACCGACCTTAGCAACGGGGGACTTCCCTATTGTCGTCTGCGAGTAAATGGCGTTGTCATAAACTCGGTGCTATAACAGACCTTCATCTGTGGCATTTATTCAATTAATTCTTAAAGTATAGGCTTTTGTAACAGAATAATCTATATAATTGTGTCAGAAAAATCAAAAACAATGCTTTTTAAAAAAAATTGTTAGTAGTAGAGCAAGTCAATAGCATCTGTTGTGACGATGTTTTTATATGATAACATTGACGATAAACCCACATGCGTTTTCTATAAACAACCAAAATACATTTTCCAGAAAATACTACTGTTGATTTTGCAATCAGACTTCTTTAACAAGGTTCTTATGACAGAAAAGCTTAATTACTTCTAAAATTTCTTCGACGTTAGGAAAACCCGCCATTTTGAAATCGGAAACGGAAGTGAAAACCTAACATTGTAGAGTTTGTTACAATTGGTCACTCCTATGATAGCGCAAAGAGGCAACGAATGAGAGACACTCATCCAGTAGATCAGCGTTTCTCAACCTTTTACTTGTGACGCCCCCCCAGACGAATAAAGGTACGTCCGCGTGCCCCCCTTAGCCACTAATACCTATATGAGATATGAGAAAATGACCGCCTTTGCGGCCCCCTTTTCAGCAGCTTGCGCCCCCCTTGGGGGGCGCGCCCCCCAGGTTGAGAACCGCGGCAGTAGATGAAGGTCCGTGATGTGATCTCTACTAGAAAAAAAAACTGCATGTTTTAGATCTACTAAATGCAGATCTACAAATAGGCATTAACCTTCAATGTGAATAGCAATATTGTGCAATGAAAACAATGTCAACAGAATAACACCTCAAATATGCTGAATTATTTGTAAAAATGCCAATCAGAAAGCATTTAATTGTATTTACCTCACAAAATTTTACTTTCTTTTATAGGTACAAATAATTTTGATATTGCCTCATTTGACTAGCAAATATACAATTTTTATATGATTTTCTCTTTCGAATGCCTTCAAAAAATATGATTTTATGTAAATATGTTATGTGGCCAATATATACATCTATGAGCAAGAACTTGATTTACCTACCAAGAAAAATAGGGTGTCTTGCTAGCAGGTAAACACTGGGCTGAGGTCAACCTAATAGCACAGCCTGCCCTGAATTCATTAGTGCAGACATGCCAATATTTGTGTAAAATGTACAGCTGAATCTATTTTTTTAATTCATTTTTTTCACTTAATAAATCTGATGCTGCCATGACCCTTCCCTCCCCCCGCCAAAAAAAAAATCATTATTTTGTCTAGAAAATAGAAAGCTATGTATGACATGACTACTTTGATAATTAAGTTTACAAGTTCCATTCAATCTGCTGGCCTGGTGAAATTATATATCCTGAAAACCAGGTAGGCGGGCAAATGCCTCACTTTCTGAAACAACAAGCAGACAAGAGTTGCTATGTTACAAAGAAATGCGAACTGCTTGTCTCTAACATTATGCATTCACAGGTTACATTGTAACCACATTAATTTGCAGACTGAGTTAACACAATTCTCAAAAGACAATGAGATGTTGAAAATTACTGATGGGGAAAATGTAAAGGTGGGTCCAATGACTGATGTGGTCGGAGACAGATGTTAAGTGAATGTTAGGAGGCTAAAGAGATGACCAGATTTTTTCCTAGTTGAGGAGTAATTTGTTCGCCAATTTCCCATGTAAGGTAGAATCAAGAGATTGCCAAGTGCTGGTCAACCGTCTGTGGAGTTGGCAGGCTGGGCCAAAGGTCAAGAGCTGAGTGTATTGGCATACATATGGTACTGCCATTTATGGCTGATATGTGCCATTTAGGATGGCAAATCAAGCACCAAGTAGCTGGACATAGTAAACAGAAGCAGCCCAAGGACTGAGCTATAGTAAAAAGCTTTATTTCCCCCTATGACAACTCACCCATGAGATGTTCTGATGGTGTGATTGGGCAACTGCCAAGCTTAACCTCAGCATTTTGAAGCCATGGTAAAGGTCTCCAAGCCAACCACTGTAATCAAACAATAAGTATACAGCTTCCAATTCAGGCTTCTTGAAGTGTGGGATCTCTAGATGACTGACAGCCATAAAAGATCTATTTTAGTAATGGAAATAAGCACATGTAAGTCTCTTGGGGAGTAGCTCATCTTTAATCATGCTATGTGCCGATGACTGGGTGTGTGAACTGCAAGGAGGTGGTTGGGGAAGGGCACGTGCATGTTTTATCCATCAAGCAACTGGCTTGAGTACATACATCAAACCATTTTTTTAATTTGACCCATAAACTCTCCTACTGCCTTTAGAGACTAGACCATTCAACTAAAGTCTGCATGATGCCAGAGATGTATTTCACAAATGTGAGAATCAGTAAGCAGGAATCTAGAAAGCCATGTAGGGAGCAGTGATAGTGTGTGTACACCACATGAAATAAATTTAAATTTGGCGATGGTCACAGAATTCTATTTTGCATTTGAAGAAATAACTAGAAATCCAACAACTATGGCAAACACAGTCTTGCATGAGAGACTCGCCAAAGATTACTTGCAATTTTGCTTCTCACTGTAAGTGGGCACTAAACGATGTAGCACATTGGCTTCACTCATGAAATACTAGCTTTCTCCCATCTGGGTAACCCACCTCAGAGGTGACTGAAGGTTTGTCCGGGATGTTTCTGAGGTTCCACACACATGCCAACCTGATTCTAGAGTTATACTTTCTAGTTGATATGTATGGATGTATCATGCAAACTGATTTATTCATGTATTGCAAAAACTTATCTATTGATAATAATAATGCGAACTTATAATGCACAGAATCACGAATAAGATAGATCGCACTCTCTGCGCAGTGCAATTTGATAGAAAGAAACATAACAACCAATAGACAGGGAGGTACACATAGGGACACTGGACAACATAAAGATGAGGTACAAGTCAGGAATAGTACTTTGTAAAAAGATATGTTTTATGAGAGCGTTTGAATGCAACCTTGGAGGCTGAGTGGTGAATGTGATGTGGTAGAGAGTTCCACTGCTGAGCAGCACAAAGGGAGAACATCCGTTGTCCGTATGTGACTGTCTTTGTGAGAGGGAGGGATAAAATGCGGGAGTCTGATGAGAAGCGAAGGTTTCGGGCAGGAGTTTTGACAGACAAGATTTCGTTAAAGTAGCTGGGGGAGTGACCTTCGAAGAAACCATAGCAGAGAGTTGAGAGCTTGTAGTCTATTCTAGCTTTAACTGGCAGCCAATGAAGAGAGCGAAGAAGTGGTGAGACATGATCATGTTTGCGAGTCCGAAAAACGAGACAAGCAGCTGAGTTCTGGACCTTCTGAAGCTTATCAAGGAGGTATTGAGGACAGCCAGCAAGAAGAGAGTTGCAGTAGTCTAATTTAGACAGAATAAACGAGCAGATAAGAATTTTGGTGATTGAGACGGACAGAGTATGGCGAATGGAGCTGATCTTCCGGAGCTCATAGTATGCAGATCGACAAATGTGAGAGACATGTTTATCCAGAGACATGTCAGCAGACATTATGTAACCTAAATTACGTGCCGAAGTTACAAAAGGAACATCGGCATCGCCTACCCGAACAGAAACAGGCAGTGAAGGGTGAACTCTGGCTCTCCTCTTTGAAAAAAGTAAAGCTTCTGTTTTTCCGTCATTTAGCTTTAACTTGTTATGGGTCATCCATAGCCTAATATCCGAAATACAATCTTGGATGCTCTGGAAAGTAGTGTGAGCCTGAGAAGGAGAACAACTGGTATACAGCTGGGTGTCGTCAGCAAAGGATTGATGGGATATAGAGTGAGATTGAATTAGAGTGGTAAGTGGCTTCATGTACAAGATGAAGAGGATGGGACCAAGTACAGAGCCTTGTGGGACTCCTGAGTGAATAGGCACAGGTGAAGACATGCAGCAGACAAGTCTAACATGATGAGAAATGAGATGTCACCTCTATCCAGAGCAGACAAAATGTCATTTGTCACTTTCCGCAGAGCAGTCTCAGTGCTGTGAAAAGGGTGATAAGTAGACTGTGATGGAGAAATCAAGTTTTCAGAGTTCAGATAGGATAGAAGTTGCTTGAGAACTATTTTCTCAAGGATTTTAGACAGAAATGGTAAGTTCGAGACTAGACGGTAATTGTCTAATACATTGATGTTGACGGTAGGCTTTTTTAACAGCGGCTTCACTAAGGCTGTTTTAAAGGTGGAAGGGAAAATGCCAGAAGTCAAGCTATCGTTTACTATTTCTGTTAGGGCAGGAAGTAGGACGTCAAGACAGTCTACCAGTCTATTGATGTATCACTCACTCACATAACCTATTTATTTCTTCAAGAGAAGACTAAGATAATATAGGTGACTGAGATACAGATACTACGAAGCTTGTACCTGCAAATGCAAAGATCTTCATACCTATTGCTCAATTGCATCCATACACCCATATAAAGAGTCAGATTAGTGGCTTTAGTTCATTACAATACCCACAACCTGAGTGAAATGCTAGGAAACAGTCCTTTGAACACTGCGTTTCTCACTAGGTTTACAAAAGAGGTTAAGACCAAATTTCTCATACTATCACAAAAGTAGGCAATGCCTCATTAGCATATGTTCAAAGCTCTCACATTCCATGAGATCAATAGTTATAATTTAGGTCAATGTTCGTGTGTGCTTTTCTAAATAAAAACAATTTTACAAATCATTTTTGTAACAAACTTTTAACAGCACTATATTCCATTTATTTGCCAGCAACTTATCACATCTGACTTGGGTAAGCCCATAACAGAAGGCTTCACTCACCTCAGAGTTGTCCTCTGGTAACAGGCCTGGAATGGGACAAGTCACGTTTTTCACCTGCCTGCCGAAGTGCAGTGATACCTCCAAACTGTAGTCGCACTGAAGGGAGCAAAGAATCATTTACGTACAGAAATGAAACAAATTTGACCAAGCAAGTAAATGGAACTTAAATCATTCTCACAGGCCATTTGGTGGTGCAGTGGTTAAAGAACCTGTCACCATGACAATGAAAACCGGTTGTTGTGGGTTCATATCTCGGCTCTGATATATCTCAAGTGTGTGCTTGTGCAGCAGTATGGATGTATGTAAAGCATTCTGAGCCCTTCTTGTGCTGGGGAAAGACATAATATAACTGCGTCACATTATTTATCATCACAACTCAAGCAAGGTATGGCAAGAAGTCAGAAGTAGTTTTAGGTTGGTGAGGAAACTGATGATCTGTCTCCATATTCTGTGAGCTTAGTCCTTGCTGCTGTTTCCTGAGCAAGTCTGATATGGACCACTGTAGGAAGGTTAACCCCAGGTAATAGCCTCCACTTCTTTCAGTCAGTCAACTTTTACTGTGATGGTGTGCTAGTTGCGCTGTTAACCATGATTTTGATTTTCTCCTATTACATGCCCATGATGTTTTCTGCATCAGCTTGTGTTAATCAGCTACGTTTTTTATTTTTTGTTGTTGCTTTGGCCTTCTGTGTTCCATGACACAGTTTAAGATAGGTTATTTTCAAGATGTTATGAGTTCTACAGCACGTCAGTTAGTGGCACCATAGAACAACAGTCAGTTATGCCTGGATTTATAGTGTGTTCCATGCTCTGGGGTCTGTGGCCTGATGTGTTGAGGCACTCTGGTGTACATGACACATCAAGGTGGTGCAGCCTTGTGTCAGTCCAGAGACAGTAGTTTTATTTCTAGCATCAAACAGATTAATGCCATTAACAAATTACAAGTCATTCTTGAGATGGGGCACTGGATGTTGTACTGTATCTCAGGGATGATGTTTTCACAGAGTTTACATAGAAGTTAAAAAAAAACAGGGGAAAAAAAGACAGCCTTGAAATGTTTCAGCTGTTGCTGAGAAAGTCGTCAATCTGACCACTAGTGTCTGATGGCTAGTTTACTTGTGTTGGTTTTTGTGTGCTGGAATACTGGAGGAGCACCTAGATCTTAGTCTGAAAAAAACACAGAGATAATAACTGAACTTAAAAATGGTAAATTCGCTGTGTTGAGCCAAGCTCAATGTAGTGTCCTAAGAAATAAAAACAAATCAAAGACTTGCACATAAAAAACAAACATCTTTACCTGTATGAACATTCCATGAACAGATGGTATGATAGTGTGTCCATCACAAGTCTTCAGAGGGACCAATATATTGTCAAGTACTTGCAGTCTAAAACAACATTGACACAAAAAGTTATAGATACAGTTGTAATTTTTACTTAATGGTGTCAAGACTCCACACTAGAAATTAAAGTGAAACAAGATTCCCTTTTGCATATTTTTCTATAAAAATACTATTATTTCTACCTGACTCAAATGACTAATATTTTTAAATAGTTTTTCAGGATTTCCAGCATAATTTAATGTTGAGACAATATTCTTGCTATCTAGAACCGGTTCTCAGGAATAACAGACCTACGTAGCTCTTGCGGCCTAGATCTTGATAAATATTAACTTCATATAAATCTTTGACTTGTACACATCCAAAGACCACATGCTGTACACAGTTGTAACTGCACATGTTTTGCTCACCCAGGTGGTGGTAATAAACCAACAAGCTCCCTAACATTTGTCACTGTATCCTCCAAAATGACTGAGGACTGATCCGTGCCAGATCCCTCCAGTTTCTTTGACTTGTTGGGCACTGTCAGTCTTAAAATTTGCTGCAACTGTGCATATATATATATATATATAACAACTCATAAATCTCACATTATAATCTGCGAGTGTGTACACACACCACACACACACCAACATATATAGACTACTAAAGAATTTTGGATTTTTTTGTCTACTTTTTAACCAAGTGATGAAGTTTGATGACCTCCCTGTCCCTTCAGTTATTTATTTCACAGTACCTTGATGCCAATTTCTGTGATTGTTGGACAATTTTTTGAGAAACACATTCGAAATCGCAGATTTTCTCCTGCCTTGACATAGTTTTGCAGCAGCCTGGTGATTGAATAAACAGAATAAAAGAAATAAAGACAAAATATATGAGGTGTTGTAACAAAACATTTAGTCCCATGAGTCTGTCACACTGAACCCTATACACTATCTAAATTTCCAACCTTTCTGGTTAAAATTTAGCATGCTGACGAGAACATTTAAAACTCACTATGACCTGAAAATATGTTATAAGCAGATTCTGCAAGGAACATTCTGGCAAAACATTGAATACACTATAATTGTATTTTTTAAGAAAACTTTACTTGTAAAGAACATTACATAACTGGTAATAGATTACAAATGAGATAATATTGAAACAAAATGGCATAGATAAAGTAGAGGAAATATAAAATAAATGGATAACTTAAAACTGCAGTTCAAAGCCCAGGAAAATAGCATGTCCAAGGGATGTGCTGATGACTTAGTAGCAACCTGTCGAGGTTGGGCTGGGAATAATATCTTTTTCGAGGTTAAAGTGCTAGCAAAAGAAACAGGTGCAGCTTGGGTGGAAAGATCCTGGGTCATATGATGGTGCTACAGCAAGTGATGCAAGTGTGTTGTGAGAAAGACGGCAAGCAAACAGACTTCTTACTTCACAGTGAGATGCATTTTCTCAAAAAATCTTCCTGGTGGCACAAAAGTCTCAATCTGCTCCTCTGTCAGGTGATTGTCTCGTATATTTTCTGGAGTGATGGCAGTTACCACAACATCTTGTGACACCTGAAGTGGCACATGTGATGTGACACTTTCAGTAATACACTGTACTCAGGAAATCTATGACAACGACATGGGGAAAGCTCCTTTATGTCCATGAGCACTCATGCACACACCGTATAAGCAAGACAGAGGTTTACTTTTTTTAAGCTCTCTCTCACATGCAAGATGGCACTTTTAGTGAAAAAGCATGGCAAGCAGGTCTTAACACCACATTACTTTATCAAAAAAAAGACATTCTTGAAAACACCAACTGAAATAATAGTACATCTACATAAGACACCTAAATTCTTATAACCATGACTCTTCATGCAGAAACATGCATGAACATATAACACACATTCACACAGAGGGTGGTTAGAAACTGGAATCCCCCCCCCCAAAAAAAAAAATCAACACTCAGCCCTGTAAACAGGTGTCATATCCAGAGAGAGGTATGACAAACCCAGAATATGAACTCTGACAACAGATTGTCACTGTCATGATAATAGGCACTTTAGCCACTGCACCACCAACCACATTGATGTTTTATATTACCAATAGCCAGCCAGACCTCACTGCTAGCAATCCGCACGTTTCAACTTATAGTTTGTTTTACAGTTTTTAATTAGCTTCAGCCCAGTGTGTGCAGGAAGGAATCCTATCCTTCAGCTTAATGCCACAGGGCGCTACCAAATACCCTTGCTTGCTCTACAAAATGGAGGGCACAAGAAACATCCCAACAAAATTCAACAGAAAAGAAAAAAACCTGAAAAATCTGTTGCTTTACTACCAAATTTGCATCAAAATTTACTTATTATGGAGTCTGGGAGGTGAGGCTGGAACACCAGTCATTTATTGCAAAGATAATGAAGATTTTAAGTGATACAGATGGTGACAGGCAGCCAGCCCAGTAAGCAAAACAGGAGTGTGACATGATCAAGGCATTCTGAACGCTTTGGAGGGACTGGAGCATGGCAACAGGGAGCCCAGCAAAAAGTAATTTGCAATAATCCGAACAAGAAAAAAGAAGTAAGATAGCTATCTCACTGGTGACATCAGTATTTAGATAGCATCAAATAGTGGACAGGCGTTGGAGATGAACAAAAATTGTCAGAGAGGAGATGTGGAGATGGTGGCAAGACTTTTAATGCTGGAGGTAAAGGGAATCATGGTGCCAAACAATCAAAGACTAAAGGAGGAGACAGTAGAAAAGTCTAGTGTCAATACATGATGCTTCAGTTTTGTCAGAGTTCAGCTTGAGTTTGTTTTCGGTCATTCATTTCTGGATGTCAGAATAGCAGTGACTGATGAAAAAGCAATTATCAATTTTTGCTGAAGCAGATCTGCATGTCATCGGTGAAGGCAAGATAGCAGCAGCAAACTATACCACTGGCAGTGGTGCAGAGAACTGCCACTGTACTGTGATGGGGATGCTGGTAGATTGAGGTACAGACAGAAGATAGTGGTGAGTATATGTTCACTTAACTGGTGAAGGATTACATGCTTTAGTTGCAACTCACACTCATAGTCTCTGCGCCCACAATATTTGCATACAGCTGGTATATCACACTCGCTGACCATACCCGAGAAGGCATTTTGCTGCTGGCTTTGAAAGTCCCTGCAATATTGTGTTATTATAAACCTAAACTATGGCTATCATGATATTAAAACATTGGGGCCACGGAGCTAAATTCTGTTATCAAGAACGTGAAGCACTGGTACCCTCAAGCGCATAAAATATAAGAACAAGCTTTTTCATTATTTCCACTTTCTACACTGCTCTTACACTAAACAGTACATTGTTTTCTCAAAACCTTCAGGTAATATAGTTCCTGCTTCTTTTTTTCTATATTATCCTCATTAAATTCACATTTATAGCAAGTACAAAATGATAATCTTTCTATAGTGTTGCATTAGAACAGGCTGTTGGATCATCTTTCACTTAATACAAACCTGGAATTTGGTGAGGCAGCTGTAGTCTGAAAGGGAAGCAGTAGCTACCAAAGGCAAAAGGTTCTGTGAAGTAAAACCAATGCACTTTGTCAGAAACTGTGGGCATAGAGCTATACACAAATAGTCAGTGTGCAGAGAACTAAATGAAACTTAGGAGAATTTACTCACAGAATGTAGCTGTTATAATCAATGAAAAAGAATTAATGTGATGATGATGGTAGTGGTGGTGGTGATGACTGTGACATCCTTTTAGAAATAAACTACCTAAGAACTGATGGTTTGAAATGCATTTTACTTTGTTCATAACCTGTTTATAACAATTATAAACAAATACTGTAAAAAATCTGCTGATTTAATGTGAAAGTGTCATTTAAAACTGCTCACCATCCTGTACAAAGAGATCAATGTAGCTGTAGTCCACATAGTCTTGTTTTACCTGATGGTTGACCATTTGTTCATCAACACGGATCTCGCTGCATACTAGAAGTCACCCACCATATAATGAGGTAAAGTGGAAAATAATGGAGATCAAAAAAGTTTTTAAATCACATGCAATTGTCTCCCTTTTTGACTTTTCTATGAACCACAAACTGTTTAGTTCCCTGAACAATTTTTATACAATTTTCTAACCAGTACTTAAAAGCAATCAGTAGCATTTTAGACACCTTTAATCCACATCTTTCTGTTCCCTTTTGCAGATCAATTTCTATCATTAGCATGACAGTCAATAATATCATGTATATTTTAATTCATAACTTTTTAAACAGGTGTAACAAATGTGAAATGTGATTTGTAATGGAATATCGCTTTGATTTTAAATAAGGGATGAAGGAATACTATCACACACCTGACTCTTTTCCTCTGAATGAAAGCTGCACACCATGAGCTTCTGTTGGTGTTAATATATTCAGGTATACAGCACTAGAAACAACAATCACCTCACAAAATTACAGCAGTATTCTTTATCAAATTAAAAGATGAAGGAAGGCATGCTAAAAGAAAATACAATAAAAATATACAGTTTATGCATGCATTAAAACTCTTTAATACAAATTCTTTATGTAATGCTTTACTTGGATAATTATTATTCCTAGTATTACTGCATTGTGAATTTTTGCACGTGACTGTGCACATTTATAGTTGTCAAATGTTACATGAGAATTTATGCAAATAAATTCACAGAATATATAACTGCACATGGATGAAAATAATATTTTAGGTGTGAAAAAACTATAATTTAAATACATAAAATGTTTACAGGTCTGTAGTTTTCACTGGGTATTCTGCTTACCTGTGTGTTGTACATTGTGTGTGCATATCAAGCATGTTCATGTATTAACCCTCTGAGCATGACATAAAAGTATAAGTATTACAAAGACTATTATTGATTGTGAAGACAACAGTGGGTGAAGTTTGTTGTTTGTTTTTTGTTTTTGCTGCTCTCAAGTAAACATTAGACCACAAAAATCTATACATTTTTGGAAAGGAGAAAACTTGAAATTTGCAATAAAAGTAATGAAAATAGCCTTCCCTGTGCTTCTCCGGCAAAGCCACAATTGTGACTTGTAGAGGTCTAAGAATTAAGGTGCAGTCGATCCCTACCCTAGAAAGTATGTGTGCTTGTGCACGTGTATATGTAAAGTGCTATAAGCCTGGCTTTGGGGACACAGTACCATGTAAATGTTTAACTGTAAGTGAAAAAAATAATGAAAATGATTCATCGACAAAAAGTACAACTTACCCACATACATACTGTCCTGGAAGATATTCTCCTTTATCGGACCGAATGAGAAGCTGATTCATGTTTTTCAACTTAAATTAATGACTCTTTTTTTCTTCATAGTTACCTACAAAGTTTGACCAGTTTATGGAGATGCCTTAGCACGATTGTTTGTTTGTTGCTGTCAGCAGCTGAGATATGCTGCAGTGCATTCCTGCAAACAAGTGTTATATCCAGTCAGAAATTGCGTGCATTAGATCGAGGTTTTCAGTTGTTCGTGTGGGCCAGTTGTACAACTTTTAAATTTAAACACTTTTAGGCCTTTAGATAGTCAGTTTCATAGAAACTGTGCACAACACAATTTTGCAAATCTTTTAATTAAAATTGTTGTCAATAAATTTAAATTGCACAGGAGAGATTGTTGAAAAATTTCTACTTTAAACCATTTTAAGTTATGGAAACATGCTGCTCAACTACGGAGGTAAAACTAGCGCTCTCTCTTAGATCGATCACGTCAATGAAACGCTTTGAATGCATTTTTAACCCAGAAAAACCAACAGCCGCAAAAAAAGCTGCGTAGTATCTTGTGCGGTAAGGATTTCTGAAAAGTGCTTACTGCGTAAAGTGGGGATCGAGTGAGTGACAAAACTATACGATACTTCCACGATGCTCAGTTTTGTCCTAAATAAGAACCTCAGAAACAAAAAAGACCAAAATATGCATACTTTTACATCATACAAGTACATGACATCCGCCTCTATATTAGCAGATAATGACGATCTCACAGTCTGTGGACAATCTACTGTTTCAGGTTGGCAAAGGAGCACTTTCTGTTTTCTCCCGACAACCATTCCATATGAGAATGGGCAAAAAGCGAATAAACCGTTTAGGTATTTACATAAAGACCATAGTCAAACATGACTCCTCCCTTCCAAAAGCAATAAAGATCGTAAGACACAAAGATAGTTCATGACGTGAATTCTCAAAGTTCACGCATAACGCAATGCCCCGAGCGGCAAACGTGAATGTGAACGTCGTTCACTGTCACCATGCAGTTTGCCACCCAAGCTGAGCATCTTCCTACGCCACTGCATGGATAATAGAAAATAGCTTGTCAATGTGATTGTTTTTAAAGAAAGAGTGACCCGAATATTATTAATCATAGTTGTAATTTTAAGCTGAGATATTTTGCTCTTTTACACACTTTTATTTAACTCTCTATACCCTTGCTTAGGAAATTATGTGATCGATTTTCATCCACTTCCCATCGTCCTAGAGGTCTGAAATTTTCACCAGTTACTCGTTTCCAGTGATAACGTGATACTCAATCATTTCCTGCAGTTCCCAAGTGGTAAAATTATTTAAATAATTTCTTTTAGTTTTGTATAAAGGCTGAATTAGGGGAGATAGGTAACTGCTCCTAAACGACTAGTAAACCTATAGATCATCTCCCATGATATGGCCTATGACAACGTAAAACAACAACAAAAATCAATAACAAAATTTAAAAGGCTAAAAATTAATTAAATAAGTAAAATAAATTTAAAACAAATTTTATTTCAAATGCACTAAAAAGAATAAAATTTGTTTTTAGTTTCAGGACTTTTTTATTACGTATAAAACATGTGTTGTCCCTGGACTGTGATCCATATTGCCAAGGGAGCAGTCTTCGCTCTCTGAAGTAGCTTGAAGACTGAGTGGGGAAGTGATGACGGTCATATGGGGCACTTCAAAAGGAGCGTCATTGTTGTACTGCGACTGTTACTTACAGACAGCTGCTCATCTCATAATAATAATAATGAAGATTTTTATAGCGCATATTCACACTCATAGAGAGAGCATGCTCTTATAGCGCTTGAAACGGGGAAGAGACGTGGACTAAATGGATAGAACACGAGGGACGGAAGAATAAACAAGAGTACTGACGACAAACAGAAAACGAAGATAGAAAACACAAAAGGCACCAAGTAACAGGAACAGAGAATATAGTGATTGTGCAGAGAAAGATGGGGAGACAAGTAGCAAGAGCGGAAGGGGGCGGGGTTAAGAAGGACTAGCATTGTGTGGACTGTGTTAGGAGTAATGCTCAAGGAAGAGGTGAGTTTTCAGTGCAGATTTGAAAGATTCAGTTGTAGGAAGGTGGCGGATATGGAAAGGGAGAGAGTTCCATTGTTTTGCAGCACAGTAGCCAAAAATCCTGTGACCATATGTTGTTGTTCTGGTGACAGGATATGGTCATCAGACGAAGAGCATAGTTGTCTGGCTGGGACATAAGAGATGAGAAATAGTCAGGGTAGGAGCCAGCAAAGAAATTAAAACACAGCACAGACAGTTTGTCCTGAATGCAAGAACGGATGGGTAGCCAGTGTAGGGAACAAAGGAGAGGAGTGACATGGTCCCGTTTCGTGGCCCTAAGCACCTTTCTGGAGTCTCTGAATGAGGGATGAGGGGCAGCCTGCCAGCAAGGAGTTGTAGTAGTCAAGTCGAGAAAGAACAAACACACAGACAAGAGCATTGTTAGCACGTGAGAAAAAATGATGGATGGCACTGATTTTACGGAGCTCATAATAGGCAGACTGACAGACAGCTGTAACATGCTTATCAAGTGTCATGTCAGCAGTGACAATAAATCCCAGATTCCTAACGGATGACGTGAAGGTGATCTTGCTGTCGCCCACCTTGATGTGATTGGGCAGACTGACGACTGAAGGTTGATGTCTTCTTCTATGGCACAAGAGGGCTTCCGTTTTATCATCGTTTAGTTTAAGCTTGTTTTTTACCATCCAGCCCTTGACATTGCTAATAGCAGAGTGAGACTCAGCCAGTGGAGCGAAACAGTAAAGCTGTGTGTTGTCAGCATAGGATAGATGAGAAACCTGGTGAGACTCATCACAAGCGTGGACTTGCAACGTGCAGAGACTAACATGGAGGAAGAATTTGTCCTACAAGAGCAGCAGTAACAACTGCCAGAGTTTAATTGACGTGCTTATGGGAGAGTGGATGGCAGTTTTTACGTGGATTAACAGCACTGTAACATTGGAAGTATAGTGACCACTTTTAGATGAGCAATATTGTCCTATGAGTATATTTTGCATAATTTGTGTGCTTAATAAATCTCTGTTGTGCTCCAAGTCACACATCACTAAGTCTTTTGTTCAGGGAAGAACAGTGATGGGGGCTTGTGATCCGTGTGGCAAAATTTGAAATGACTTAACGCGTGATTATTGTACATAACTTTCCCCTACAGGATTATTTGAATGCGGGTGGTAAGAGATACATCATAACAGTCAGCCATGTGGGCAGTTCTCTGGGGCCAATGTTTGTGTTTTTACGAGAAAATTCAGAAACATTTTAACATTGCTGAAAGGGCAATGCTGTTAGTGCTGGGAAAGGACCAAAGCAATCAATCCTAAAGCAAAATACTGGAATAATAAGGTAAAAACATTTTTAATAACAATTCCAAGCACAGCAAAATCAAACTTTGAATTTTCTTACTGAAAACCTGCATGTGTGCACATACATCCCTGCATACACTTTCACGGCTCATCAAAGCAACTGTATCCATACAGTATTTTCAGTAAATCTCTGCATGGACAAACTTGTAGGGCACCCAAATAGCACCATCTTTCCACTAAACAAAATCTAACAGGCTTTATATATCCATATAGATATATACCCACTAGTTTACACATGGTCATGTAAGTTGTACATGTTCTAGTGTAACACTTTACAAGAATATTTCCCCCACCCCACAATGTTGGTCTTATCCAAAGCTGAGAATAACACTCAAAGCTTTATTCACTTTTGTTTAGGTCTTCAGAGTAAACTGGTTAAAAAGAAAGAAATAAACAAACATACCCATCTACATTAGTTTAGGGTTTGCAATGATTCTTTTGTGATTTATTATAAATGCATTTCAATTTATCCTTGTCCAGTCATGCTAGCATTTATGCAGATACAACTTTCACCTGTGTAATGCAAACAACAACACATGACAAGATTCCCGAATGTGGACCACCCTTAATTCCACTTTTCATAGCTTATAACTGAAGATTGCGAAGACAACAGTGGATGAAGTTTGTTTTTTATTATTGCTGCTCTGAGATAAACATTAGACCAAGAAACCTATACATTTTTGGAAAAGAGAAAAATTGAACTTTGCAATAAAAAGTAATGAAAATCACCTTGCCCGTGCTACCTGGCAAGGCCACGATCATGGCTTTTCGAACCAAGAGGGCTACTTTACTCTCTTGTCTAATGTTTATCTCAGAGCAGCAATAATAAAAAAAACAAAATTCACCACTGTCGTCTTTGCAGTCTTCAGTTATAAGCCAGTCATTGTAATGTTCATTTTTATCTTGAACCAAGAGGGTTAAGATATGCTGGAGTGATGCAAAAGCAACAAATTTTAAACATTTTTGTGGCTCTGATGGCTATAAAAAGTGAAAGGATTTGAAACCATAGCAATGGACTTATGTTGGCTTCTTTAAATCAGACAAATGTTTTTGACTTTCAAGAAAGAAGGTAAAAAGGAAGGGAGGATTAAAAATCATGCTGCCAACTGTCAGTCTCGCACTTAATGACAATGCCGACCGTCAGTCTCACATTTAATGTGCTATCTGTTACAAAGTTTTACAAAATGTCATTTAAACTAGCAGCATGGTCAAAATTTGACTAACTGCCAAAAATGCTCATGACAATGACAGATCTTAATAACAACTTCTTAAAACCACAAGTAGACATTAGTGACATGACTTTCATACTTCTACATGAGAGTATCCAAGGTCAGCAAGGCCACCAGAAAGGAGGCAAAACAGACATAAACATGTGAAAACATGGATGACAATTACTATACAGTAGTCCTTCTGACCCAGTCTCTATGGAGAATAAGCAGACACGTTTTTGGAGAGTATGGCACAAGCTACACCCTTTGTCAGTGAGCTGTTGCACTAAGAAAAGCCAGGTGGCCTTTTGGGCACTTGTTGGCATAGTGTCCTTTCTCTCCACACTGAAACAGAAGTGTTCAGATTATCTGTTAATATTCCTGTACACTTAATAATATTAATAAATGTGCAATTTATATAGTGCATAGTCATTCTCATATAGGAGCACATATATAGCAGGATACAAAAACTAGGTTAATGTGTAGCACACTAAGGAACAGAAAGATGAATGATTAGGGTGAAGTACAACGCAGATGACAAACGCCCCTCAGTACACAACACACACACACACATACACCACACACACACTCTCTCCCTCTCGCATATGCCACTACACTCACTACTTAATGGTAGAAATAGTAGTAGTAGAAATAATAATAATGAAGATTTTTATAGCGCATATTCACACTCATAGAGAGCATGCTCTTAGCGCTTAACACGGGGAAGAGACATGGACTAAATGGATAGAACACGAGGGATGGAAGAATAAACAACAGTACTGACGACAAACAGAAAACAAAGATAGAAAACACAAAAGGCACCAAGTAACAGAAACAGAGAATTTAGTGATTGTGCAGAGAAAGATGGGGAGAAAAGTAGCAAGAGCGGAAGGGAGGGGGTAAGAAGGACTAGCATTGTGTGGACTGTGTTAGGAGTAATGCTCAAGGAAGAGGTGCGTTTTCAGTGCAGATTTGAAGGATTCAATTGTAGAAAGGTGGTGGATATGGAAAGGAAGTCAATTCCATTGTTTTGCTGCACAGTAGCCAAAAAATGGCACTTTTGTAAAGTTTTCTAAGCAGATGTGAATAAAAATGAGAGCTGTTGCTGTAGCAATATAGTCACCCCGCCACACAAAACCGATTGGGAAATATGTGAAGTATTATCTCATGTGACCATTTCTTTTCTGTGGCTACACCAGCAAAGAATTAAGGTATGGGAAATCCTGTAATCTTAAATAAGTAAAGCAACCTGTAGAAAAAATGATAGCTTTTTCAAATGCTGCATTTATTTCCTTTATACCACTAACCATTCACAAATAAAAAACAAAGGACAGTTCACATTTATTAATTGCATCTGCTGCAGCAAGCTAAGTTGCCACCTGTAGAAAGGGGATACCTCAGCTATGATTTAAGAATATGCACTATTTTTCTCACCTTGAAGCATGTCACTTGATCCAGAGGTCGCCTTCCTTCTGCTGTTTCCTGAGTGCCAGACTTTATTACAAAGAAAAAATACCCTCACAAAACAATACACACGGCTTGTTATGACAAGTGATTTTTATTAATTTGCTTCCTTTCAATCATTTCTTTTTGCTTAACAGGCAAATACAATCGTTAGTCATTGGAACCTCATCTACTTTATTTTTATTTTCTGCAATTCTTAAAAGCCTCTCATACATCAAACATTATTAAAAACGATCTAGTCTTGGATTCAATATGACATGTTACATGTCCATGTATAGTGTCTTTGACTTAAATTAGCATTACTAGTCCACTGACACCAAACACTTATAGCTACAAACTCACCTGTGATTCTTGCCTGCTCTGCACAAGAAGATTCCATGCCATAGGCTGAATTGGACGTGGACAGTGCAAAGCTTTGTGACCTGCTTCACCACACATGTGACATACAATGGCTGCTTTTTTCGCTTGCTGTTGTGGGTCAGGGGCTGGAATGTCAAAGCTTGGACTGGAAATGAAATTTGCCAAAATTGTTTCTTGTTAAATCTGAAGATAATTCATTTACATTAAGTTCACATGAAGACTTATAAATTCATGGTTTAAAAACATCTGCCTTTGCCTCTGACTCTGTAAAGAGATCTCTTGTCCTATCTTCCTGACTAAATATAAGCTATAACTAGTTCTCCAGCTACTTGTAGTCAAAGTTTTACAAGTTCTTCTCTTGTGAAATATATCATGAGCAGCAACAGTCTTGAAAAAGTAGAAAAAAAAACTAATATTAAAGTGTAGCAAAGACACAAGCTCCTTTTCGTTTACATAAATTAACCAAAAACTAAGTTGGAAGGAAATAAAATGGATTTTACTGGTATAAGACTGCTTTCAAAATCAATCATACCTTTAGTCTGACAGTCATAATTGATACAAAATTGACTTAAAATAAATCTTTTAGAAGTAAATACTTGAATGCAAATATTTCATAAAGTGGAGAACATGCAACAGAAGCTACAGAGTAATTTCTCCGTTTATCCTAAACTGTGCTTTAAACCATCCATGAAAACTTTACATGAAAAATTTGGCTGAGACTTTCCTAAAAACTGGCTGATGTTTTATTAAGAAAAAAATGATTTAGTCTTTTTAGGGTTTTTTTGTGGAACACATTACTTTCAGTACTGAGTTTTTATTTTAGTGAATGCTCATTTTTGGGGGGGCTAAAAATGTTATGATTTGGGTGGAAAGTCTCATGTCTGATTCTTTCTCAAGATACTCCGCAAATTTAAAAAAGGCTGTTTTCTCACTGGACGTATTTACAGTCGGGTCCATCCAGGCAAAATCCATTCAGGAAACACTGGCAGATAACTCTGCGCACATGTCGGTTCTTGCAGTTTGGCCCTGAATAAAAGTCACATACTTCATAAAAATAAAAAATGTAACCAGGCAAAAACTAAAATCAGCAAACAAAAAACAACAACAACAACAACAAATCGTATTACTCTCCACAATAAAATTAGTTTTTAGGAGAAATTAATTGGCTAATGCAGAAAAAGAAGTGTGTTAAGTTGAGTGGGGGGAGGTGTTTTACTCCAAGCCAGCAACTAAGGCTATATCACAGCAAGGCAACCAGCCCTGAAAACAGATGCCACATGCAGTAAAAGAACAGTGTGCCCGAGATGAGAGCTGAACACAGGACAGCCAACCTTCACTGTATTGGTGACAGGTGCTAACTGTTGCGCAACCGGGCCACCCAAGAAGTGCACGGAGGACAAGACAGAACTGAACCATGCCTGTGCACATCCTCATATAAAGTCTTTAGAAATATTGTCTTTTACTTTGAGATGAAACTGGAAATGTGCATTACTACATTATATCTTTCTTTAAAAGAGTTTCTGTCGAGATGACACATACTAAGCCAGTCCTTACATCATCTTTTAGCTGAGCCAACTACTTCAAATTCTATTTAAAGCATGCTTACTAGAAACCTACTGCATCAGTTTGTTAGGACCTATTGCTTGCAAATTGTCAAAGAGGCTAGAAGGCAGGTGATGAAGAAATGGTGTAACAATGCCTCTGTTAATGGGTATAAAGTTGTATACAAAGAAAATTTTACACAAACCATGTCGACAAAAACCACGGTCATACCACGGGCAATCTTTGATTTTGTTTTCTGGATCAATGTGAAGAAACGGACATTCTTTGTTACTGCACTGACCTGCACAGATAATCAGTATAAAGATGTAGGAAAAGTGAACACAATAATAAGGCACACTTAAAAAAATTCAAGACTGAATACACCTGCGCACTTAAATTAGATTAGTGCTGAACATAACATGCAACACTCACCAAACTTGGAAAAGAAATAGCACTCTGGCATTTTGGACATGTCATACTCATGAAGAAACTCGCAATCATCTCCTTTTTTACAGAGGCCTCGTAGCCAATGTTTGCAGACTACAGTCCGATCACCTTTGACATGGCGAAAAGGGCAGGCTGTGCCCTTATTACACACTGATGAGATGAAGAATGTGCAGATGGCTGACCCAGACTCTGAAAAAAAAAATCACACCCACCAAACTTTAGTCTTTACATAAAATTATGTATATTGAATGCAAACTCTCCTCATGAGCTTATCTCACGATAAAACTTTCAAAGGTCATTATAATTATATGTCTGTCTTGGTCAATAAAATTGTAAGACTTGACATCCTACTTTTCCTGGTAGAGTCAACAAGCAAAACTATCAGTACACAACTTCACCTAGCTTGATTTCTGCTGCTACCTCTATTTTGTTGCCAACTTTTGATCATGTGTGGTGCCAGTGTAGAAAACCAGTCTACACTTAATGCCTCTTCCCTAATTTGTCATGTTCAAACCTCATGTTCAATGATGGAGCCACGTTTCAAGCAAAGCTGACACACAACTGCCTTACTTGCTTCCTTGTTCTCTTTTCTTTCCATTGATCCCTCCCTGTCTCTTTCTTTTGCTCTCTCATGGAATAACCTCTCAGAGTACAACATAATTTTGTACTGTATAGTGGATGCATGTCAAAATTTCTTCTGTGCATTACTTTTTTATATGAAGATGTTGGTAACATATGCCAACCAAACAAAGAATACAATCGTCCTAGAGACAAAAAGAATATTGGTGCCAAATTTGGTGAGAATCAGATAAAAGATGTGGATTTTCATAGGTTTTATACAGAACCATAAACCACATCACCACACACTATTTATATGATAAATATTTTACTTGGTGCTTCTGTTGTAAGGAAAGCATTTATAACTATTTAGTTGTGCAAAGTCAGTTAACATAAGAATTAAATGCCACTCACTATAAACCACCGCATACAAGCAACAGCAGCCAGTATACCTGACTTATGCATTTGCTTTTAATTTCTGCCACTAATTCTTCCAGCTTTGAAGTCAATGTCAACTTGTTATTCTATGGCTTTATTTCAGTCAAGCTAATTCATGTGCAATGCCAGCGCGAAGAAAAAAAAAAACTTGTTCTCTTTATGTGCCTTTCCTGACTTGACAGGATGACAACTAATGTTCAGCAACAGGGGCATGTTTTGAGCGAAGGGGATGATACAATACAATACAAAACTACTTTATTTATCCCCAAGGGCAATTCCAAATAGTAACGTACTAGCAGTAATATATACATGATATAAAGAAATAATACATACATATAAATGATATAAAAGAGATAATACATGATATAGAAGGAGATAATACAGCCCTATACATGATATAAAAAGAGATAATGTATACATGTTGAAATAATCTATTTCTCTCTCCTGCGCGCGCGCTCACACACACACACAAATTCCCAGTAACAGTAAATATGGTGGATATAGTGGTGACCTTAGGTCACCTCAGGCTAGTACGAGTTCATGGCCAGTAGAACTGATCAGGTGAATGGCACATGGAATGAATGAATTGCAGTGGCGATTGGTTTACCATACAGGCATCACGTACCTACAGCCAGACTGCAAGAGTGAGAACTCACATGTCAACACATGATCAGAAATAGAGAGGATGACAAGAGTGAGAACTCACATGTCAACACATGATCAGAAATAGATAGGATATGGGATGCCTTCCTAAGGATTTGCTGATGACAGAAAGCTGCCAAGTCCCTCTGCCTGATTTCGGTGATCTTGGAACAGATATTAACAAGGGAGACAAGACTATTCCTGTTCCCTAGGGAGAGGTTGTGGAACAAGGAGATGAAAGAAAAAGTGATGAGACTTTCAATGAAGGACTGATAGAACTGATTGAGGATGACAGAGCTGACAGAAAGATTTGAGTTTCCGTAGCAGGTACAGGCGTTGTTAACTCTTACGGAGGATCAAGTCAGTGTTGATGTCCCATTTAAGCTTGTTGTCAAAGATGGTACCTAAATATTTGTAAGAGTCGACTACCTCGATGGCATCATCATGGATAGTACTGATGACTGTCTCAGGCTTGTTCACCCGAAAGTCGAAGATCATTTCCTTAGTCTTTGATGTATTCAAGACAAAGAAATGTTCATCACACCAGCGGAAAAAGTCAGGAAGAGCGCCACTGTGAACATGTTCATCATCATACAAAAGTGACAGGAGGGGAGAGTCAGCAGCAAATTTTATCAGAAAGCTCCTATCAGTAGTGCTTCTAAAAGTGTTAGTATAGAGTATGAACAGTAATGGAGACAAACAGCAGCCTTGAGGGGAACCTGTACAGGTGACAACAGGATCTGAGAGAAGACCATTAACAGAAACTCTTTGCTGTCTGTTTGTTAAAAAGTCCAGAATCCAGAGAGTTAGTTGGTGGGAGAGATGGAAGTCTGAGACTAAAATTGCTGTGACACTACCTGCCATGCAACTAACTCTTGCTTGCTCATGTGCTCATTAGCTCTCACAATCCTCTCTCTCTCTCTCTGATTCTGTCGCTTGCTTACCAGATCCTCTCCTTCACATTTTCTCTATTTGTTACTGTGCTGTTCATTTGTTCCCCCTCCCTCCCTCCCCCTCTTTCCTTTCCTGTCTCTCATCTGAACTGTAAAAAACAATTGCTCTGCACAGAAGACGAAAGTATCAATTTCTTCTCTGTAGTATTTTTTCATGTGGAACCACTAGTAAGAGCTTAGGAGAAAATTAACATGTTCTGGAACATTGTAAACCTAACCAATGGACCGCGTTATAACTGAAAGGAATATTCTTACTAAATTGTGTGCAGATCAAACGAACTATGTGGATTTGATTAGGTTTCAACTGCTGTCCGTCTACCCACCCACCTACACCCCCTCTCCACACACACACACTGCTTTATTTATATGATACAGACGTGGATTTGTTATTATAAACAAAATAATAAAGGCAGGTTAAGTACAATCTCATACCAGTTAATAGAAACAATCTGAAACTCTTTCTCTCTCACCCCCTTGAACTCAAGCGAACTGGTATCATCCAGTAGTATCCATTTTAGTAACAAGTGGAAAGACAAACTAAGAGCGTCGACGAGAAGAGAAATAGATTCTTACTGTCCATGCCAGGAAAAGGTAAAGGAAGTGATCCAATTTGCTGATCGAGAGCAAATTCTATATCAAATTTTATATCCGATACGGGTGCTACCAGCTCCTGCATTTTGGTTTTGTGCGCTCGCAAAAGTATGGCACCAAAGACTTCTATGAGTAAGTCTGTGTATGGCACAGTAGAACAAGTAACAGCGTTCTCAGTCTCACAGGAAGTGATTTTCAGTCTAGTTCCTGTCATGCGCTGCAGCCAATGTTCCCAAACTGATAATTTCCCATATGTCTCTCTTTATGTTGCCATATGTATGCTTCGTCGTTTTGGGAGTGAATGCTAAAAGTCAGAGGAAGATGATTTAATACTATCAATTTTCCTTTCAAAATGTACTTAGTAAACTGTTCAAGTACTCGAACGTACATTGTGATGCCGTCAAGACACGAATAAATGAATGAAAATGACATTTTTTATTTCGTGCTACTTTCGATTTTTCTTATTTTAATAACTTTTTTCTTGGTATTGAAGAAAAGTTCACAAACCATTATACATCAGTCTACTATTTGATTTCAAGGACATGGACATTTTTTTGTCTAAAGCTTAATCATTTAGTTTTTTTTCAAAATATTTGATTTTATATGTGTAGTGTGAACTTTGAACTCGATAGAGTCGTCTGCTCTAGTCTTATGTAGAACATGTGCCGATCGGATTATGCGTTTTGTGTCGGTTGACTAAATTTATTTTGGGCGACTCAGTGATTTTTACGTTAATTTTTTAAGTTTTGAAATATGAACCAGCTGTTTATTCGGTCGGACAAAGGGGAGTATCTTCCAGGAGAGTTTGTTTGCGGGTAAGTACAGGTTGACTCTCTCGATCTCTCTCTCGTCTGTGTGCGCGCGCGTGGGTGTTTAATTCCTTCCTCATATTTAAATACACGTAATGGCCGTAATGTAAAATAATGCTTAGATCTGAAATTACGTAGTAGCAATGGCAGACAGATACACACAACGAGTGCAAATTTTCAATGTTTTTGTTTGTTTGTTATTTTTTGTTTTTACGTCCAAATCCGTAAGCATTCTTAAGCTTTCAGCTTAGTGCACTAAAAGTGTATGTTTATGTGTGATGGAATGGTTCTGCAAAGTTTTGTTACTACAGCGCCGTGTACTTGGACATCAAGGCGCCAACAGAAGGCCATGGCGTGCAAGTATCTTTCCGAGGAGAGGAGTCAGGTGTGTTGCACCAGATAAGGAAATGTTATTTAGCCACAGCTGGATTCCAACTTCTAGACAAGTGTTTGATATGTGTGAATCAAATATAATATTAGATTGATTTGAGATACTACAATATATAAGACTGATCTGAGATTCTCTAATATGAGATTGATTAGAGATACTTATATAAAATAATTTTATATACCTTACACCCTTATTATATTCTTTACTCATTAAACTATGAAGCGCATGGCCACTTAGAATTAAAATCTTTATCACATGATGGATCTATCCTTGGATACATGGGGTAATTCCTTTTGTCGGTACCAGCGCCACTATCTCCTGGTAGGAACATTGCCAGTTAGTCTGTGACTGCTTATTCATCCTAACCTCCATAACCGAGGCCATTCTTCTTAGAACCACAAGGTTGAGAGAAATACTGGGTTGGGGGGAGTGGGGTATTGAGGATATCATGGTCCTAGAGCTCAGTTTCTGGCAGGTAGTATTCACTTGAAAAGAAGAAATGAGTCATAAAAAGTTAGAGGAGATAACTACATATGAGGAAGATATTGTATGATCTTGCACTGTGTGTCTGTCCACTAGAGATTGTTTAACTTCTTTCCAGCCAGGCTAAGTTTGGTACAGAAGATTTACCAACTGGATAAACAATAAACTAACCAGAACAGTTGAAACACTTGAGTAGAAAAGTACTAACCATGAATACTTCAGTGTTTACTATTCATAACATGCTAAGGGTTTTCAGACTTCAATTAAAATCATTAGATTTTTAGACACTCCTACCCTCATGCCTCATAAACTTATTGTGAGTTTTATTTGTGGCCCATTACAGAAAAAACACACCCCAGTAAGCATATGATTCATGATGTCCGCAAAGCGGTTTATTAATATCATATTTTTATGCACGTAAATCTGTGAAATTTACATTTGAAAACCAGTGATGATGAAAACAGTCAACATTTCTGTCTAGTTTATTATAAATTGTCTTGCACAGTATAGTCTATTTTGCTTTTTGTTTTACGGAATGGGAACCATGATTCTTGCATACTGTGAAGGAAATAAGGGGTTTTGTTGGCACACATGTCATGCTGTTCATTGTGTGACTATGACTCGTGTATGTATCCTATCCATGTGTGACTGTGTATAGTGCATGTAAATGCACATAGCAAGTGCTGGTGAACACAGAATGCATATTCTTTTAGTTATCATGCAAATTCCTTGTTTGGAATAACTTTCAAATTTCATAAGGATAAGAAAATCCATGGTATACAAACGCATGATCTACCGCAGTCATCAACTTCTTACACGAAACATGTAACATAAAGAATAGAATGCCTAATTTATACTGAAAGTAATGAACATTATTGGTGCTTGAGGTCATTGATGAAATACCTTTACTATGATAAAGTCACAAGGAAGAATGCTGAAATATCAGGCAGGTAATATAATAAAACATTAAAAAGGGAAAAACAGTCACAGAAGCAGTTTGGAGCAAAGAAAGCATATGATACTTATATAGCACCTTTCTAAAGATTTGCTCAGAGTGCTTTACATATATCATACATAGACTAAGTCATCAACAATCATGCACCCATATTTGCATACAACAGGCATGCTCACTTCTACAACATTCACTCATACACAAAGTAAATTAGAAACACATGTTATGCATGCTTATGGTCAGGACAGGGTAACAGTGAAGTAGTCGTTTTGAAAAGATGTGTCTTAAGTTTAGACTTAAAGGTGGTAAAATAATCAGTTTTGAAGGCTGATGGGTAATCCTTTCCAAGTTGATGGGGCTTGGTAGGAGAAAGACCTTTGTCCATACGTCTTTGTCTTAGCTAGTGGGACTCGCAGAAGCTTGGTGTCAGATGATAGTAAATATAGATGAAGAACTTGGGTAACTTATATAAGTTGATGATTTACTCCGTATAAGATTTTAGATTTAGAGAAGCATACAGACTGATATTGTTAAAGCTTTCAGCACCTATTGGTGCAGGTGTACAGAAGAATCATAAAAAGTTATGCCCTGGAACAGGCTTATGACAGCAGAGAAGAGATGGCAGAACTGTTTCAGATACCTCCCACCACTCAGTAATCCTTGTTTAAGTTTTGAGTACTTATTTGATAGGTTATGACATTTAATTTTGTGGCTTTTAGTGTGCTGTGAGTTACAAGTGGATGGACTGAGGACAAACCTGCAGGCTAAACAGGAGTATGTGGACTACTGTTATACTGATCTCTACACACAAAATGGTGAGTAGCGTTGAGGCTGAACAAACAGATTTAGAATGTTAATGCACGAGGTAAGACTAGTACCTCACTATAATTTTGAAACAGCTTTTCCTGCACATGCATGTTATGAGAGACATGAATGCACAGTGCTTTGTAGCTTTGTGTAAATGGTGTTAATGTGCTAATGAATGTGACTCAGTGCATCTTGAAACTGAAACTTTCTTATCAAGAGATTTTAAAAAAGGGTATTTATCTGAGCAGGAAGCAAATAGCAGTTGAAGGAGGGGGATTGAACTGATGGCTTATAATACAAGTAGCAGACTTTCTGCTATACAGCTGTTCAAGGAGAGCGATTTGATGGACTTTATAGTAGCAATTCTTTTCTCCACTCTTTTCCTTTCCACCAGCTAGGTCTGGCAGTCATCATTATTGATAAAGACCACTGTGATTCCATGCCCATACCTTACTTTATCATCATTTTTCAACTTTCATTTATGTTAGGTCCATTAATACTTCATATCAGGATACTGGATATTAAATCCAGCAAAAGCTTGCCATTCACAATTAAAATTATTACCTTTTTTCCTTCAGAGCCCTTTGCCTGTGGCAGTTACTGCTTCCCATTCAGGTTACGGCTACCACACCAGATTCCAGGTTATGAGAAACATGAAACTGGTATAATGCACTATAAAACAGATAAAGGAAAAAAACCGATAAGAAACACTACTAATTAATGTAGTCTTCACTTCAACTTTGATTCATTTATTTAGATATTGCCTAGGTGATGTATCATCCTCCTATTAACATTGCAGCAGGAAGCTCACCATTTCAAAATCACTATTCAAGAATGATCCTCTCAAAAAAACACTTTTGAAATTCACTGTTTGATAAATCAAAGAGTAGCCCTATAAAATCCAATATCTGCAAAATGTCTTTATTAAAGAGGATTCTTATTTTGTATTTAAATAATACTGTTTTGCATATGCTTTGACATTTTAGATTTACTAGCCATGATCCTTATTAATATATTTTCCCTTCTTTCCAGGGACTTTTAAGACCACTTGCATTGAAACATCTTTTGCATGGTCAGCCTGTGTGATGTACCAGCTGCATGCTAACATTGCAGGTGCAGAGACTATGAATGTGAGTTTCAAAATAGCTGCACAAATTCAGGCATACAGAAGGTGTTTACTGAAGAAATATTTTGCTAACAATTCTGCTTAATTAAATGGTATAAGTGAAAACTTTTGTGTTTCAAAGATGAATTGTGGCTGCTGCATCTTCTTACCAGCACACACACACAGGGGTGTAGACATGCTGTGCATGAAAAATTGTATACATTAGAATCCATGTTTGTCCACAAACATGCATTTACCTGGCGACCCATTTTAGAAGCGAACACAATTTCAGGTTTCACAAGATATCGTGGTGATTGCTTTGACACCAGAGAATCTACGAGACAATCATTTGACAAGAGCACATGAGATTGTTTTTGTGCCATCAAGAAGACTATTTGGTCAGAAGATGCATGTCACACTTAAGTAAGATACAATCTTTGTCAGTTGTTTATTAGTAGTTTTTTTCCATACAGGAGATATTGTTAAGCAAAGCTGTCTTTGCGAGCTTGATTAGTGAAGAATTTCTTAGATTTTTAAAAATTCTTTTTTGTCCACCAGTGTACTAATGCTTTTTACATAAATGCCATCTTTAATTTTAATTTAAGTAAATGTATTTTATTAGAAAATTTCAGACAATTTCAGTAGCTTTTCGTGATGAAATTACTCAGCTTGCACTAGTATAGCTCACCTTGGCTCCTTGGAGGGTAGTCAATGCCACAGTGGCGAAAGAAAAAACTGGCTTATGAATGTCAAAGACTGGACTGGTCGTCCTGTACAGGAGCTGCTCACTATCGCCCACAATAGACAAGAGTGGCGGCCCTGTCAGCTGCCGCGTCTGTCAATGTGCTCCCCAAAGACAGATGCTGGTTAAGGGATGACTGACTGACTGACTGACTGACTGACTATCTTATAATATCTTATAATCAAGTTATAATATCTTTTCCAGAATCAAAGGCAGACACTGCTTGTTATTCTGAGGTATTTTAGCAGTAATTTCTTCCTGTTTTCTGTTCATGTTTTTGGCAAAGTGAACCTATTACATTTTCTTTCAATAGATGTTACTTGTCCGCTGAATATTTCATCTAACCAGCCTTATAGCATTATGGATTTACTAAAATGGTCTGTACATATCTTCATAAACACCACTTTTTCCTTCTTTCTCTTTTATGACTTTTCTTTAACAGACTGATAAAGAACTTTCTTACAACTGGAGAAAATTTGCGGCTTCGCATGATTTTCACTCATGGCAATCAGACAGCAGTACATGGCTTCTCAATGAAGGTGAGGCCTTATAGAAAATAATTATTTTGTGTGTTGAAAGATGTGTATTCATTGAGGGAAATCATACATGATCTTGAAATTTTTTAATGTTTTGGTGCATTTTGTGAAAGAAATGCTTTTCAAGGACTGATGCAATTTTTTGTTTAATGATTAGGTAAAGCTCAGCTACTATCTACCTAAATAAGGATGAACCTTTTTTTCTTGAGACACATGCCTACATGCATAAAAAGAGGTTAACAAAACAATCGGTTGTATCTGTGTACAATTTTGACATCTCATTCTGTGCATAGTGATGTTTATGGGGTAGAGCTTGAGAACAGACATTGAGATTTGGTCAAAAATGATCTTGCGCTAAGCTTCACCAGTTGCTAGAAGAAAAAAATTGCACCTACCTACTAATCCTTTTTGATTAATCTGCATACTAATCAGATAAAGATAAAGATAAAAATGGGAGAGGCAGACTTGTGAGAAGATAAATGAAAAACTTGAATAAATAAGTAGTATATAGAAATTACTGGTTAAAATAAACCAAGAGATGAAATAGTCCGTCCTCAAATATGTGCAAGCTTGATGGGCTGTAAACCAGTAACACATCCTACCTGAAACTAAAGAGATGCTAAATGAGGGAAGAGAATTTTTGTGTGTACTTTCTTAGCAGTGTGTGTGTGTGGGTCTCTGTCATAAAAGTAGGGACACATTTTATCAGTGGTCAGTTTTTAGTTTTTTGGTGATGATTTTGATTGTGGATAGGGTTTGGTATTGAGTTAGAGGTAGGGACAGTATGGGATTAAGGTGGTTAGTGCATGGCACATTAGCTAGTTTACTATCTGTGTGTGTGTGCAGTATATTTTTTCCAGCTGACCCAGCTGGTGAGTCAGAATAAATACCATACCCCCTAAAAGGTGTTTGGGAAAGAAAGGCAGTGAGGGATCAAAACATGATTCGTGTAAACAATGAACATTAAATATTACGTACCATTTGTCCCTATCCCACCACTGATGCAACAAAATTCACAAATATCTTCTTGACAGACTTCTGAGCATCCAGAATAACACTGCTCGCCTCCTCTGCAGATCATCTAGATATGAATACATATCACCTGTCATACGCTTTCTTCACTGGCTATACCAGTCGTGGACCTACAAACTTTCCACTTTGACTTACTCCGCCATTTCTGACACTGGTCTTTGGCATGTCTCCAAACTCACTCCCATCTATTCACCCGCACAACTTCTTTGCTCATTTTCTGACACCAAGCTTCTTCAAGTCTCACTAGCTAAGACAAAGACGTATAGACAGAGGTCTTTCTCCTACCAAGCCCCATCAACTTGGAACAGATTACCCGTCAGCCTTACTCACTCTGATTCTCTAATCTCCTTTAAGTCTAAACTTAAGACACATCTTTTTCAGAATGACTTCACTGCAACCCTGTTCTGACCACAAGTGTGCATAACGTGTGTGTGTAATTTGCTCTGTGTATGAGTGGGTTTGTGTTGTAGAAGTGAGCGTGTCTGTCATATGCGAATATGAGTGCATGGTTGTTGATGATTCAGTCTATATATTATTTACGTAAAGCGCTCTGAGCAAATCTTTGGAAAGGAGCTATATAAATCATTATTATTATTACTATTAAAGAAAAAAGGGTTAAATAAACACCACCCGCCTCCAGTTAATTACAACAATCTTCATATCAAGCTATATATATATAACTAAAACATAACCCCATGCTCTAAAAGCTTTGAAACAACCAGTACAGTAGCTGAACAAAATTACACTATGGAAAGTGTATAGTAAATAAAATGGTAGTCTAAAATATAGAAACAATGCAACGTATGGGATCTGGCAATGATTAAAGTACACCACTACTACAGACTTGGCAGGCCAACTGACCCTAAGAGCAAGGAATGACAACTGGAAGAGGGCATTATTAACAGTAACCAACTCCTGCAGTATCATAGAGCAGTGAACAATCTCCCACACCTTTCCTAATTCCTTGCCTTCTTCACCTTTTTCATTTGCTTTCCCCATATTCCCCATCCCCTTCCCCCACAGTGCCTTTAGGTTGAAGCACTTGTCCCACTCAAACTCAAGATTAAGAACAAACGTTACTAGGCCAGAAGAGATGTGCTTTACCCTTACAAAATAAGCTATCCCCAAGATAAGTGCAGTCTCCAACACTTTATTCCCTGTGGGAATACATTAGCTTTTTTTTTAATGGGAAGTAGTTGGGATTTGGTTAGGGTTAAGAGTTAGAAGGGAAAGAGGGTATGTGCTAGTTATACAAACTGTAGATCTCAGACATTTTTGTAGGCTGTAAAAGGGACATTTTTAAGGAAATGCTTGGTTTTGAAATAAGGCTTCAAAAGAACCAGGGATGCTACTGGTTTGCAAGTATAGTTAGATGAACATCTAAGACTTTTCCTTTGTGTTTGCATGTGTGTGTGTGTGTGTGTGTGTGTGTGCTTGCGTGCATGCATGTATGTGAATACGTATACAGCTGCTGCAGACTCTGACGCTGACAGTCCCATCAAAATCCAAGATAAAGGAGGTACCAGGTGTAGCAGATGAGAAAGTGACAGTCATAAGAGAAGTTGCTGGTATGATGCCATCAGGAGCCTATAATGTTGGGTATGTCTTTTGTTTATATTTGAGAGACTATGTTCTCTATCACTTTCCTGCCACAAAGACTAGCTTCCATTTCTCCTGCATGTTTTGGCAACATACCCCCTACTGTTCTAGACCCTTTTTTTCAGTCAATCCTTGCTAAACTTGTCCATGGCAGTCCAGTGGCACAATGGTTAGCGCCTGTCACCAATACATTGAGGGTTGGCTCTTGTCTCGCATGTGAACTCTGTTTACAGGGCTAGCTGGCTTGCCATGATAAAGCCTTAGTTGCTGGCTTGGGGGTAACACACCAATCCCCCCTCCCACCTCCCACCTTGAACTTGTCCTAAATCTCCATTTGCATCTCGCAATCTTGCAAGTTACTTTCAGTCTCTGACTTGTCGTCAAATCATCTTAGACGGTTATCCTGGATTTACTAGCATCTGCACTGATGATGGCACAAGCAGTGTGCTAGGTTTTGAAGTAGATTAGTTTTGCCTCTACAGTCCACTCTATCCTACTAGTCTAGGTTACAAGAGGACTTTTTTTTAACAAGGGAAAGAAATTGTTTTTATCTCAGTACCACATTGTTAGGATAGTTAAGAGTAACCTGAATCAGTCATGCATTTATTGGGCCAAATCACAGCAAAATTTCTTAGAAGTATGCATTAGAAGTTGTGTATTTTCATGTAGAAAAATGATTTAATTTAGAATTTGATGATAAACTTTTTATGCCTCTCAGCAAACACCTGAAGTGCAGAAGAATGAGGTGTGGCGTTTTGGAGGGTCTAACAAGTTGATTTTTTTTTTCCAAGAATCAGTAAATGCAGTGACACATTTCAATCTTCTTACAGTGTCATAAGTGGAAGATAATTTTTCTTCCAAAATTCTTAATCCATGTTTTTTAGGAAGCTATATCTGAATCTGTTTCAGAAATTGGCATGGTATGGACAACCTCATGATACCACTGAAGACTAAAGATGGACAAAATATTTTGCCCAGCGTCCATGGAAAGTTTATCCAGGTGCGTTTTGAGTTATTCAAATGCCACATTTTTCTATAAATTCCTTTTATGATAGTCTTAGAAGGTGCAGTGTTCACATGCACTTCTGCTGTTTGTTTACATTAAAAGAAATATTGTTTCTTGACATGGTTCTTTGTTCTATATGTGCCATTGTGAGGGGCAGGCATGTTTGAAATGTTTTGTCAAAGAAATTATGCCAGGAAAAAAAGCAGAAGAGGAATTATACAGATCTCTGGTCAATTAAAGGATTCATTTTATCTTAAAAAATATGTGTACAAGGGCACAATTTTTTAAAGTAAAGAGTACAAAATGTTGTGGAGAAATACCACTAGCTTTAAGAAAGCAAAATTTAAGTGATGTTTTTGGCTTATAATTAATATAGTCATTTGAAAAAAGTGACTTTTTTAGTTCTTAAGATTGCATCTGATTTTAAAGGTTATTATTTAAAGATTACCTGCTGACTTGCTCTTCATGCTGATTGTTTTTTTGCCCAGTGTGAATACAGCTTGGAGGTGGGCCTTAACATGGGCAAATATGTGAAGACCATCATTTGCCCCATTCCAGGCGTGTTACCAGAGTGCAACACTGAGGTGAGCTGAGCTATCTGTTGGCTCAAAGATTCTATCTCACTATGTGAAGTTTAGGAACTTCATATGACTGCTTGTGCAAGTTTGTGTTCATGAGCATGTATGACTGTCCGTGTGTGTTTGCATGCATGCATGTATACAAAATTAAAACTATGTGCATAATTTTTTGTTCAGATTTAGCCAATAAAACTTATTCCAATTTGTAGTTTTAAATTAAGAAGATACCTTACACATTAAAATATCTTGGTTACAGAGTATAAATCTTCCTGTCTTCCATGTAACAAAGTACTTTGTATGCCTGAAAGAATGAAATGCATTTGCTGTATTTGTTGTAAATTGATTTCAAAATCTGTGTTGAGACATGCAACATAAGTAACAACTTATCTTTTTCACTTATGTCTGTATGTTCCCACTCCACCTCATGCATTGATATATGCTTACAGTAATATTACTGACCTATGTTCACATTGATGTATGCTTACAGTAGCATTAGCGACCCATGTACACTCAAATGATGGAATGAATGTCTGAACTCTTGACTATAACAAGTAACCATTATTACATTTTATGACTTGCCTGGTTGATGTTGGATTATTGGACTTCTTTTTCTATTACTCACATTTAACACAAGTTGCTGATGATTACAGTGGCTGTCATGGGAACCTCATCCTTGGTTCCAAAATGCTGAAATTAAGCTGGGCACAAGTCCCATCACCCCAACAGAACACATCCTGGGTGAGGAAAGCAACAGTTGACTTTTCATATTAGTCTCTTGCTGGCTGAGATACATTATGTGAAAGGCAAGGTAAACGGTCTTGGCAAAGTGAGTGCTAAGGAGCATAACCTTACTGGGTGACTCTGGAAAGATCACTGTGTTTTTTTATTGACCATTTTCATGTGCTGCTATTGAACATTGTCATGGATTGTCACCACTGAATGCTCATCCTATACTATAAAGTATACTCATATCTGCCATAGTAATAATATTAATATAAAGATCTGTTTTTAATGGTTTAAGTGGTCATATAAAGATGTACATATACATTGTAACCAAGTGTAACCAAGGATAACATTTCACCTTTTGCATTTCTGTGGCATTAAAATAAAGAATTGTGTGTATGCATTACACATCAAATTTTATCGATTTTGTTTTCCTTCCCCAGAAAGTGGACCTTTTTCACGCTTGCCCAGATTCCAGGATCTGTAACATTTGGGCACCAACAGAGATTACCAGCTTAAAACCTTGAGGCTGGTACAATAGCCACATATATGCATTTTGTAAAGCAGGAAACTTTGTAAACCCTCTGCACTGAAGTTAATCTTCAATTTTGACATTACTATAGGTACACGAGGAAGAGGAAGATGTAATATGACTGTGATCTTGAAACTTATTTGATTGTTACACTTTGGTAATTGTTACATGTTTGAATTCAGTGGAACTGCTTTTTTATTTTTTGGCTTTTATTCAAGCATATATAAAAGAGGGGGATGTTGAAAGGTTTGCTTTAACCTTAGGATTGAAAATGTAATATAGTTTCTTCCATGGCAGACATGACACAATGGCCTATAACTATAATATGAAAATGAAAATCTTGCAGAGAGCACTTGCATTTGGTTTGTTGACCTGCTAATCTTCAGATTCTTGACAGTCATCTAGCTTAAGGTGCAGTGTGATGTGGGCAAAGTTTCATTTTATTTTAATTCTCTAGGAAAAGGTATAACAAATATTACATTTACGAATTGGTTTACAAACATGAAAAAAATCCTCAGATTATTTTGTGCAATATATGTTTTCTCATGAAAATCCATAAATGCTTATCACATTTAAACATTTCAGATAACTTTATCCCTGAATACAGTAAGAGAAAAACTTTTATTGTGATGACAATTTTGTGGCATGTATCTAGCTGTGGCCTAGGAAGATGCTCGGCTTTGGAGTGGTTGGGACAAATTCCATGCTGACAGTGAATGTTGTTCATATTCTTGCCTCCTCAGTGTCTTTTTTAATGGGGTGGCTGCCTCCCTTGCATCCCTGTGTTCCTGTGCCATTGGCTAGTATAAGATGCTGGGTTGGAGCAACACCTCTAAAGTCCAGTTGGTTCTTGGTTTGTCAACAGATAATTGTGCTTGAAATGTTTAAGTATGTGTTTGCAGATGTGATCATTTACTGGTGCTCTTCATAAACTGGTGTTCCAGTGCTTATAAAGCACTTTTATACAATGATCTCTTGTACTTTTTTAATGTTCAGAAATAACAAGGTGGTTTGATGTTTTGATCTGCTAAACTGTATTTAGTTTCTGACAGAATCTGTTTTTCGATTCTTGTGTTTTTCAGGGTGAAGTGAAGTTAAAGATATTAAAGATATAGCATAATGACTCTTCTTTGTTCGGATATGTTATCGCTTAATAAAAGTGGACTTGAATGCAGTCACTAACCTATGACTGTGAAACAGGGCTTTTTAGAGTCCTTCAGTATCATACATATTCATGGACACTCATATGCACGCATGTGTGTGTGTGTGTGCATGTGCATTTATATAATAGAAGTGAGAGAAGATTTACTCTCCCATGGTATCTTGTAAGCCAGACCTCCAGCACAGTGACTGTGGCATGGGAAAACATACAAGAGACCCAGTAAAAACATGCTACCTCAGAGATTACCTCACATACAGAATTTCGGATCGAATGCTCCTACAAAGATTTCTGTCCTTACAGTCCCACTCCTTTCAAAGCTGTTGGATGTATTTTTTTCTGAAAAGAAAATCGCCTTTATCAGTACCACCTTTTCCATTTGAAGCTGACAGGCTAGATGACCAAACTGTTAGTTCAGAAACCTAGGCAGAATCTTCAGTTAAATCCAAGTGCCAATGAGTTGTCAACTTCTGCTAGGCAATCTGTGTTTGTTACAGGGTAGAAGATGTAGCTCCCTTCAGCTCACGAGCCTCAGCATAGTTTGTCATCCACTGTTGTTAAGTCGGCAGCGGTGTCTGCTCTGGGCTTCACTCCAAGGTCTCTTAAAGTCTCTGGCACTCCCTTCTACTCTGCTGACACTTCCATTGTCTCCATGGTAGCACTAGCAGAGCACACACGAAGATCCGTGAAGCTGAGAGATACACCGCAGAGAACACAGTTTTGTTAGGGAAAAAGCAGGGTCTTTTTGTGGACTCCAAGGTCGGCTAAGTGCGGGTGTATAGTAGAAAATGTACACAACACGAGGTGTCACATTAGATAACGCACCTGACTAACGAGAGCCAGAATTTTAGTAGAAAATTCTCCTTAGGAACTTCAAGTCCTCTTCCCTGAAACCCTAAACAGGAACGGACTGACTTGGCGCTAGGGCTGTAGTGTCTTCAGTCCAGCTACGTGTATATATATAATAATAATAATAATAATTATTATTATTATTATTATATATATATATATATTTGAATCAGTAGTTCAGCATACAGCTCTAACCGGGCTGAAGACACTACGAATCCTAGTCACGGCACCATTTATATGTAGCCGGACTGATCCGCTTCCTCACTCAGACTAACACGTACTGCGCCCCTAGCGCCAGTCAGTCCCTTCCTCTTTAGGGTTCCAGGGAAGAGGACGGAAGTTCCCAAGGAGAATTTTCTGTTAAAATTCTAGCTCTCATTCTTCGGGAGTGTTATCCATGATCAGTCAATCATTTTTCCTTGTGCCGTCTGGCACGTGAGGCGATACCAATTATAAGAGATCTCCATCTGGTTCTGTTTACTGCTGTTCTGGGGGCTGTCTCGAGTGATAGGCCTCTGTTCTTGAGGTCCTTTTCGATGGATCGCCTCCACGTCTCTTTGGGCCTCCCTATGTTCCTATTTCCCTGTGGTGTCCATCGTAGGGCTGTTCTGGGGATTGAGTCTGGAGGCATGCGGCACACGTGACCTAACCATCGCCAGCGCCGCAGTTGGATCGCTTCTGCCAAGGTGCACATCACCCTCTCGCGCAGTTCTTCATTCGAGATGGTGTTGGACCAGAAGATCTTTTGTATGCGCCACAGACACTTGGTTTGAAGCACTTCTAGCTTTTTCTCAATGGAGGCTGTGGTCTTCCAGCACTCTGATAGGAGGACACTGAGGACGTTGCTCTTGAAGATCCTGATCTTTGTATGGTTGCTGAGGCCAGTGGATCTCCAGATGTGCTTAAGCATTGCAAAAGCTTGGTTGGCTTTGCTGATCCTGGTGTTGACCTCCTGTTCACAGTCACCATCTGCTGTCACCTTGCTGTCTAGGTCTTTAACGTCCACTAATGGACTCCCGCTGATTGTGAGAGGGTTATTGTTTGTTCTGTTGTTCCTTAGGACTTGTGTGGGTTTTTTTTTTTTTTTTTAGTGTTGACTCAGAATCTTATCATGCTGGCAGTCTTACTAAGGTTTTCGGTCTTATCTTGAAGGGGTCTTGGTGCCTATGGGATAGCAACCCTAGGTCGTCGGCATAGTCAAGATCCTACAAGACTGTAGTTAGAGTCCACTGTAGGCCATGTCGACTTCCCTGTGCTACTCGACGCATGAGCCAATCAATGGCCAGTGTGAACAGTATTGGTAACAGGATGCACCACTGCTTGACGCCTGTGTCCACTCTAAAGGGGTCGGTCAGGTGGTTGTTGTGGATGACCTGGCATTCAAAATTTTCGTACAAGGACATGAGGATGGTAACCAGCTTCCTTGGGATGCCATAGTGATGTAGAATCTTCCATAGAGAGGCAAGGTCAATAAAGACCATGTACAGGGGGCTGTTCCATTCCTGCGATTGTTTAAGGATCTGTCGCAGCACAAAGATGTGGTCGATGCATGATCGTCCTTTTCGGAAGCAATCTTGTTTTGTCGGAGTATGGAGTTTACTGTTGTTGTAATGCGCTGGAGAATTATACGGCTAAAAAATTTGCTGGTGAGGGATAGCAATGTGATGCCTCTCCAGTTATTACAGTTACCAAGGTCTCATTTCTTTGGTATCTTGACTATAACACCTTTTCTCCACTCAGCAGGGATTTCCTCACTGTCCCAGATCTCCTGGAGGATTGCTTCAGCACATACACCATCCCCTCCTGGTGCCTTGCCGTTCTTTTCTTGTGAATGGCTTCCTTAATTTCCTGTATTGCAATGGGGCCAGTGTTGATATCTAGGTCTTCTTCTGCTTCGATGATTTCAGGTAGCACTGATGGGTCTGGCTGGTTAAGAATCTGTTGGAAATGTTCCCCCCCATCTCTTCAGTTTGGCTCGCTCTTCAGTGATGGGTGTGCCATCTGCTCTTTTAACCGGGAGGTCCTGGTTGTGCCTTCGGTCACCTCGTAGATTCCTTATGTTCTGATAGGTCGCCTTCATGTCTTTCCGTTCGGCTGCTGCCTCGGCTTCAGCTGCGAGCTGTTCTACACACTGCCGCCTGTCTTTCCTTCAGGAAGACTTGATCTGTTTGTCTAGCTCCCTGTATTGGGCTGCAGTCCCCTCTTTCAGCCTGGGGGACTTCGTGCTCAGATCGAGCTTACTCTTCATCTCTTTCCTTTCTTCTATCAAGTTCCATTTGTGCACAGATATTCATACATTTTTGGGGCTTGTCCTGTAGCCAATGGTTTCTTTTGCTGGTTCTAATGTGGCTTTGTTAAAGGTGTCAATCGTTGTTGCTGCTTCATCTCGGAGGATGCTAAAGTTGTTTTTCAGTGCAATGCCGAATGCCTTTTTGATTGCTGGGTCTCTGAGTTTGGCCATGTCCAACCGCTGGTTTCTTTTCTGTCCAATCTTTGCTTTTCTCAACTTCAGTTACAGCTTTGCAACTAATAGGTGATGGTCGCTGCCAACGTCTGCTCCTCGCTTGACTTGCACGTCTTGCAGGGAGTGTCTCCATTTATGTTGTTGTTGATGATGTGATCTATCTGGCTTTTGTCCTTCCATCAGGTGATGTCCAGGTAAGTTTGTGGATTGTTTTGTGCGCAAACAGAGTATCACCAATAATAAGATCGTTTTCTTCACACAGACTAATGAGTCTCTCATCATTGTCAAAAAGTTCTCCAGTTCCATGCCGCCTCATGACTCTTTCGGGGAAGCAGATGGCCGAGTAGTTAGAGCGCTGGCGTCCGAACCGAGAGCGCGCTGGTTCAATTCCCGATAAGCGCAGCAAACTTCCCCCAGTCGACCCAGCTGACGGGAATGGGTACCTGACTCCATAGAGGGTTGGGGAAGGTAAGGCAGCGAGGGAGAGGCGATTGGCACCACCCTCATGTAAAAAACTGGCCCCGAGATAAGTGGGGTCTCCAACACCTCACTCCCCAACGACCTGAAAAGGTTATGGGATGACCTTTACCTTTTTATGACTCTTTCTCTGTTCTCGTATTTGTTGCCTATATACTCTTGCGTTAAAATCGCCCATGAGGAGTATCACATCATGCTTAGGTATGTCGTCTAAAACCGCTTGAAGTGCGCCTTAAAATTTGTCTTTTTCCTCTTCGTCAGCGTTGTCAATGGGTGCGTATAGGTACTACAATAGATAGTTTTGTGAACCAGGAGTTTAATTAACCTCACGATCGAGGCGTAGGCGTTCATTTATGGGCTTCCACTGTAAGATGGCATTTGCATGTTTCCTGCTGATGATAAGGACGACTCCTTCATGGTGGTGGTTGTCTTGCCTGCCAGACCAGATATATAATGGTTTCCCCAGAGTTAAGTATCTGCATCCTGTGCCTGTCCATCTGGCCTCTGCTACTGCGAGGATTGTGAGGTTGTAGCCGTTAATTTCTTTAACTGTTATCCATGATCGCGTTTTTTTTTTTCATCTACTGTATACACACCCGCACTTAGCCGACCTTGGAATCCCCTTCTTAGGGGTGGTTTACTTGGAGGGAATGATTGAGTGACGTGAGCCGCCTTCCAGTGGGACCATAAATTATATATAGCTCCTTAATTAATTGCAGCAAAATGGCTCGATCTTCTCTCGATCGTACTCCAAGCAGAACCAGTCACCTTTCGGAAACAGGTGAGAGAACTGAATTTCGGCTGCTATTTAATTATACTGGAAAGTTTGGGTACTATATATATATATATATGTACGTCACCCGCTGTACGTGTTGTCGTCTGGGATGCGGCGCTTGCGCGACCAATGGTGGGGTGGAAGGGGGTGCAGGGTGGAGGGAACAAAAGTACTGTCAGTGGTACATATATGCTGCCTTAAACAAGCGCTCCCGCTACAATATATATATATAAACAAAGCACTGTCAGCGGTACATGTTTGCAGCCTTAAACGCTCCGCTACACTACAATTTAAAGGTTTTTTTCTATTAAATATTTTCCCCATTTGTTGTCACTCCCGTCCCCTGCTGCACGTTTTAAGCGATTGACGTTTAAAGATCATCATGAATTGAGATACGGTTAACAGAGGTTGAATTTTTATCTAACGGGTGCATACAGGGATGATACAGTGTGGGATCAGTGGGGATGAGCGGGTGGTTCAAACTCCATATGGTGATTTTTCTACTGGGAGAGACTGTGATAGTCTGACGACCTATAATCAAACTGCTCATACCACGGATAATGTAAACGTTTTCAGTCATACGTACTTTATTGAGTCATATTGTTTTTATTATCTGTTCCTTTCATTTCGTAGTATATTTTATAGCAGTTAAATATCAAGTGATTTGTAGCAGAGATCGAAGTGGGAGGCGGGTGTGTAAAGCAGACGATGCAGCTGCAGCTCGCACGTTTTCCGGTAGTAATTTTTCACAAATGTCATGGCCACTGAGACGACTTTCGCTTGCTCCTAGTCCTACGATGATCAACAGCAAATCGGTGCAATAATACAATCGTGCTACTCAATAAGATCTCAGATCAACGACTTAACCAAACTGTGTGGTATCTTCCTTTGTTTGGAGCAATCATATTTTATTTACATCATAAAATGTGTTTAACTCGTAGAGAACGTGTTTTCCCCCACACTTTCCGGTAGTAATTTTGCACAAATGTCATGGCCGCTGAGATGACTTTCGCTTGCTCCTAGTCCTACGATGATCAACAGCAGATCGGTGCAATAATACTATCGTACTACTCAATAAGATCTCAGTTCAAAGACATCACCAAACTGGGTGGTATCTTCCATTTTTTTGGAGCAATCGTGTTTTATTGAGATCATCAAATGTGCACAAAATGACACTTGCTGGCTACAGTAGTTCACTTGTATTTATCGTTGGTGTTGGTCGAAGCGCATGCGCTTAACAGAAGACACTGTTTTTCTTTAGATTTACCAGTGGGCAGCACACATAATAGTGAAGAGGTAAGCATGTACATATAATACGCGTTTTGTTATAGGCCTACAGAAATAGTTCAAAATGAACGTGGTGTACCCGGTGCTCGTTAATTGCTGTTAGCACTCATTCATGTGTCAAATGTTTTCCTCTCCTAAACCATTCATTTACACATAAGATGCTGTTCAGTAATGTTAGTCTATTCAACCTTGGAACTTTTATGGTCTTTGATTGTTCTTTTGATATTTACACTTCTCTACATAATTATGTAACTTGCATTGTCGGCCAATGAGATGAAGCATTCACTATGTTTTTATAAAGTTTTAAAAACTTGGGAACTGCTTTTAATAAATAGAGCTGCATAAAACTTTTTAATGAACAGCTACTTGCAGCTTTTGATGTTGTTGCAGACCAAGCCATGTTGCGCACTATGTCCCATTTGATCCTTGTGGCAGTGTCATCTGCAGTGGTTGTGCCATATGCCATTACAATTCTTTCGCATCTGATGTACAGCCATCAGCCACTACGTCGAGCTGCAGCACGCTCATTGCATCCCCGTCGTGTGTATGCCTTTAGTCTTGTTCTTCTGCAAAAGATGGTCCTGTATGTGCGGTATTCCCCTCTTTATCTACGTTGGAGACATTATTATATAAATGCAGATTCGGCAATATTGATTAAGGTAAGAAGAAATAGGTCTGATGAGACTTATTGACCAGACAGAAGACAGAGAAGCATAACAACAATGACTTTAGGCTAGTCCAAAATTTTAATGCAGATCTAGACGAGAAAGAAGTTTTACTGCAGGAAAAATAGCAGATGTTTGCTTAAAGCTGCACAACATAATGCATTTGAAATTATCACAACAGAGCATATTTCTACAGTCCCTCATTACTTCAAGAAAAACAATGATGCATTGTCTTTCGAATATCCTTGCTTGACCCCAAAGAGTGTGAGGAAGATTTTGATCAGACTGATGATATTCCTTTTAAGAGCTTCCAAGAATTATTTTATTTTTATAAAGTAAGAGGAAATGGATGCATTCCATGGGTGGCCTAATTTTAACTGATGCTAATAACCTTGACTGGTACTATACTACTATTTGTTGGTGGGGTGGGAGGGTAGCACATGGATAGTAGGTCATGTGTTGACCTATCTTGGTGAGGGTCTGTAATAGCTGGTAGACCTTTTTGCTGTCACCCTGTTCTATTCCCTCCTCTACATTCTGGCACGGACTCTTGATCTACTTCTCCCTAGCTGATTTCATCCCTATCGTGATAGCACAGTTCACTTCTTTGTACCTGGAAGCTGCTTTGGATATTTTTTCTCTGTTCAAGGCTTTCCATTTGTCACAGAGATCTAGGATGTTGTTCATGGCCCAGAGTTGTCTCTACTTTGTTTGATGCCCAAGCACTTCCTGGGCTGTTGGTAGTAGCACCTGTTTTATGTTTTAAGTGATGCTGTCTACATCACAGTCCACCAAGTTAACTGTGGCAAATTTACCTCTAAATAATTAAAATATTTCTGTTACATGGTTCATTAATGCCACACAACTTCATACTCTTCTCCTCCATATTTACTATGCACAACTCTATTTCTGTCTGTTCAGTGGGATCATACCTCATATTTGTTCAAGCACCTTAATATAGCATGTCACATACCACTAAAGTAACAAATTTGTAATAAAAGAGTCACCTTTGCATTCAAATCTCCTTTTTTCTCCAATTTTTAAAATATGTCTCACCAGGTATTTTTCTTGTATGTTTTATTTAATTCTTAGCTGTAGTGTAATACTAACATACTCATACTTACATAAAATGTAGTGGATGCTGTGCAAATGGTGTCTGGTATGTTTCGTTTGACTGCCCCTTGTATAGATGTAATACTGAACATTTTCACTTGCCATCGAATTTAACTTTTTAAAAATTATTATTTCAGTAATAAATACTTTCTTTTAATGCATTGTGTTAATGCATTGAGAGTGACATCCCTTCACCTTACCTGTTTGAGGGGACTAGTTCTCCCTGGCTATTTTGTTGTTGTTTTTGTTTTTCGTTTGCTTGATTGGTTCTCTGCTTCCCTGCAGATGTTCAATGCTTTCCGCTCTACGGTCCATTTTCCTTGCAACAATTTTGTCCCCCACTTCTTTAGATTCTGGATTTTTGTGAGTCAGCAAGTGTGGTCTTTGTCCTCTGATCTCTTGTCTACAATCTTGTCTCCTGCTTCTTCACTGCCATTGTGTTGATGCAACCTTCGAGACAGTCGTGTGTGTCTGTGTCAGAAATGGCGAACTATATGTTGTTGCTGCCACTATCACTACCACTGCTATTAACACTCATACTACTACAGCTACAAATCCCAGGTGCAAGTCAAAAGACTGTCAGAGAAAAAGAGAAGACTAGAAAGGGATATTGTGTTAGTGGTACTATGCTGTAGTGACTGCATCAGTGCTGATGGCATTCATCATTTTTTCTCAACATGAGTGACTACACCAGTCATGAACACAATGAATCTTTTGTTTTGAGACCATTATTGTTATTCTGTGTTTGTATATTTGAGTAGCGTTTTGAACTAGCCTTTGATGGTGGGGGGAAGTGCTTGATAACTTTTTTTTAATTATTATTGGTTATATAAATAGCAATAATATTTGCACTCCTGTTGCTGCTTGCAGAACATTGCCTATGGACGAAACAACTGTTCTCTTGATCTGCACTTGCCTGAACCTGGGCACACAGTTGTGCTTCAAAAGAAACCGGTGCTAAAACCAGTGGTAGTCTTTCTCTATGGAGGGGCTTGGTCATCTGGAGACAAGAGCATGTATGGAGCTCTGTGTTATCAATTGGCCAATCGACTGGACTCGGTTATATGTTGTCCAAACTATTCTTTGTATCCTCAGGTATGAGAGCTTGCAAAATAACTGATCTAGCATTTGTCAGAAAAGTTGGAATGGGGAAGCAGGTGGGTAGTAACAGGGAAGGGCTATATACTCATGTGTGTGTATGTGTGTGCGCACGTGCGCATATACAGGAGCCTATGGTTTTTATCTTTCTTTTATTTTAGGATATCAGAATAATTTATTTTTCAATTCTTAAAAATTTTCCTTATATGAAAGTTTACGAGAATCATTAATTCCTTGTAGAATCAGGCAGCAAGTTGTGGAAGCTGTGTCTGTATATATGCAATGAAATGCCACAGAGTACTTTGTTCATCAAGTTTAATATTTTTTAAATGGATAGTTCTAATTTTATTTTATTTTTTGGATAGTTTTACCTTTGTATGTTGACTTGCAGGGCTGTGTCGATGACATGATACAAGACATTGTAGACTGTGTTCAGTGGATCTACGATAACATTCACAGCTATGGTGGACACAAGGTAAACTTTTAAAATAGAATTTTGTTGGCACTTTAGAAGAAAGATTTCTTTTGAATTTAAATTTATGTCAACTTGCTATGCACAGATTTGAATTTCATGATGATGTACTTTGTTAAAAATAAACTTCAACATATAACAAGACAATATGCTTCGTGAAAGAGCTAGTATTTTCAAATACACTTGCTTGAACGAAGAAAAGGTGTATGAATTGATTTTACTCTTTCTGTCTGTCTTGTTTTTTCTATTACAGATACATCAGTTTAAAAGAAGCAGAATATATCATTTTTGTATTTATATAACCTGACCTTCTAAATGTTGAATTAATAAACCAAAATACAATACAATGAATACAGAAAATGTCTTCACTGATTACTGATTCATTTGGCAAATAGCTCTGTCAGATTAAAAAGTATGTGCAAGCAGTAGATCTACGATGGAATCAGAAAGCATCAAAGTTCCCATATGCAGACTAGAGGAACAGAAGGTATATTTATGGACTTTTTTTTTTTTTTTTTTTTTTTAGGAGAAAGTGATGCTTGTTGGTCACTCTGCTGGGGCTCACTTGGGTGCATTGGCAATATTGGAGTTGCTCCATGAGGAACGCACACAAAACAACAGTGGCCTGTCTCCAGACCTGCTACCGTCTTTGCGCTTCCATGAAGTGCACTTCACATCTGCTGCAACTGTTGTCGACGGCAACCATGAGGATAGTTCTGAATCTTCAGAATCCTTTGCTGTAGTGAGTGAAAATGGTAACAGTGAATCTGTTGCTTTGGTCATGGGCACCAGTGGTGCACTGGGCAGCTCTGTAGCCAGTGAACTTGAAGCTTCAACTAGTGCTGGAGGACAGGAAGCCTCAGTATGTGGTGAAGGATTAAACACTTCAGCACCTCTTGTATTTGATGTCACCACTAATAGTAGTACACCTGAGAGAGTGGAACAATCTTTTATCATGTCTGGTTTAGAAGTGTCTAGCATGGAGACATCATACGATCTTGGAATAGAGGAGTTTGGTCCAGCAAAGTCTGGCCAAGAAATCCAGGCAAAGGGGAGGAGATCTGGAGGAACAGGGGATGTGGTAGAGAGTTCAAAGATAGTAAGCCAAGAGATGAGCACTGGCATAGGAGAGAATGAAAGTTGTGATGAAGATGATGATGACAACGATTCCATCATCACAGTGCGCCCAAAGGACATCGAGCGACATGCTACATTGAGTGACCTGTGTGGTTGCATCAAAGCCTTTGTAGGTGAGTTGAAAGATGTCTTCATTTGTTGGTAATGCTTCTGTAGGAAATCATCTCCCATGATTCAAAAAGCCAATAATGCAGGTTAGTGATGTACAGATGTGTTTTAGAATGTCTTTTATTTTTAATTGCGGTATGGAATCAAGAATTTATACCAGTCTACAAGTGCACATTTCTGTCTTCTTGGATAAAGGTAAAGAAAGCAAGTATCAGAAGAAAAAAAGTATTGAAATCTACTTGAAACATTGGAGCAGAAGGAGAGCAGGTTGTTGACAAAGTTGTCAAGGGATATGGCTTTAGAGCTAGGTGCTCATAAGCATAATAAAATGATAGAAATTTGCATTTCAAAAAGAATAAAATTGTATAGCCTTGATACACTGTGTAGATAATGTGGCAAGTATAATTCCAAGAAGCACCATCTTATGTCCAGGACTAGCAGGAGTATACCATATTGGAGATCACTACAGTCATGAATCCTTCCGGGGCATTGAAGATATGTCTAGCATGACTCCAGCTATGTATGGTCATGACCATTTTGACCGTTTCTCCCCAACCACAATTTTGATGAGCCTCACCGCACCAATCAGGTCTGATCTTTAGTTTAGTATTTTGGCTTGTGACTAATTGTATCACTTTGATAATAAATTGCCTGTTTTGCACCCACTCTTGTTCTCATCTGGTAGGCTTTTGTTGCCATCTCGCTCCTACCCTGTTGCAGGCGTATTTTTATGAAATTACTAACCATGAAGATTTTCCAACTGTGCAGTTTGCCGCGCATGGTGCTAGTCCATGGAACAGCTGACCATGTGGTGCCAAACAAGTCCAGTGAAAAGATGGCGACTGCTTTGTCCCGCATTGGAACTAACGTATCACTCCAAGTGTTGCCCAACTGCGGTCACTATGATATCTGTTTTGACCTTATGCTTCCATCACGGCGATTCCATGATGCACTCATGACAATCCTGATGGAAACAGCTTCTAGTGTCTTTTGATAATAAGCAGTTACGAGACTTGTGATACAGGTTCAAAGATTTTTATCTGCACAGAGCTCGTCTATCACAGAAAATTGGTTAGTTGTTATATTGGTACTATGACCGCTGGAGTGTTGTTGACATATCAAGGTTAGCATTACTGGGTCCTTTGGAGAGTGGAGTGCATATGTGAATAAGTCAATTTTAAGTGTAATAGTTACAATGAAATGTGCGATTGAAGAATTGTGTTGTTACTGTCAGTGTATTTTTGAATATTCAAAATATAATCTTGCTAGTTTTCTAAACTGGATGCTGTTTTTCCAAGTCTCGTCAGAACAGCAAGTTTATGTGGAGAATTCTTTGTGCATGATTGTGTTCCAGTGTGCAAGTGTGCGTTCCTGGATCTTATTTGGTAAATGTTTTTCTTATATTGATGCAGGTGCCTTTTCCATTTTGACTTGAGCCTGCTTTGAAGTCTGCAGTTTTAGTTTAATTAACATGGCCAAAGTGATGATCATAGTCGTTTACTTATAATAACAGCTTTTAGCAAAAGGTGCTATGTTTAGTGTTGATTGCAGTGTGATGAATTAGTTAAGGTTATAAAAAGAGAAAGGCAATTTTTTTCACTTTTGAAAATGGGTTTATTCTGATTTGTTAAAATGACTGTGACCAAGCACTGAGTAGCATTTGGCAATATAAAATACCAAGTGCACACTTACTAGCATCTATGTTAGTGATCAAAATGCTTTTGAAGTTTCAGAAAGATTAGTAGGTGTTGGAATAAAAATTTCTGTTAAAAATGTCAGTTGTTACCATATGATGAATTGAAAGACTATGAGCATATGACTGCTATGTTTACACTCATTTCCCTGTTTCATCAAAGACTAAATGTTAATTTTTATGACGTTCAAAACCTTGCAAAACCTATATCTAAAAGTTTTACTTTTGCTCACCATATTGCTTCTTAGTATGTTTAAGTCAAGATGATTTGTTACAGCCTTCTAGTCTCTTTGGTTGCGGCCCATCATACCAACACACCTCTTTTGGCCCGGACTTCTCCTAGACGGGAGGTTGGTGTGGCCCACACCAATCAATTGGCTTGTCGTGTATTGCCCTAGCTTTGCTAGAAGGCTGCGGCTGGGGTCAATCTGGTCTACACACTCTGTAGGCCAAAGTATATTCCTTATGTATCCCTGGTGTGACTGCTTACCGTGCTGTTTTCGGACCTCAGCGTGCTGACCTGTATGCCATTCGTACCAAGGAGCAAAAACCAATATCACTCCATGTTGCACCCCATCTACAAGCAGCCAGAGTAGATATTCAACAGGTAGAGACTCTCCCACTCTTACCAGGTCCTCCTTGGACTCTTCCTGTTCCAGAGATCCATCTTGATCTTTGCGCTTTCAAGAAAGGTGACACCTGTGAGCTCATCTTTCTTCAGTGTTTTCAAGAACTACTCTCGGACTATCCTGGATTCTGTTCTGTCTTTACAGATGGCTCTAAAGTCCCGAACAGTGGCCCCGTAGCTGCAGCAGCAGTTCCATCCAGCCAAACGCAACAGGTTTCTTCTGCTCGACTTGCGGATGGCTGCTCTATTTTCTCTGCAGAACTTCACGCCATCTTGCTAGCCTTGCAGCATGTTCACCGCTCATCGGAGCAAAACTTTCTGATCATTTCAGACTCGCTATCGGCTCTCCAAGCCCTTCTTTCCCAATGTTTCGACCACCCCCTTGTGGTCCAGATTCATACAATCCATGCAGCCTTACTCCGACGAAAAAAAGACATTGTTTTCATCTGGGCTCCTGGCCATGTTGGTATCCCAGGCAATGTTCGAGCGGACCAGGCCGCCAAGGCTGCATGTCAGTCTTCTGGTAAATTACCATCACTGATATCATCCGACTGTAAATCTGTTCTCTCGGCCTATGTTCAGTCCTTGTGACAACGCCACTGGGACACTCTGGGCCAAAATAAGTTACATGCCACCCTTCCCTCTCTTTCAGAACGCCTGCCTTTATGCCGTCCTGTGCGGCGGGAGGAGGTAGTTCTTACCAGATTAAGGATAGGATACACCTATACCACGCAGTTGTATCTCTTGAAAGGTGAACCACCACCAGCTTGTCCTTGGTGCCGGGGAGTTTTGAGTGTTGAACATGTTTTGATTGCTTGTCCTGGACTCCAGAGTACCCGCCGGCAGTTTTTTTTACTGTAGACTCCTTGTTTAGGTCCGTCCCATCGGCAGCTAGTTTTACATTTTTAAGGATAGGGCTTTATCATAGATTTAAGCTTTTGTATAACTTCATAGTTTTTGGTTATTGGTTTCTGGTGGCTTTTGGGCCACAACACCCATTTTTATGTCACTCACTCTTTTTTATTGTTCCTGTTCCTTGTGTTGGTTTTTTAATATGTTATAGTTAAAATACTTAGGGGTTGGTCCCTAAACATTTTAAAGCAATGTAACTGTTCTCGCCGTGATATAGCCCTAGTTGCTGGCAGGGCGTTAAACACAAACAAACAATGTCTTTGGGTAACAATATAGCATAGTCTGGCCACTGTTTAAGGTGAGCTTATATCATGCAAAACCGGATTTCCATGATTTTGTTTTCTTATAAATGACAAGTGAATATCATATACATATATTTCCCTTGCACCTTGCTCTGTTCCTTTGAATAATTCTGTATCAAACAGAAGTGGTGCAGCTCATTGTAATATTTTAGCGATGGTATTTAGAAGATTTGTTTTTAAACTGTCTGCATTGTTAAGCAATTACCATCAGCACCTTGTGAGGTGGCACTGAATGGGTATTGGAAACAATGTTCACAAATTAGCCACAACTGCACCGCTTCTTGCGGCCCTATGCTCCTCAAGGAGTAGCAAGAAATGATGATGCACGGCTTCTATTGAAGATGATGGCCATGGTACAACACAGGAAAGGTGGATGGGTGTCACTCAAGAGCAAAGTTTGCCTCTTTTCATGGTGCACTATCAGTCACTAGATCACTGCTGACAAATTTCCAGACTGTCCGACAGCCATGTATGATGAACTGGGCACCTTTGGTTGGTTGGTTCTTAAAAAAAAAAAAGGCAACACAATACAGTTCATAGATTATACAGTAACAGTACGCTTTAAGAGAGCGATGGAAGCAACTGGTCCAGCTGGTTCACCACTTGCTCAAAGATATTGAAAGTTGAAATAATAGAACTGTAATCATGCCTCAGAACTAAGGTCTAAACAAAGCATGCAAATAATATAATTTCTTTGTTGTGAAATGCATCTCTGTTTCACGGGCTTCCTACAGCAAAGTCTATTATATAACTATTATATATCTAGTGGATTTGCTTTATTTAAAAATCCTTCATTCACTTTTATTTGATTTTTTTTAAATAACTGATCAAACCTTGGAAACATTTTAAAAGTAGTTTAGGGTAAGTGGATTTTCTAAAACCAAAACATGCTATTGTGCAAAGGTAAGAACAAGTACACTTATAAAACTTTATAAAATGCATTTTAAATTATTTTTATGATAGTTTTTCTAATTTTGAAAATTGATTCAAATGAGCTTTTGTGGGTTGAAAATTGATTCAAATGAGCTTTTGTGGGTTGAAAATTGATTCAAATGAGCTTTTGTGGGTATGTTGCCTCAAAGGGAGGTAATTGAGCTAATTGGATTTGAATCACAGAGTTCTGTAACTACATAGAAATTCTGGAGAATACATAAAACCTATAAATTTTCATGAAACCTTTATTTGCATCTCTTTAAGTGCCAAGTTGGAATTCTGAACTGCAAAAAAAGTGCACAATACATATGACCTCGACATTCATGAACTCCTTTTTAATAGACCTTTACCTGTAGTCTAGGTGGCTATTATGGGCTAGATGCAGGTTATTGGGAGAATGCTAGCAGCAACTGTTGCAAGACTACTATGTTCACAAAGTAACTCAACCTCAAGCAGGTGTTTCCCCAAGATAAATATACAATTTTTTCTTTACATCTATGATTATGCCAAACTAGAACTGGAGATGCTTGTGAATCAAGATACTTTGGACATTTTTTGTTTCTGCAAGACAAATGGAAACTTTAATATTCAGACAAGCTCACTGAATCTGGATCACTCTCTGTGCTTCAATTTTGTACAGTTTGTAGCATCTCTCTAACCCACCATCCCTCAGCAACAACCCTGTTCCATACAAAAGAAGTTTGGCTGGTGACAGATGACTTTTACACAGACCCATAGTCTGAAAAAAAAAGACCTAGCCTGAAACTTGTTATCTCTTGGAAGTATCCTTGGCAGTTGACATTAGCGTACACAAGCCATCAGCTTTAATCTGTTCCTGCTGCTGAGGAGGCTTAATTTTAAGAGGGTAGCTCCCTCTGTACTGCTGCAACCTCTGTGAGAACAGTCACCTTCCTGGGAAACAACATAGCTGCCTGACATCAAATGTGGCCTCTACGTATGCATCCAGGTCTACATACACAGTGACAACAATCAAGATAAAAAGTGTCAAGATGGTGCAGGCTTTGTTCTCATCCAAAGGGATGGCTGCATGCCAGCATTGTCCAGTTGTCTTCGAACTCATTCATGCAAAGCCACATAAAACAATATCTCATGAGCTCAAGATTTCAATTTAACAAGTACAAGTTAGCGTGGGACTATAAAAACTTTACTTTTTTTTGTGAAGTTGAGCCCAGCTGTCTGTCCTGCACTTTCACACCACCATTTTTTTAAACAAAAGTTTTCTTGTATAGGTTATGTCTAGCCAAAGCCATCTCTTAAATCATGACCCCCTAAAAAATTCTTTGGAAAATCTTTACAAAATTCTTTATGTCAACAATCAAGATAAAAGCAAGACAATGCTTATAAGCTCAAAGCAAAAGAACTGCACTGAAGTGATATAGCTTCAATTTTACATTTGTTGTTCATGAACGCCTTCATTAAACCGGTAAGATCTGAGTAACTGGAACATGATATATTCAAACAAAGTATTATGACCTCATCCTAAAAGAAATCCTTTTTGACTTTTGGCCATTTATCTCCGGTACCCGTGTCATAACTGAAATATGTTTCATAAAATATAACGCGTACAAATAAATGCTATTCAGGCGAAGCAGAAAAAAGTACCTTGGACAAAAAAGCATCATTTTACAATTAACATATTTTGAAGCTACTTTTGCCAATGAAAGTGTTCCCTTCCCCAGTGACTGCAGTGTACAGAATTATTACTTCTCCATAACACACAGTAAGTTACATGATAAATGGTACTTTATTATCTTTTGTTTTAGAAAGAGTGTATTTCTTGCTGTGTTACCTAGTTACTCAGATCTCCCAGGGTAAAAGTTAAGCAGCCAGAATGAAGCTACAAAGTCAGCTGAATCTGGGGCCAGCCCAATCATTCCCTCTAAAGAAACACTTCCAATTCATCTTATTCCTCAAGGAGACTCATTCAGCAAGGAAAGCTGCTTTATGAACACAGCTGCATGGCTTCTCAGACATTCGACTGGTGGAATGGCATATGAAAAACATAATACATGGGACATTTTGGTGATCGTGAAAACAAAAAGGTGACCTAAAAGGCTTCAAAGCTAGATAAAAGGAGCCACTATACCTCTAAACTAATTGGAAAACTAAGATCACTAGCCAGGTTAGGAACTGCCTATGCACAGCACACATACTCTATGCAGTTTGTGATGGTCAAGTAACAAAGACATGCCCCAAATGTATTTACATTTCTAACAGGTGGAATGAGGACGACAAGCTGGCAACTAATGTAGTCAAAAGCACCTGAGCTTGTTTATATCAGTGTGACACAAGGACAGGGTTTTTATTCTTTATTTTTTTTAACCACATCTCTGATTACGAAGGGGGTCTTGATTTGTAAGTCACCATATCCCTTATCTCATAGCTGAGATCACCAGAAATCTCTTGATTTAAATGTAGTCATATGGGACAGTTCCATCAAAGTATTGGACAAGCAGTACCGTAGAGTTTGTGTACTGCTGCGTAAGTCTACTATTGCTGCTCTTAAGGAGAAAGTCACATGGACTTTGAGCCACATCACACACAAAACAACTGCACAGGCTTGAAATGCGACAATGCTCGATGTACATGGATACTGTGTTTAAAATAGACCTTTACAAAGATGAATGTTTTTGGAAAACAAAAACCCAAACTAACAACATACCAATATCTAGCACGCACTACACAACACAACAAATGCCATTCATGGAGCCATTTTTGCTAGTGGCATATACATGACAACAAAATGACCTTCAAATATACAGACTCCTTACCTCCCAACCCCCACCCCATCCATGCACAACATTCATGCTTCCATTCACTTCAAGCATGCACAAATAGCTATGCAACGGCTAGAGTAGTAATGACCAGTCAAAACACTGACGGCCACAGATCTAACTGTAAAAAAAAAACTCATCTACTTGGAAGTTACACTTCCCACACACCATCATGACAAATGAATCCAAACCCTGTGTTCTACATGCCAACAAATACAGAACGGCAGATACAGCTATCCTTTTTGTCTGCATGCCTGAGGACCACTGTCAGCATGAAAGACATGCTAAACTGAAATAAATTATGCTTGATGACAAGACTATGATACAAAAACAATGGCTAGGTGTATTGGTCTGACGGTATCATGCAAAGGACAAGAAAATAAAACTGTCTGTGTGTGTGTGAGAGAGAGAAAGAGAGAAATGTTTAAATGTCTATTTCTAACAAAATGTGAATGACTAAGAAATCTACACCACTGTTTCTCAGACATGAGGAATGAGCGATTCCCTAGGGCACTCTAGTAAAGTGACAAAGTCTGGAAGTCGAGCAACTCCCATCAAACTTGAGACACTTTCTTTAAGGGTCACCTTGTCACAAAAACCAATGATGCTTCTGTGTGGCCAAAGTGCAGTCTACAGAGCTGTGGTCGTTGCAAAGGTTCTTGTCCTACACCTGAGCTTCCCCCACGTCTGTCACCACATGCACAGCAAATGGTACAACAGAGAAACTAACACAAACCAACATGATGAGTGATGAATTGCACTGAACAGGCAGTCCAATGGTTCTAGATGCCTAGGTACATGTTTAGGTTGTGTAGCAGGTGTGACATTCCAGACTGTGTGGTGGCCCCCTCTGCACCACAATGTTTGCATACTGGCAATGGCCTCAGGCAGCCCACAGTCCTCAGTGTCTATCATCACACTCTGCATCGTCAAGTTGGTTAACAGAACCACAGAAACGTAACAACAAACTGTGTGGGAATACCTGGCGAGATTAAACGTGGCACCACATCTGTGATGCTTGCAGGACTTTCTCTGTCCCCCAAAAAGACTGTTGCACATGCACACATACACAAAACACAAAAGTTCCAGTGACATCAATGGTGGTTTTGGTTAGATGAAGCCACTTTTCCTCCATCACCGGCTTTGCTGGGTGCACCATCTGTAAAATGTAAATGGGTTTTAAATAGATGTTGTGAAACTGGCCCCAGGTCTGAGAACTAACAAAAGCTGATAAATAAGGGATTGCACCGAGGCTTATTTTAAGGTTTTAGACCATACATTTGTTAAATTACGGAGCAAAAACAAATTTCATGAGGTTGTAGATAAATTACATTTTATTTAAATCATTGTTATAAAACACTAACCTTTGTGGTTCTGCTGTTGCATAGTTTTTTGTCTTTCTCTGTTCTCAAACTCCATAACTTCATGGTATATCAAAGCTACAATGGCACGAAAAAAAAATCCCGTAAATTGCCTAGTTTTGAATTTGGATTAGTAGTTACACATTTTCTAGTATGCATGTTGGTTTTTACAATTATCTTTCATCACAAAAATATAACACTGATAATACACTATTAAAAATCTTAAGGTAGCTGCATGTTTCAGCAAATCCTAGCATGTTTGCAGAATACTTAACAAGCCCTTCTATTAATATCTTCATTGACTTTTAATAAGTAAAGCTGGCTAGAACATGTCTGATGTGAAACATATCATGATAAAATAATTTCATGACCAAATTGCCACAGCACCATACACAAAAATAGATACACTGTGGCAAATAACGAGAACCATGCCATACCTTTCCACTCCTCTACAGTATGTTCTCTTTCATCAACAGAATGGTCATATGGTGCTGGCGCTGGCTGAAGAATACAGTTAGAAAACTTTAAATCTTTTTAAGCAAAAAACCCCCCACTTAATTGTACGGCGTTGGTGACAAATGAGGAAGGGGAGAGAATACCCATGGCACACTTTTTGACCATTTCAACCACCTATTTTGCCTCTCTCAAGAAAGCTGCTCCTTTAAGCATATTCCTATTTCTAAATATTGAAGGATTTAAATAGCTGACTTACCGAGAAAACCCAAGCTTTTCACACAGTGTCAAAAGTTTAGAAAGTAATGATTCATAACAGATAAATTGTTGTATCAAACATTTGAGTATATATTTTGAAATGCATTTCAGGTTATGAATTTACTGACAGGCATGCTCCTTGTGGAAGAATTCATAATGGGCAAAAGGAGTTATCATCAACAGCTGATAGCAGGGTGCAAACAAATATACAGACCCTTGATGAATCTTAAGTCTCAGAAACTCACCCCATTGACTTCTGATTCATCATACCAAACGTTGATATATGGATGGCGCAAGGCCTCGTCCACAGAGATCCGCTTTTCTGGGTCAATTACCAACATTTTGGATAGAAGGTCCCGTGCTACGCTAGCACGCAAACCTTGGTGCTCAGTACTTTCTGCTGGAAACAAGACATCAGGAAAAAGCTTTTCAGTGGGGTAACCTGGATATTTTGGTCGGTTCTCCACATAGTTGCGAACAGTGGGCTGGAGGCGCATCATGAAGTCTTGACTAGGTGTTCCCAGCTGTTCGATGATTTTGTTCCATTGGTCAATGTCTGACAGTTAGGGTTAACACACGATTTTCGCATTTTAAAAACCAGACACAGATATTCAAATAATACTATTTAATACTACCAAAGCTGCTAAAATGTGAAAAGTGATTTTAATTAATTTATAAAAACATAACTTTGATATAGAAAATAAAGAGTTATTTTAAAATGTAGTTACATAAAATGATATTAGCAAGAAGCATAATGAATAAAGAAAAGCAATATGAAAGGATACGATCACTGCCTGGAAACATGACTGTGCCACGTATTAATTCAGCCATAATGCAGCCAACAGACCAAATATCAACTGAAAAAAAATTAAAAAACCAACACAAAAATTTTACCCCACTATAATTTTCTCTCTCCAAAAAATGGGAGCACATGGAAGAACAGATAGTGAAGCTTGTGGTAAAGAAAGAGTGATGAAAGGATGAACAAATCCTTTTATATGACTAACCCATACTTCCACGATAAACAGTGAGCTCATGGCTTGCTATTTTCCCCTTTTTTAGTCAAATAAATTTTAGCCAAGGTCACCAATTCTGACCCACCATCTAATCTTTCATAAAGCAACAAGACATTGACGAAAATTTTGCAAAGTTCAACACACAGATCCATCAACTAACCATTAGCCTGGTATCCCATTCCCAGAATGACCTCTGGAGCCCTGTAGTAGCGTGTTACCACATAGGGAGTCATCATGAAGCCAGTCCCTGCCGTGCGTGCCAAGCCAAAGTCTAGGATTTTCAGGGTGCAGTCTGACTTAACCACAATGTTGCTGGGCTTCAGATCCTGCAGGAAGCACAAACATCTCTCAAACATTAGAATAGCCACAGAATCCTAGCCTTTCTTTAAATACAGAGGTAATTCTAGGATTTCAAAAAGAGGGGCCCTCTCAATGGAAAAAAAGGGGCCCTTCAAATGAAACAAGGGGTCCCTCGAAACAAACACATTTTCACTGCTTTTTCCGATAAATATTTGGTATACAACAAAATACTTTATTAATCACAAGAAATTGAAGATTAATCACATAGATATCTTTTTCTTCTATATCGATAAATTATCTTTCATCATTAGTGTGATCATAGCATCCAAAATTTGCAAACCAATTAGTCTTTGTGTCCATTTCATTGGGCTATGAGCTAATGTTTAGACACTTTTCATATGTCTCATTAGTGCAGGGGTTTAAATGTTTCTCCTTGAGGCAACTTCTACGAGAAGACTTTATTAGGTTTTGATGGCCAAAGCCCCCTCTCACAGCCTGCATTGTGGTATAGCATAAGGAGGCACAGCTTTTCAAAAACCAGCAAATTGGGAAATGAATCCCTGTAAAAATCAAATAACAGTTTAAACAGCTTGTGGAATCTCTCCCATATGCATTCTGCGTTACAGTTTCTTTGACCACAATCCATTCCTCTAATGCTGCTTTGTCAAGCAAGATTTTACTGAATTTGCTACCCACGTGCTGGTTTTCCAAAGAAATTTGTTAAGATATTTAATTCTTTGTCTCCATATGGTGTTCTGTCTTCTGTACACAGGAAAAAGATGGGGCGCATGGAAAGAACTCAAAAATCCAGAGGCAACATCACCTGCATCTTTTGGGAACCTGTCATTAATGTTCTTGCACAGATTGTCGCAAAAGCAACCCTGACAGCTTCTATGTCCTGTGATGTTGTATCAAGTTTGCAACACGTTTTTAAGTGTTATATAATATAAGTTCCAAAAAGGTCATGAGGACAGAAATAAATCAGAATTGAAAATAGTTTGAAAATTGAAATCTTTATGAAGAATTTCAGCCTCCAAAGAGTGCCTGTGGTTGTAAGTCTGAATGTCTCTGCAGCGTCCTTGTTCGGTACTTAACACACCCGGGGTTGTAAACGCGTTATTCTGATTGTTTTATGCACAATAATACATCTCATGCCTTCCTCCTCGTTCATTAGCCAAGGCCATTTCTTCAGCCATTCATACTGACAGGTTCTTTGGATGCGTGTTTTTTTTACTTGAAGTCTCTGTCTCAATTTGTCTATTTCGTTGTCTACATTTTCCGTTCCAACAATGTGTGCGCCACACTCTGACGAGTTTCTGTTTTTTTCTGTCCTTGTCGATTTCTACTTTCCAGGGCATCTTCTGCTGTTCATGTCATGAACGAAAAGTCAAACAGAGTTGACAGTCGCGTTCACTTCGTTTTCAACTCGCTTGCTTCCAATACCCTTTGATCTCTCCCGTCCCAAATGTTTTCGCTGTGGGCTTTGAAGTGCCGCATCACATGTTAAAAAGTGCGCCAGCCAAGGTATTTTTGCGGGCGCATGGTCGCGCTGACTTTCAGACTATGCGCCCCTCAGCGAAACTTTGCGAGAATCCCGCAAGGCCGCAGCCTAGAATTACCTCTGTAAATATATTAGCACCCCTGAGCTGCAGACTAAACATATCATGTGGTGACCCTCTCATTTACTTGGATTTCCAATTTTTCACAGAGTAGTCTGCATCAGACCAAACTTGATGTGCTCTTTTAAATAAGGAAAGACAGTACTACCATAGGCTGCTACAAAGAGTTGAAGGGATATTTGTGAACGACCATGGTTGCCTTAACGATCGACGCAAGAATCCACCTCTTCTATCCGTTATCTAACGTCTAGTCCAATCATTGTCACTTTTGTCGTCTATAACAGTGCAATTGTCTTAGTTCGTGGTATTTCTTTAAAAAAAATGACTGAACTTCACATTAACATATTAGGAGGAAGGGAGACTCCAGATGGCCGCTTGTCGATGTCTACAGCTCTCAATCTTCTATATTTTCTTCGATATTTGACTGCTTCTATGCTGTGTACTCAATGTCTGTTAGACTTAGATTGTCGTGACTGAGAACAATGACAAAGATCGTGTGTACGGACTTGTTAACTTTAAGGGTGTATTTTGATAGAAAGTTTATTGTTAGATAACAACGGGACCGTTAAGCTGAGGAAGATGTCTCATGAGGGATGAGTATTATTTAAGTATCAAAGAACTACGCACTAAATAATAATTTAAATTACAGTTTCCTTTTATAGGCAGGAGTGATTGCTCAGGACTTGAGTGCATGACCCATAGTGGTGTGAATCTGCATGCCTTGGAAAGAAGGTCTACACATCATCCCTGCTCTGATTTGTTGTATTTGTCACAAGACAAATAAAATAAAAAAACAATAACAAATATAGAAGAAGAAAAGAGGAACTGGATAACTGTATTTTTAGTGTACTCTTAAAGGATTCAGTGGCGGGTAGGTGGCGGATACGGAAGGGAAGAGAGTTCCACTGTTTTGCAGTACAGTAATGAAAAATCCTGTGACCATATAAATGGCTGTGTCATAAGCAAGTGTGGTTTAGTAACCATTGCTTTTGCATGACAAAATTACTTCTAAAACAGAATGTTACCACAAAGCTTTACCTGGATTCTTAACTGCTTAGTTAAGAGCCAGATATGTTGAAATAAACATTCCATGTACAATACAATAAAAACTATACAATTAAAAGTACCACTTTATCTTATTTACAAGCCAAAGATCATGTTCCAGTTTAATAACTCAATAAATAATAATAGTTTACATTGATCATTATATCAATATATACATATATATAAAATACAATCAGAAATTTAAAAGTTAGATGAAGGTTCTTCACACTTTCTGAAAAAGCAAGAAAATAACATAAGTAGCGGATAAGGGTGGGGGTCTCCATGCCAGTGTGTCCTCTGCAAGATGTAGATGCCCCAAAGGTTTAAGTTGATTTCTGATTTGAAGTAAAGGAAGGAACTTTGTTTTAAGCATAACTTACCAGAACCATGAAGAAGTGATTAAATCTTAATTTGTAAAACTGAAGGTGGTTTCAAATCAAAGTCAATCATGCAGAAGCATCCTAAAAAGTCAATTTGTACCTGGGGAAACAGAACAATAACACATATAATACACCCTTTCCCCAAGACACATACACACAGGTATAAAGGTAACATTAGTAGTATATACCCTGTGGATGATGCCGGCTGAGTGCAAGTGCTTAATACCACACAGCATCTGGTAGAGGAGGTAGGACATGCGCTCATGGTCGAGGTCCATCTGTATCACTTGGCACAAGTTGGCATCCATCAGCTCCATCACAAGGTAACTGCCAACAGGCGTATGCAATCATGCACACATCATAATGATCATCATCTGCACCCCAACAGCCACAAAAATAAAATAAATGTCTTAAACTTGCAGATATGTTGTGAATAAAGTAAATAGTGTTTACAATTTCACAATAAAATGACATTATTAAAATAGAAATGTCTTAATGTGAATATTTTAATTTTACAAATCTTTCAGAATGGTGTTCCTTTTTAAGTAAATGTAGAAATCATACTTTTTATACAGTTTTTCATTTTAACTATTATTCTAAAATGAAGCATACAGAAACAAAATTCATCAACTTACACGTCCTGAAACTCTTCTAGCGACCTCTGTGGTGTAAATGCATTTAACAGTCCAATAATCTGCAAAATTACAAAAATATCAATTTTTTATGAGCATTCTTTATTAAAACCACTGTTATTTACGAGAAAATGTGCTGTAATGTGAAATAAATGTTCTATATATATATATATATAAATATCAAAGTGGTTGAGTTAGTACCAAAAACACTGTTCATTTCCTCCCATTTCTTAATGTAAGGTTGCAGTGTGGGCACCATCAATATATAAACTGCAGTGAAGGACTCTATAAAATTCTCAGTAGCTCAAAGGTCAGCTGCAGAGTATTACACTATACAACCATACCACCCCCTTAACATCTGCCTGCTGTTTGGGTTACATCGTGAAAGACATGTCCCCGAACCATCATTTAACTAATATTTGTCATTTGGCTGATGAAGCTGTTTATCAGATCAATGCCATCACATAGCTTGATGTTTAGTCAACAAAGGTACCAATTTTTTTCACTTAATTCTTTCTAGTCTATATTATACCAACTTTCTACTGGCAGTCTATACCACATAATTTGACAAGCTTCAGAGAGTTTAGGACTTACAGCCTCCCTTGCTCTCAAGAAGATGTAATAATGTCTACTGCCTAACAGTTCAAGCCCATGATGATGACAAGCTGGCTGTGATGTCACAGCTGGAACTGCAGCTCCTTCTCCATATCTAAAATGCTCACTACTCTCCATGAAGACACCCTTGTCCCTTGACAGACCACTATCCTATAACTGCCAAAGTTTACACCAAAAGGTTTGGTGAGTGATTCTTCTATGCTGAACCTAAACTAAGTTTAAACTATTCAGCATGTTCCAAATTTCAATAGGGCATGAAACACTTTTCAGCTTTGGAAATACCCTTTGAAGCAACCCCACTCTCACTGTAATCCTGTGTTGTCCTTGGATAAGGTAGGTAGGTAGGTATATGTGTGCTTGTGTCTTTTTGGTGAGAGAGAGAGAGCTATTATTTTATGCCCTTCCACTATCGGTTGTATTTCATGTTTATAGTCTGGAAATGTTAACAAGGAAAGCTTGGCCATATGGTGGGATTCTGCGCTTATACAAGCATTCTTTTCACCATTATAATGATAAAGCACAGCACTGAGAGCATGAATAAAACTGATATGATAAAAAGTTTGATTTGACATCAAGGACTTTTGTTACTCTGGCAAACTGCTTGGGCAGTCAATAAAGTTAACAAATTAGTTTAAAAACTTGTAAAAGACATTCATTTGTGAAAGTGAATATCAGTACTATTAATGGTGTTTGGATAAATAAAGTCTTTGAAACAGAGTATGATAGTAACGCTAGGCCGATATGGGCATCTCCCACAAAGCTCTATGCCATTACTTTTCAAAATTTTAATTTATTATAAGTTTTACTGTTTTCTGTGTTAGGTAGTATTATATCCAGATAATGAAGCCCCAAAATTTGTGAAAAATCTGACAACTTGTAATGAAGAAATGACTTCTGGCACAAAAGAGGGTTCACAACAGAGGTAATTCTAGGATTTCAAAAAGAGGGGCCCTGGGGCCCTCTCAATGGAAAAAAAGGGGGCCTTCAAATGAAACAAGGGGGTCCCTCGAAACAAACACATTTTCGCTGCTTTTTCCGATATTTGATATACAACAAAATACTTTATTAATCACAAGAAATTGAAGATTAATCACATAGATATCTTTTCCTTTTATATCGATAAATTATCTTTCATCATCATTAGTGTGATCATAGCATCCTAAAGTTGCAAACCAAATAGTCTTTGTGCTTATCTCATTGAGCTATGAGCTAATGTTTAGACACTTCATATGTCTCATTAGTGCAGGGGTTTAAATGTTTCTCCTCAAGGCAACTTCTACAAGAAGACTTTATTAGGTTTTGATGGCCGAAGCCCCCTCTCACAGCCTGCATTGTGGAGGCACAGCTTTCCAAGAACCAGCAAATTGGAAAATGAATCCCTGTGAAAATCAAATAACAGCTTGTGGAATCTCTCCAATATGCATTCTGCGTTACAGTTTCTTTTACCACAAACCATTCCTCTAAACATGCTGGTTTGTCAAGCAAGATTTTACTGAATTTGCTGTCCACTTGTCCTGGTTTTCCAAAGAAATCTGTCAAGATATTTAATTCTTTGTCTCCATAGGGTGTTCCGCATGGAAAGAACTCAAAATCCAGAGGCAACATCACCTGCATCTTTTGGGAACCTGTCATTAATGTTTTTGCACAGATTGTCGCAAAAGCAACCCTGACAGCTTCTATGTCCTGTGATGCTGTATCAAGTTCCCAACACGTTATTTTAAGTGTTATATGATACCGCCGGCATAAATTCCGAAAAGGTCATGAGGACAGAAATAAATTAGACTTGAAAATAGTTTAACTGGCTGAAATCTTTCTGAAGAATTTCAGCCTCCAAAGAGTGCCTGTAGTCGGAAGTCAGAATGTCTCTACAGCGTCCTCGTTCGGTACTGAACACACCCGGGGATGTAAACGCGTTATTCTGATTGTTTTAGGCAACTTTACATCTCGAGATGATCATGCCTTCCTCCTCGTTCATTAGCCAAGGCCATTTCTTCAGCCATTCACACTGACAGGTTCTCTGGATGCGTGGTTTTTTACGTGCAGTCTCTGTCTCAATTTGTCTATTTCGTTGTCTACATTTTCAGTTCCACCAATGTGTGCGCCACACTCTGACGAGTTTTTGTTCTTCCCGTCCTTGTCGATTTCTACTTTCCAGGGCATCTTCTGCTGTTCTGGTTGTGAACGGAAGTCAAACAGAGTTGACAGTCGCGTTCACTTCGCTTTCAACTCGCTTGCTTCCAATACCCTTTGATCTCTCCCATCCCAAATGTTTTCGCTGTGGGCGCGTCAACAATGTACTTCCTGGCGCAAAATTTGGAGCAGGTGGCATCAGATGGACAACAACTGGTCACTTTGAAAACTGTCCAGTCATTATAGCATCGATTCTAGTGGGTCGGTTTCAAACCAGCGCGAAGAATGACAACAATTATTTTTGAAGTGCCGCACTGCGTGTTCAAAAGTGCGCCAACCACGGGATTTTTGCGGGCGCATGGTCGCGCTGACTTTCAGACTGTGCGCCCCTCAGCGAAACTTTGCGGGAATCACGCAAGGCCGCAGCCTAGAATTATCTGTCACAAGATTATTTTCAGTGCTAATAAAAGTAGACAACTTGACAAATTGTATACTGAAGCTAATGTTCAACATCCACAGGACACTACATCTAAGTGTTTTGGATAAGAGTAACATAACAAAAGTTCCAAACATTGCTGCCCAAGTAATAATTCTAGCTCAAGCACAAAAGGCCCATTTCTCACATTTTTGTGGTTGACAAGCTTCATCAGGACAAATTCACGATATGCCCTCTTAGCATGTGTAACATTCTGGAATGGCCTGCTCAGTTTCTTTATAGCAACATTCTGTCCAGAGACTGTATCACATGCAGCGCTGCAACAAAACACTACTTTATAGCAACATTCTGCCCAGTGACTGTATCACATGCACCACTCTCTCCCCCCCATAAAACCCACTTTTTTTTTGTTTAGCAGAGATGCTGGTGCAATCAGTATTACAAGCAAATCTCCACACCCCATCCCAAAAAAGTACAAGTGAACACATGATGAGCTGTCTTGGTGAAGGCTACCAAAATAGACAGACATTAGACAAAACCATAATTTAGGATGTCTTGTTGATTCTGACCTACAAAATAAATTCTTAACTGCATGTTATAACCAGACTCCAAGACTTCTTGTCTGGTCAACTTTCTAGGCTATTCTTTTGCATTAGTTATAACTGGCTACACAACAGATAAAATCTTAAAGCATAGAAACACATCTAAATAAATCTCTCGAACCAAGTAAAATGAGTAAAGAATAGCTTACAAAATTTTATTAGCATGGAATAGAGAATTAAATAAGCAAAGTAATATGATTCTTGTCAACTAAAGTGATAGCCATTAACATACCACACTATGCCCTGAGCACCAGAACCAATTGGTCGCAGGCTACAGTAACGACGAAGGATGGTGAATGTGGAATCACCAACCTCTACAGTTGTAAAATGGCTGGGATGTTTGCTCGTCTCTACAGACGAATACTGGTTTGGCTGACTGCTCATTTTATAAAGATCCTTTTAAACTCACAACTGTGTTATTTAATACAATTACACTTCTAAGTTGTTTTTTTTTTTTGTCTTGATGCTTTAACAGTCCTAAACATCGACTGATGTTGAAGGATTTCAATTTCAGTTTGAGGTCATCGCAACATCTGCAAGTGACCTAACAGAAAGGATGCAATACCCAGCTATGTTTCAATGAAAACTGTGAGTTGTTTCAAACTCATCTGATGATTTTAGATTTCTTTCTCTAAAAAGAAAATCACACACGAAAATAGATCATACAACTTCATCAAGAAACTGGCTAAACATGATGACACAGTTATTAGACTCAGCCATTGGTGCTCCAATGAGGCAGGAGTGGTTCCTGGTTCCTACAAACTTGCTAATCCAGATATACAAGTTCCATAACCTGAAAGCATAACAGTTTTTAAAATTAATTTAAAGTTATAAACATAAAAAAATCAAGATCTCTGTTTAAAATGTCATGCCTTTATCCTTTCTCTCCTCTCTCTCTTAACTCAGTCATATGTACATGCATTTTTTTTCTTGCTTGCTATTTCCATATCTCAAACAGGTATTATAATTAAGTAAAAGAAATATTGTTTGCTCTAGTACTATATGAAAATGCACAAACTGTAGCTAACAATGACAGAAAATTATGACAAAGAATCTGAATGGTTATGGCAATCCTCTTGAAATGATATAAAAATGATGCAAACTCAAAATATAACTAAAATGCAAACAAGTATTTCTTGATAATCTCTGAATTCATGCAGCATGGCTGTAGCTATAAGTGTAATCCTTTTAGCTAAGTGTTAAATGGGATTGCATTTGACATACTCCCAGCATTGTTAATGTACTTTTTATTTGAGGCATTGTGCACGTTTAGTATGCTTTTGTTATTAAGCATTTATCAGTCTCGTTCGGTTTATCAGAAAACTAAACCCTGCTTAAACTCACTAAAGATTACTTATATTAGTGTGCTCCACCATGAACCACAATCTTCAGCCTCCTCCTAAAATCAATAGAAATCATTGATTGGTCAAGCCTGTTCATGCACATTGACTCTTCGACCTCTTGTTCCCATCGTCTTTGAAAAAATACCTTTTTAACATTTATTAGTCGTAACAACTGAAAATACAACAATTCTCAAACTCATTTTAATTCTTTCCACGCCTACGTGTTTAAAAACCTACGCCTTCCCAAAGTTTATAAAGGATATCGCGACGACCGAATAGCAGACAGGGCCATGGTTGTTGCAAGACCTCAGCAGTGGTTGATCGAACTTAAAAAAACTTTGGTTTTAATGAAGTATAATTTACGTTAGAATATATGACAGTGTTCAGATTAGAGACATGATGGTCATTAAAAGGTTTTTGTTCCTACAATGAGGAAGTAGACGTTAGTGTTCTCCACTCACCCGACTGAAAGAAATGAAGCGCTGTGGAAGCTGCGATCTGACGTCAGCATATAGTGCGGGCTTTACATTATCGTAAAGCCGAGATTTGTAAATACATTTTATATTTAAATTTACTTATAAAATATAAGAAGATAATAAATATAAAAGCTACTTGATATATAATGGCAAAATATGTGTCTCAAATTACAATAAAGGAAAAATACGTGACAGAAATTGTTTAAAAAAAGGGAGAGCATCAATGCGACACGTCCGTGGTCGAAAGTGGGATTCTGTGGGTGGGAGTGAACAGAGATCTCATTCTATCGAAAAACACAAGTCATGAGTCGAAAAGAACGAAAAAAACGATAAAAGCAACGTCCATAGATAGTCGGCATGCTTTGAGAGCGCAAGCTTTTTCATGAGACAGGTATTATTGTGTTTTGTAAGCTATATTATAATTGTCAACGCTTCGTTTCTTTTGCATCCTTTTTCCGGATAGGCCTACATTGTCCAATGTTCGACTGACAGTAAATTTTCTACTGCACTAGAACTGACAATTCAACATATCGTATATTTGTAGCATTTATTGGACAACACGAAATTTTCTTCCGCATGGTATGATGCAGTTGATTTGTGTCGGGCGTTTTATATTCGTTTGAGATTGATGTTTGAGTTTGTGGTTACGGTTGTGAGTTTTCCTCTCGTCATATAGCCTACTACATGTATCTAAAGAATATATTTATTTGGGTAGTTTTTATTCTTTCGTTTGCACAACACATTTTAAGATTTTTCACAGTTGGCAGTAATATAGACTTGAGTAAGTATGAAGCATCTCTGTACCGCTGGCAGTGATGCCCAAGATGCACTCTCCCCTCCAGCTATTCAGTGCAGAATGAATACACCTGTCTGCACGAAAAACAAGTTTTACTTTTCACTTTACTCTGTTAATTCTGTCATCACATAGCAGGTTTTGGTGTAATCTCATGATTATTCATGCTTATATCACCAGTGAAATTTTACACAAAGTTCAGAAAGGCCCTGCTGAGCTTATCAATACTTTCTATGTAATTACTTTGAAGTTTATGGATTTTTTTGTGTATGCCTAAAATGGTACCTAGTTTACAGTTAATCTTCTGTTGTGAAATAATTCTTTGATAAATGGTATTAAATCAACTGTGCATGTGGTTGTTTCCTTTTTACCTCAGCCATAGCAGTGATTGTTGACAGTATCAACTCTGTGGTGTTGGCTCTGTATACAGTTCATTGTAAAAGTATAGATATATCTGGTTTATTACCAATACTTGTTTAAGAAATGGTCAGAACAAAATGTATTTATTCTTTTGACCAGTATAAATAGAAACTTACTGTTTACTCTCTTGAGCCAAAAATTAGACAAATCCTATGGTATCTTTCAATTTTTCTGATTGGTGTAAAAAAATTAGATGCACTTAGGTAAATGAATGATTTTAACATTTTGATTGTTTTGTTAGGAAATGTATAATTTATGATTTTTAAAATAAAATATAATTTTTTTAATTGGGGTAATAAATAAGGCTTTATAACTAAAAGATATAAAATTTAGTGATTAAATAAGCCTCAGAAAAAGTGAAAAAAACTTGTCAGTGATATAAAGTAGCAGTCATTGAGAAATCATACTGAATGACCCATAAAAGGTGCAAAAAGACAAACGAGTGGCTTCAATGAACAATCTCTAGAATTCTAGCACACAAAAGACTTGTTCTTCATCCTACAGTTATCACAGCTTATTAAGTTTTCTCAGAAATTATGGTATACATCAAATGAAAGTCCTTTCCCTGCTGTGAGCAAAGCCCATCTTTACAGATGCCGTTTTCTGAAACTATAGCCAGTTTACTGCCAGCAAATAGGCTAAAGTCATGATCTTAAATGGGGAAAAAGGCATAATTTGAATGAACTTGGTTTTTCTGTGAGTGCATCTGGCAAGATATTTCCATAGAGGGGCAATATTCTCCACTGTGACTCTGATGGTGGTATAAATTGTGCTCCATTTTTGTTAAGTCTAAAATTGTGCTGCTAACAGGTAAACAAGCCAACATGACTTAAACATATCAGGTTACTCTTTTATCTTTTATTGTAATCAAATAAACTATATCCTGCTACAGAGATGCTTCAAATCCAGCATCAACAAGGCTAAGATGAAGATGTAGCCAGGCGTTGACATAGGTAGTTACCCTGACCTTGTTTTAAGAAACCTGAAGCTGAAAGTGAAGGGACTCTCAAACACACCCCGAATTCACTTAGATTTGGAGAAACTGCAAGACCCAGAGGTTGCAGATGTCTTCAAGAGCCAATGCCAGGACATAGAGGATAGAATGGCAAGACCCTTACTAAGATCAGCATAAGACATCAGTACTGCAATGGCCATCTTCTCACAGAAAGCAATGCTGTACTCAACCCATGGACTGACCTGTAAAGACCTGTACAATGTCTGCTGAATATGACGCCAACATCCTTCAAAACAACTGGACTAGAAACAGAACCTGCAGACCTGGCAGTCCTACAGAAAGAGGTCGAAAGAGCTGTATGCAGTCTGAATGGAAGGAAGTCTCCAGGCGTTAATAATGTGCCAGCTGAGCTGCTCAAGCAGGGTGAGGAAGAAACTACAAAAGCCTTCACTGTTTTGTGCCAAAGAGTCTAAGAATGCAAAGAATGGCTCAAAGAATGGATGGTGTCATTAGTCATACTCCTCCCAAGAAAAAGAAACAGGAAACAGTGCCTGAGTTACAGAACCATAAGCCTTATCAGCTACCTAAGCAGCCATGCTAAAGGTAATACAGAGCCACATCAGCACCAACGCAGAGGAACTGTTTGTGGAAGAGCAGGCTGGCTTCAGACTATGTAGAAGCAAAGTTGAGTAGATCTTCAACTGTCGCATCCTTATAGAAAAGCACCTTCAGCATCAATGGGACCTCTAACACAACTTCATTGACTTTAAAAAGGCATTTGACAAAGTCTGGCACAAAGGGCTATGGCATTTCATGCGAAAATTCAGCATCGAAGAAGACCTTTTTCAAGTCACCAAAGCGCTATATAATTGATAACCAAATTGGAGCTTACTTTTGCATTACAGTAGGCATACGTCAAGGATGTCCCCTATCACCAGTGCTGTATAGCTTCTTGGAGAACATGCTCAAACCCTTAGACGACCATCATACTTCCATTTTGATTGGAGGAAGGCTGATCTCCAAGCTAGGCTTTGCAGACAACATAGATCTGTTAGCAGGCACTAACAAAGAACTGCAAAACCTTACCAACAGAGTGACAGACAGTTTGAAGTCATATGGACTGGAGATCAGCACTGAAAACAGCTAAGTTCAATGGCACCAGCAAAGCAGAGGCCTATATGAACAGGGTACAGCTTGAAGAGGTAAGCAGCTTAAAGTACTTGGTAGACACCATCTCCAAGGACAGCAGCTCCACGCAAGACATCTGCATTAGGATCATAATCACAAAAGCAACAATGACTAATCTAGATAGTATCTGGCATAGCCATAAGATAAGGTTCACTACCAAGTACAAGCTGTACTAATCCCTGGTGGTATTGATCCTGCTTTATGGATTGGCACATGGACTCTGCTCCCGGAAACCTGACAGTGTGGTGGCCAGAGAAAGAACTGGCTTACGAACATCAAAGACTTGACTGGTCATCCTGTACAGGACCTGCTCACTATCGTCCAAGATAGGCAAGATTGGCGGGCCCTGTCAGCTGCCACGTCTATCCATTTCCTTTTCCCCAACAATAGGTGCCGGTCAAGGGGCAACTGACTGACTTTCTGTACTATAAATGGGTGTGAGATCAAATATTAATATTATGGACTGGCCAGCAAAAAAATGCAGATCTTAAGCTACTAGAAAACGTTTGGAGATCAAGGATCACACCATTGAAGATTTAAAAAACAAGTCTAGGAAGACGTTGCAAAAGATTACTTGCCATAATTAGTTTAGGAACTTCAGGGAAATGTATTTATGTAATCAAGAAAAATGATACATCTATTGATACGCTGATTGCTTGAAAGAGAGGTGTTTTTGTGCATCTATGCTTAGCACAAGTTGAAGGTGACACTTTCTATTTTCCCTTCCTCAGTTAGCAAGCACTTGATTAGTTCATTAAAAAGTTTTATCCATATTTTTTGTTATTTTTGATCAAGTCTCTTGTGGGTGTATGCACACTTTTGCAATACATTTAGTCTTTCACTATCCTTGCACTTAAAAGAATGTGCCTCATGTTGATACATTAATGAATACTATGCATTATCATTACCACCACGTTCAGCCCCTTTTTTAACTTTGTAGTGGTAATGGTAGATGCTAAATACCAGCAGTAAATAATTAGTTGGGGAGGGGTTATTGTCCAATAAGTGCATTGGAGCACATTTTAGGAAGTACTGCCATATAAACAATAGGTTAATATTTTGTAGTATCCTTCAGCCAAACAGTATAAGCACCATTTTAATCTCCAGTAAATTGCAGGATTCTGTTTTTTTCTTGTTATTTCAAGACCAGCCGTCTTGAAAGAAAGCACCAGTTAAAGTATTACCTCAGATAAAATAAATGATTGATTAGACTAATTAAATCAATTAATTCATTGTATTGTTATTAGGATGGGCTAGTCTTTGTTTTGTTCAATGGAATAAGAGCATCAAGGAGACCAGAAATTAAATAATGTATGTGAAAATCTGCACACCAGACATCTCAAACAAAACTGAGAGGTGAACGTAATAGGTAGATATTTTCTAAGTAACTAACATTTTGGATTTGGTGGTTGGTGGAGCAGTGGCTAACATGTCTGTCACCATGACAGTGAGACTTGGGTTTTGTGGGTTAAACATACCACTTTCTGGATGACACCTGCTTACAGGGCTGACCATCGATGGTTTTCTATGGGTACTGCGGTTTCCTCCACCCTGTATGTGTGTGTGTGTGTGTGCAATGTGTTTTCATGAAGATGCGTTTTATTCTTGCCCTAAAAATGTGTTTGTGCATCTGTATGGATGTGAAGTGATTTGAGTTGAACTCATGTTGGAGAAAGGCACTATATAAATGTACATATTATTACTACTATGAACTAATGCAGATTCTTTACACAGGCAGTACTTTTTAATTCACAGCATCCCATCATGCAAAACAGGAAGAAGATTTAAAACATGCTGAAGTGGAACCAAATACTTTCAAGGCACAGAAAAAAAGGAAACTGGCAATAGTCTACAGAACTCTTAAGCAAAATTAGCTTGTTAGGAAACACGCTGGAAGTCGAGAAAAAGAGGTTCAGCTATATCTGATCAATTTGTTTGACACTGATAGAGACTATGTGCTTAGTTGCTAGTGCAGTGAATAGGAAACACCATTTTTAAGTTTTATTGAGTACAGCTAATGTTGCAGCAAAGCACTTAATGATGGGATTAAGCATGACTAAAGTAAACAGGAATGATGTCTGCCAGGCTCTTGACATAAGCAGGAAGTTAAATACTGAGCTCAGTACCTCTTTCTTGCTGAGCAGTTTCTTGCCATTCTGAAACTGACACACTGAGTACAAAGCTGATAAAACAGTTGCTCTTAACATGGCAAAAGACTACTTTTTACATTCACAAGAATCATGTGACAAGCTGGTAAGGGTATTTTTTTTAAGTTTAAATACATACAGTTCTAGCAATGTGAATTCCTCCCAGAAAAATAGTCATAAAACTTCATACTATGCCGATTTTGTGAACCTGTAAACACATGCACACACATAATACATACTCATGTACATGTACACTGTATGTATATATGAGTGTGTGTGTGTATAGAAGATTATGAGCTTGCTTTTTCCCAAAACGTAGTGCATATCTGCAAGAGTCTTGTTTCAAATTAGGAACGAAAGAGTTAGTTGAGAAAAGATTGTATGTATTTATGTGCAACTTGCACAAGAACCATAGATAGCATTAATTAAGCCTGATCAGGACAGTTTATTGTAATTTCATGTTTTATAAGCGTGATCAAGTTGGTCAAGTAGGTTGTGTGGAATTGGCATTGAAATGTTTACTGTTCAGAACTGTTAGAATATAATAATAAGACAGATTTATAAATAAATAAAATAGAAAAAAATTCATGAAAAACTGAGAAGCACACTCTGATAACAATAACAAAATTGCATTTGTTGAAGAAGCAAAGCTCATATGCAAAACAGTTATCAGCACTGAGTTGAAGAGGCCTTTTCTTGAGGAGTACTTGTTATCCATATTTGACATGAATGATAAAGAGAGTAAGGCAGTCCTTTAGGAGCTTGTAAATAAGATATTGTAGAGGGGTTTTTTTTTTGGTGTTTTTTTTTTTGTAAACAGACAATGGACCAGGTAGTTACAGACCTTATAAATGGAAAACCTCTTCGTGGGTGGCTACGCAAGCATGGAGGAGTGGTGCGCGGCTGGCAGCGGCGCTTTTTTGTGCTGAAGAAAGAGTGTCTCTTCTGTTTTATGCGGGAAGATGACACACGAGTTACACACACCTATCTTCTGGATGAATATTGCCTTAATGAACTTCCAGCATCAAGTGACGACCCCGATAAATTTTCATTCGAATTGTTGTCTGGTAAGTCAACTCCTCTCAGATTCATCTGTAACACAACCATGGATAAGAAAAGATGAAAGAAAATGTAGCATTGATTGGTAAAAATAAGTTGCACTCTGTGTGGTAGATTATTGTTTATTTGGTACACTTGTCTGTGTGGTCAATGTTTGTTTATTTGGTAAACTTGTGTGTAAAGACATGTTGAGGTGGTGAGATAGAAAGAATGGGAAGATTGCATAGTAAGTGCTATATGTAGACAAATATGTTTCTGTGTTCAGAAGATTGTTAATTACAATGAAAAACCATCACTTATCTCCTTTTTGTTTGATCTTGAAGAGTGTCAGCAGTTTCAAAACAAGGTGGTTGATCAGTCCATTACCACTGTCTGGAATATGATTTTCAATAAACTGAGGATATCTTGAACACAAATATTTAAATGGATGTAGCATTACAATATTACACTGTATAAAGCTAAATTTAATAACTTCAGACATATCATTTAAGTGTTGCCTTCCTATGTCATTATAAGGGGAAGTCTAGTACAAGCTATCTAATGATTTTACTTAAGGAAAAAAGGTTTCATGACTGGCTTACCATACATTGTAGCTACTACTTTATCTACCAAAGTGAAGAAAAGCAGGATGTTGCCTTGATGAAAACTTTAATTAAAAAGAATGCAGACACTTTCCTTCAGAATTGAGCTGGCCTTGCTTGCAAATAATGTAGCTATAAAATCAAACTAAACAATGCAAATGGACACGTGCAGTAAAAGATTGCATATTTGGGATTTTTTGTGCACACAAAAATATTTACTCAGGCTTTGATGTTGACAAGTAATGGCTTTATTTGGACATAATTTGTATGTGTGTTTTAAGAGAAACAGCCATCTGAATCAGTGACTCTCTGTGCCAACAGTGAAGAGGAGAGAAAAGTGTGGGTCAAGGCACTCTGCTATTCTATATATGCTCAGAAGGGAGGTGGTAAGTTTCTATGTGTGTGTGTGTGTCACCTTTGCCCAGCAGAATAATTAAAATTTTTTGAACGATTTAGCTATCAATGAAATTTCAAGAAAATGCAACTTTTTATCTTGCTTATAACTACTTGCCCAAAGGCAAGTCCTGGTATTCTGCATGATGTCTTATTCTTTCCCTTTCTTACAAACACTACAGTACTACAACCATCTTACTCCACACAGTGAACATAGAACATAAATGCTTTTATGATGATATTCTTCAAATGGAACTCGGTGTAAACCCCTCCCCCCGCACAGTTCTTCCCACTACTTAAACAGAAACAGACATAACTGTAACCTTAAGGAGCCACATTGGTAGAGAATCTCTGAGGTACCAAATAAAATTTAGAAAACACAGTCAAGTTCATACTAAAACCAGAAGGAGAAGGAGTGGGAAGCGGATGGCCGAGTGGTTAGAGCGCTGGCGTCCAAACCGAGAGTGCGCTGGTTCAATTCCCGATAAGCGCAGCATACTTCCCCCAGTCGACCCAGCTGACTCCATAGAGGGTTGGGGAAGGTAAGGCAGCGAGGGAGAGGAGATTGGCACCACCCTCATGTAAAAGCTGGCCCCGAGAAAAGTGGGGTCTCTAACACCTCACTCCCCAACGACCTGAAAAGGTTATGGGATGACCTTTTTTACAGAAGGAGAAATCTTAGTCATGTTTCTTGGAATGCTAAAGAAGATGAATCTTCTTGAACATTAAGGATGTTGGTATTTATAAACTAGAAGAGTACTTGTTCACTGTTCAGCCCATATGATTGTAGTGTTGTATGCCATTTTGATCTGAAGTTGTCTGGATCATCTGTTCATTATTGTGACCCACTTTTGTACTTTTTTGCTTTGAACAGCTATATTTGGATTGCCTTTGGAAGAAACAATGAAAGTTGAGCACAGACTGGGTCGTAAGATTCCCTACATTGTGGAGGCCTGCATAGAGCATTTAGAAAAACATGCCATGGAGACTGAGGGTATATTCAGGTAGGAGCCAGTGACAGACCTTTCTGAGTTTACATAGTTGTTGCAAAAGTTGCAGACAGTGCAATAACTCTTTCAACCTTAAAAAAAATGTTTCTTGAACCAAATAAGGGGTTGTGTTCCTCAGTTAAACATGTTAAGCCCACTTCTTTTTCCCCAATTAATTTGTAAGCATCATCTTGTACATACTCTTTCTTTCTTTTTATATGAGGCTCTCATCAGCTTCATGCAAATGATTTTGAAAATTTGAGAACACAAAATTCTTGCAAAGAAACCTTGTGTATTGTCTAGACCATATGTGGTAAAATACAAGTCCCCTTATCTTCTTAGTCATACTGTTATCAAGCTCATAGAGAGTTTGTGTGTTTGTATCTATGCAGGTAAAATAACCGAAGTGAACTTGTTCATGCAGTAGTTACATCAGGAAACCATATACATGCATACCCAAAAGGACAGTTTTTTTTTTTTTTTGTTGCCTGACCACCTTACAACATTACCTGACAGTCCAGCCCGTCTGGTATTACTGCTTATTATTGCTGGTTGTCCATTCAAAAATAGGAGGACATCAGTTTTGGGGTGCTCATGAAGTAGAGGAAAGGAATTTTATAATGATCATGATAAAGCTCTTACCTTCAGATATGATTTGCTAAAATGTATGACAAAATGGTGTGTTTCTAGTTAATTGTACTTTAAACTGCTTTTTCAGGTTAGCAGGGAGAGCGGGACTTTTAAAGGAGCTTCGTAGCCAGTTTGAAACTGCCCAACACCCACCACTTGATAATATTGATGTTCACACAGTGGCATCTCTCCTAAAAGCATATCTGCGGGAACTCCCAGAGTCTTTGATACCACCAGGGATGTACCAGCGTGCAATGAATTGTGCAATGCGCTACTCGGAGCATAAACTAGAAGATGATCAGCTGGCAGAAGTGAAAAGCTTGGCACAGTTGCTAGGGGAGCTCTCAGATGACAGTTTCAACACATTGTCGTATATCTGCCAATTCCTGCACCGCTTAGCTGCAAACATCTCCAAAACCAAAATGGATGCACGGAATTTAGCCTTGATCTTTGGTCCCAATCTTATTCGTCATCTGGATAATAACCCTGAACTGATGATGATGACAGCAGATCTCACACAGCATCTGGCATACATGATGATTCATCACTACTCAAAAGTTTTTTTGCCTCGACTTGAGTCGGATCAAAAAACACCAGCTTTTGTTTTGCCTCGACCACATGATAAAAAAGTTCCAATAGCTGATCTTTTGAGATTATCCCAGCCCCTTGATTTTGGTGATGCGTCCTTATTGAAACCTCGACCAACAAACTTTGGTGATTTAGAAGGTTTAGTATTTAACCCTAATTCTGAGGAAATTTCCAAGAAGGACAAGGATCCGTCGCCCTGTTCTCCATTGCTCAGCCCTTTTGTTTTGGTTGAAGATCACTTTAAATATCGTGATGAACAGGCTACTGGTCAGCAGGTGCCACAACAAGATGATGAGGGTATGTGCAACGACACTAGTAACATGGACGATGGAACTGTTGATGCAGAGGTCACCCGAAGACCAATTGCCCCTAGACGCACCAAATCACGAATGAGCAGGCAGAGACGGTCGTGTGGCACGCCCACCTCCCCTGTATCTGGGGAATGGCCATTGGAACGGCGACAGTTGGATGCAGAAGATGTGAAGACTGCTCTGTCAAATAGAAGCCAGACTTCACTTTCAGATAATTCTGAATGCAGTGCCATAAACCAGGCACTGCTTGGCAGGCCAGAAAGTGGCCAGAATTCCAATGGAGAAGCTGCGAATGCTAGACATGCTCAGGAGTCACAACAGGATACTGCTGAGTTACAGGGAAAGTCTGGTAGAGAGACGGGGAATGTTGCTAAAGAGCAAACCTCAAGAGCTGGCAGCAACGTAGGTGGTGTACATAATGGTGAAGGGGCAGGCATCAGGAGTGAGGATGGAAAGTTAGGACCTTCCCGTGCTTGCCTTGAGTCTCAGGTGACCGCTCTCAAGTTGGAGCTGGTGGGTACAAAAACCCGATCAGATCAGCTAATCTCTATGATGAAAGCCCAACTCATGGACATGCGGGAAAAATATGAGAACAGAATCCGAACCATGGAGAACCAGCATCGGTCGCAAGTGACAGACCTTGCTGCCAAGTTGGATGCAGAACGCACAGCATGTGCGGAAGCTGTGCAGAGGACTGTGGCTCTCCAGAACCAGCTGTACAAATACAAGCTGCTGTATGGTGATTTAAAGGACTAGTCACTTTCTGTTTGTGTGGTTCATGCTGTTACAGATGGAACTAGGCAGAGGAAGGGAGAGAAATAGAATTTATTGAAAGCTCCCTATCGGTCTCTTCAAAAACGTCTTAGCGACTCTGAGGCTTAATCTACATGGAACCAAACTAGAGAAAGTTCATTGTTTTATTGTAGCAGGAGTTTGGTTTTAAAATCAAAGGACAAATATGGAATGCAGTTTTCACCAGTTCTTGTTCTGTTGCCTTCAGTATCAACATAAAGACGTATTTGGCCATATCTCGGCAGGGCTGCACAGCTCAGAATATCATCTCCTTTTGTTCTTGTATGTTGGTCCCAGCCACCACATGAAGGATACCCTTTTATTTTAAAAATGAAAATTCAGTCCAGGAAAGAGGAGAACCCAAAACTTGCTGCTTAATTGGTGCTGTAGTGTAAGGCTTTTACATATTGTGCTACCTTTTTTGTAAGCACTTTTATGTAAAACATGTAACATTTCCTTTTTTGTTCCAGCCTGTTTGCTTTGTTTAATCTATAACACACAGCCTGCGCTCTGGCTTCCAGTCACGCTTCTGTCTCCCTGCAGTGGAAGACACAAACAAGAAGTGCACTGGAGCCAGGGCCTTCAAAAATGCAGCACCTAAACTGTGGAATGCTCTGCCATCGTCACTCTCCACCATCGCCTCAGCAACCACGTTTCGGAAAAGACTGAAGACTCATTTGTTTACTTAAGACAGACTTAAACAACCTAGCACCATTTCTGTCTTTATTGTTTTTTACTTTCCTGTTGTTTTATTTTTTTTCTTCTCTTCTGTTTTTGCTGCGCAAGGACCATTCTTTTGAATGGATACCTGCCCAATATAAATCGACATCATCATCATCATCATCATCATCATCATCAACAGTTGAATCCTTTGTATTAAAACAGAAAGATTTGCTCTGTAAAGAATTATTATTTTAGAACCATGAAAGGGTCTTTACTGTGTGAACCTTGTGATTGTTGATGCCTGTTTGCAATGTGCTTTTTGTTGTTTTCAATAACCATTGACTGCTACAAATACTGGACTTGCAAGGAATCCTCAAGATCTTAAGCTTACACACTGAGCCACCTGGGAAATTAGATTAATATTAAACTGCGTATGAAATAAGACATGAAACAAATTGTAGCTGGTTCAGACTAACGAATAGGATCTTTTGGAAGTTTATTGACTGGTTTAGGCTGACATATTGGAGATATCACTTGATATCATGCTTGAAATAATGGACTTAACAGATTTTATTGTCGAAACCTCATATCTTCCACAAGGATTTCACTACTTCTTGGAAACCCAAACAAACAAGGTTTCAGAACATTTTAGTTCAAAAGGCAGATGTGTTCTGTCTTGATGGACGTCACATTGGTAGAGTACAGATGCTAAGATTTGCATAAAATTAGGTTAAGTTGCAAGGCTCTGGGGCAAACCATGCACCAGATTTTGGAAATGTTTTTTATTGTTTTCTTTTCCATTGTTCTTTCACTGTTGTAAAGTTTTTGCACATGGCTCAAATATGTTATTGTTATCACATCATTCTTGTGTACATGAGTTAAAGCAAGTGGAATTGTTGGACCTTAAAACTCCAGACATTATATAGGTTCTGGTCCCAGGTGGTGCTCAAGCCTTAAAGGCCAAACGTTTATCTCCAGAATCTAACATCTGGAAAACTGTTAAATATATTATGTGCCAGAGGAATCACAATGTGAAGGCTGCAGGCAATGTGTTAGAAAAAGTGCTAGAAAATATGCTGGCTTTTAGTTGTCAGTCAGTCTGTGTAATACTCGAGATACTGTCCACATTGAACTAATGAGGGAGTGGTTGGAAGATGGGTAAGGTTTTCTTTCTTGAGAAAGAGAGATAGGTGTATGTATATTAACTTCTCTTTTTTGAATGCTTTTCAACCCCTCCCCTCTTTTTGAATAGACATATGTCATCTTGAGGAAGAATTACCATTAGCCCCAATTTATCCCTTTATTTGGCAGATTGAGGTCTAAAAGCCAGTCATATTTTTGATTCATGTGACTTGAGAGAAATGTGGGGTATTATTAATGAAGAAACTGTTGAAGGTTGATTTTGTTGTCACAAGTTTTGAATGTGGCAAGAAACAGTGGTGTGTAGCATCTCAGGATTTTTCTGTGTCATTTTATGGTGTTCTGTCTTCCATGCCTTGTATGGTCTTTTTTTCCAAAGATTAATTTACCAGGATATCAACAGCTTTTGCAAAGGTGTATAGAACAAGATCTGCTTCTTTCAAACTGGAGAGTCGCAGAATGTGTTTTGCAGTTGTGCATCATCTCCACATTTACACTTTTGTGGAAGACAATGGCCTCAAACTTAAAAAAAAAATTAGAGGTCATTATTTGCATATAAAGACATAACCCAGTATTCTCCCCCCTTCTCTTCCAAATAAAAGATGACTTGCTGCCAAACATAATGTAATCTTGACGTGTTACTTTGTAGTTTACATAACTGGAATGATTTGGTATTTTTTCATTTTAAGCACCTTACCAAGCACTCTTTGTGAAGCTACCCAGGGATTCTGAACATAAATTTTGCAATTTTGATTAAGGATTGACGGACATTCTGGTCACCAAGAAGTACCAGAGGTTTGGAAAATTTGCTGGGGATGCATAGAATACTTAATAACTTCTGAATTTAATGTAAGGATTACAGATTTCAGATCAGGGCATTGTTGAAATAGAGGTACATTTAGCAGGCTGTGTTAAAGCAAGTTTGCAACTAAACACAATAGGGGCAACCATATTCCACAAAACTTGTTTTAATTAAAACTTGTTAACCTGCTGTGTGATTGTTTTGCTTGTCTCCTTTTACTAAGCTAAAATTGTCTCATGTCAGCTGGTGTACTACAGTGGAATTGAATACTGACCTTGTACACACAGATAAGCCTGACTGTACCCTTATACCATGTTGTGTGGTATAAAACAGTGTGATTGTTTTGCTGTGTGAAATTGTTGCCTTGTTTTTGTTTGAATCAGCATGCAGGCATTGCTAACTATCAACTTGTATTTGGTATTAAATGTGAATTAAATGTTTCACATATCCATTTCATTCTGCTGTTTTCACCTGTCTCCAGCCTACCAGAACTGAATGTTTTGTACATTTTATTGTGTCGCTGTTCTCTTTTATAACACAAACATTCCTTTTGAAGTATTGCACAATTTTCAGTGTGTTATACCTGCTTGTCATGTTTAAAATTTATTTGTCCCAGACTTGTTTATTTACAAACAACAAATAATTCGTTTATTTTATAATTTAGATGCACACTCTTGGTTTAACTTGGTGGTATGAAGATGTGGAGGTGCTGTGTGTATGCAGTGGTGAATGTCTGCCTTTTGCTGAAGGAGGAGTGTTTGAGTTAACACCATATATTAATGACTGTTTCAGAGTAGATGGTCTGAGCTAATAATGTGGATGTTGGTCTAAAACTTACCTGAGGAAGTAAATAGCGTTAGTATATGTGTGTTCAACAGATGTGTCCTCATTTGAACTAGGTGATATGAAATGAAAGAAGTGAAGTCACTTTTATAAGAAAACAAATAGCCAGAAATTCTGCCAAGTTCGGAGTATAAATCAGTATTGCTTTCGTCAGGCCTTAAGGATACTAGATAGTTGCATGAAAAGTTAAGTGTGCTGACATCTATAATCTGCTTGAAGTGTACTTTTGCTTTTCTAATGGAATGGACCAAAGCCAGCCGAATAAAGCATTTGACTCTTGCATTTAATTAGCTTTATGTAATATCTCTTCATATGGATGGATTACAGAAAGCAGTATCATAGTTGCTTATGTGCAAAATGCTCCTTGCATTTCAAGTTCTATGGTGTGTGTGGTCATTGTGTACTCAATTTGCTGTTTTGATTTTTAGCACTTTCAGAAATGTTTGAATAACACATTTAAGAAAACAAATTTTGCTTCTATTGATGATAAAAACAATTTATTGACAGAAGCAATCTCCTTAAATTGGAATTTTTGGTAAGTATAAGACACATTGTCCATTTTAAAACTTCTGCTGTTTATTCACATGACAAGAGGAACAAATGTGAAAGAAGGGTAGGGGAGTTTTTCTGGGTGCTGAAGTAGGGAGGAGATAAGTGAAAAATTGAACATTGAATTTGTCATGTATGTGCACATTGAGAGAATGTGTGTGTGTGTGTGTGTGTGTGCAAACATTAAGAATTGTTTTCTTTGTGTTGTAATGATTTTCATTTTTCTATGCATAATACATTTATGGCACAGTGCATTTCTGGACTATATGTAATAACTTTTTGCCCTGGCACTCTCACCATATTTCACTTATGTATATCAAATAACATGAAGTAAAAATTCCAGAAATTATAAACTTGAATAGCCAGGATGTCTAACCGTGGTTGACAGTTATAGATCCAACTTTTTCTATAATGGCAGAACAAAAACTGACTTAATTTTGCTCTCAACGGCTGTCCTTGTTTCAGAGCAGAAATAGCAGCGAAGGAGTAGTTGAAGAGAATGGGCCATGTGATTAACATTAAAAATAAAAGGAAAAAATGTGCAGACTGATAATTAGCTGCTAAGTTTATGGGGAATAAATAAAATAACATGTTCAGGAGTGAACATTGTTCAATTAAGAAATAAGAAAAAGTATCTATTAGTTTGTTGCTGTTTTGTGGCACAAATTGAGTCCTTTGCAGTATTACTACCACACTACAGTGAGTAGCTGGAATACTTATCTATAGATTATTATTATTTTGTTAAGTATAATCCTGCATTTTATTAAGTTTTTCATTTGAGAAATATTGTTCATAGGATGTTGCAAATATTTTTATGTCTAGTAATGTGAGGAAATATAAACATGATAAAGTGTCTTGTAAATAAATACATGTGTTTTTGCAGGAAAACAGTAGCAGATTTTTCTCTTAAAAAATTTTAATCAAATTGTAGGGTCATTTCTGTCACTCTCACTAACAATACTTCATAATGTAGGAAGTGGGCAAGGGTTAAAAAGCTATACAGGATGAAACAGGTGTCAAGAGATTCTTTCTTTATTCTGGGTAATGGTAGCAAGGAGCCACCCACTTTGACACTTATCCGACAAGGACACGGCATGTTTTATCTTGTTCTGCACTTTCACCACCGCTTCAATCCATTAGTTCCTTTTGTTGACATTTTTAAAGTGTATTCAGGAGAAAAGATTTGCTTTCTGTTGTTTCTTATATTAGTGGAAAACCTTTCAACTTCCAGACTGCCATTATTTTGTAAGTGAACTTGGGGTAGGAGAGAGTCAATCTTGTCACCATTCTTTCACCCATAAAAATGTGTTACGGGTGGGAGTTGTAACTTCCCCCTACTATACATACACACACTCCCACCCTCTTTAAAAGCTGGTTTTCGAACTTAAATAATTGTTTCTAACTCTCTCATGCCCTGCTCTTGATCTCCGACTTTTTCTTTCAAAAATTTTAGTTTCAGTTCAGTATTTGCCATGGAAAGAAAAGTATTTATTTCTTGTTATAATCCTGACCAGTGTTTCCTTGAGTTTATTTTTGCCTGCTTCCACAAAGGCATTAACATTATAATTTGGATTTTATTATTTATATGTAAATTGCCAAGAGAATGTAACTCGATGTCTGCAATTAAGTACAGTGAGTGTTCTTTCTGGGTCTTAAGTTTATCATGCTTATAATTTCCTTATCAGTCATTATTCTGCACCTTTCCCTTCCATTGATGTTACCATTGCTGTGCAGTCTAAACTGGTACCCAGTGTAATAGATATGTATGCACTATTATGCTTATTTAAGCACGCACTTACTATATCAAATCCTTGAACCTTTTGTTAATGTTGTAAGCTTCTTGTGGGTCACAAAATGCTTGTATTATATCACACACAGGGCAGCTGTCGTTTGAGAATGTTTCTTTGCATCAATTTGACAATTATCACTTTTACATGTAGTTTCCTATGTTTGTGCCCTGAAGAGCTGCAAGAGATCACTGTATATAGATTGTAGATGTAGAATGGATTCTTTTTCTGAAGTTCTCAACATGCACAACTTGATTCTGAAATACAGAATGAAGGAATAAAAATTGTCAAGTGGTCTTATCTCACTTATCAAAAGTAAAAGTAGCGACTGGTTTGTTTCAGACCTTAAATGTTTGTACAACATAGGATGTTCAAGCTGTTAACTAGTCTTGCAGTGTGCTAATCTTTCAGGCAGTACATGCTGAGCAGTCTTGTTTTGTCAAATATGCCCTCTTCTAGCATGCCTTAACCATGTAAATACCTAATGTTTTGAAGTGAAATGATGCTACTCAAGGAAGGCGTAGTCCGATTATCTCTGTGGTCACACAAGTTCAGTAGAGGAGGCTTCCTGGTGGTTTTATTAGTGTTCAGCTGGTAGCTGCTCGCAGTTTGTCGTTTCCTTAATTGGTAAGCACTCCAACTATTTTAAGATTTTTAACTTGTAGCCTGTACTTAATACTAAATATAATAAGAATTTATAATTAACGAATTTATAATTCATAACGTAAATTTAATTATGCCCTGTTTTGTAACTGCATATTAAATTTCTCCGTTCAGAAAGCAAGTTAATTGCACAGTTTATAACAATTACAAGCATTTATTTTGAGATAATTTCATGAACAAATATGGGGTATAATTTTAATTGAGGCAGTAGTGCAGAAGGTTTCCCTGGAAGTGAGTGGATCATATTTTGCAGAATAAGAAAGTCACAGAAAATATTATGTTGAAATACATTTTCTTTTTATTTTTGGGAGAATGTAAAGAGGGGGGGGGGATGTGTGCATCCTCAGTGGAAAAGACAGCAAATATAGAAAAAAAAGAATCTGAATTTAAATAGTGAAGTAATACATATGTTAAGCAAACTTGCCATAAGTCTTAATTTGAAGAGAATAAAGTGTGGTAATCGTTTTTGAAAACTAAGGGAAAGATTATGCAAGTGAATTATTTTAAGAAAACTATTCAGCAGTTTATGAGTTTTGCAATCTTTGACAGTGACACACAAAGTGGCTACTGCTTCGTCTGTTCTACAGGTGTTTTTTTTTTTATAGAAACATAATTTCGTTCTGAAGACTAGACCTCTCTGACAATGAAATATCAAGAACACTTGAATCTATTGGTTACATTTTTTCAATATAGTGTATGTATGTATTGCACATGAGAATACAGCTGGCTTATTATTTTTTTTACAACAGTTTTGAGGACTAAATTGATTATCGACTAAACTGAAACTAGAACATTCTTAATTTCAAATACTGCTGTCTATCTAGTTATTATGGGTGCAGTTGGTGCACATTTTGTTCTGAGATTATTTTATTAAATATAATTAGTAATTATAATATAATTAGTAAATGGCTAACTGCAGCTAATCCTGGTTTTGATCTATACTTCAGGGGGGGAAAGGGTAGAAACAAGTTTTTTGGGGTATTTTTTTGTTCACAGAAATGTCTTTAAAGATTGTCTACACTAACTTGTGCACGCTCCCCCTTACAGACATTTTTATCCTACTTATCTGCCTGCAGAGACATTAGTGCTTATGTATGCTTATCTGTATATAACATGTAGATAAAACTTAGAGGGGTCAACTCTGCTAATTAACCAGCTAGATGCTGCTGCAGCATCAGGGCAGTCTCATATCATCTGTTTATGTGGCAGCATTATTGGGGAACTGACATGTATTTTGTTGATGATCCTCTCTTGTTATGCTAGCACTTGTTTTCTTGTTTCAGTGTCTGTGTACAACATATTTCCTGCTTCTGATAGTCTTCGTAGCTGGTTTCCAGAGTTTTATCTCCTCCATGCCTTGTCAGAGATTATAATTTATTTATGAGAAGGAGATTAAGAGCTTATAAAACCCATACCAGCTAGACCTGTTTCACAGATTTGTAGGGAATAGCAGCTGATGTTTGTCAACAAACTGGCAACTATTTTGTCTAATCTTTAACATCCTTTTTTTTTTAAGTTACTGGGTTGGCACAAGTTTGATTTACAATTTGCTTTGTGGCATGTTCCTTTGGTATTAGCATTTCCTTAAATTTTAATGTTATGAGTGTGTGTACTTTGTACTGTAGTATTTGTGACACACCTATTTCCACGCACTCATATTTTCAAGTGAAAGAATAGGTGTTTAAGCCTCGTAATATGTTTTAGGGACTATTTCAGATTTGAAGTCCTGTGCCATCAGATCAACAGTTGATTAAAGTATCTTAATGGGTGCCAGGCCAGTCACCAACAGATATAAGCAGTATTGTTGCTATTACAAATATTTAAAAAAAATGTCAGTTTGAAATAAAGACATTCCACATGATAATAAGCGGCTGCAACAGCAACATCTTCTCCTTTTAAACATAATACTCACAGTATAAGAGTATGTGTCTTAAGATCAACAGTCTATAAATCATCAGTATTTACACATTTAGGTCTAACCATCTTATCTTTGTTGTAGAGGTACAGATTTTGCTGAAAAATATCTGGTTACTGTTCTGTTCTCTGTCACGACATATTTTGCAAATGATTTATCTATAACTTCAGTATCTTATGTCAATGCAAGTTATTTTAATAAACATTTTAAAGTGATAAAACTGTCTTAGTCTTTGATGAAAGGAAATGCACTACATCTGTAAAACCCCTGGCTTTTATCAGAAGTAGACATTCCCATCTTCTCTGGGGGAAATGAGAGTGTTTTATGCTGAGCCAACAACGAAGACTATCACGGCAAAGGCACCCAGCCCTGTAAACAGATGCCACATGCAGAGAAAGAACAGCATTCGGAGACAAGAGCTGAACCCGGGACAGCCAACTTACATCGTACTGGTGGCAGGTGCTAACCATTGCACCACTGACCCACCCTCTCTCCGGGGGACAAAGTGGCCTAGTCTTCTCTTTGTTTCTATTTCACAGGTCCTTTTGCTTTTCTCCGACTACCTAAAACCTTATTATTTCACTGTTCTTCTATCATCTGCCTTTTTGGTCCTTTTCTCCAAATTTCACTCCCAAACCTACTTCCTCTCCTTTTTTTTTCCATAGTCCCCTTTAAGCTCCCTGCATTGGCTGTGCAGGGCAACCCATGATGGACGAGGATGGAATCTTGGAGGGTGCAGTCGCTGATGGGTTGTGACCCATCATACCTACACTCTTCAGTACAGAGGCGTGTGTGACCAACACCAATCAATTGCTGGTTGCGCATTGCCCTAGCTCTGCTAAAAGGCGGTGGCAAGGGTCAATTCCATCCATGGATATACCCATGAGGTACTGCTTGGCTACATCTATTGTGGACTCCATGGGGGGATGTGGGGAACAGGAGGAATTATGGCACCAAACACTTCAAAAGCTGGGGGGGGGGGAGGAGACCCACAAACCTTTGATTAATATTCTTTTATGAGGAAAAGATGCAGGAGACTGCAATGACATTATTAGAGCATGGCCACAATTTCTAGTTGTCAGAAGTGGGGAGCTGGGCAGACCTCTTTCAGGACAAACCTTTTAAAAAAAAGCCTTCCACAATATCTCTGTTTCTCAATCAGGCACCTAAGGTCAGGATTCAAATTAAAAATAATAATCATCAGATGCTCTGAGACATTTTATATTTTTGTTCAGTGGACCCTTGTGGACCATCCTGTAAAGGTGTCCCCACACAGAACTTTAATCAAAAGGAGTAATCTGATTCTGGGAACTAACGGAACTAGATGTACAGAATTGTCGACACAGTGGGTCACTCAAACTCAGCAACAACATTCCTATTAACACTTATTCATCACCTGCTGCCTTACCAAGATTCCTGCACTCCTTCAGATAGGGTACCTTTGGGTCATATTGGCTCTGTTTCTTCCCAAACACTTGTGCTGTTTAAATTGCCAGAAGTTTGGATATGGGGATGCTAAGTATTGCTCAGCAGCATGTAAGTGCATTGATTGCTCATGAGAAGTCTGCCACGGAACACTTGATTGCACCAACTACTCAGGGTCATGTGCAGCCTCCTCGTTATGTCCTTGCTAGGAGGAAGGAGGAGGAATTGGTGTCTTATGCCAAGCCAGCAACTAAGGCTATATCCTGGCAAGGCAGCCACATGCAGAGCAAGAACAGCATGCCCGAGATGACAGCTGAACCCAGGACAGCCCACCTACACTAAGCAAAAGTCTGGATGCAGCCCTTTCTCTGCGGACACCACATGGGACTAATCAGAGACCTTCAAACACATTCACTCATGCTCCCTCAGAGACAAATAGAAACAGGGATGAACCATTTACTCCTAAGCCAATCCCTGCTTACATATTTAGACCATCAGCATATATGCCCTAACACATACGATGCCCACATCCAAACTAAGGGAAACACACTACACCAGCATCCAAACTCGTGTAGAAAGACCACCGAGTTAAGGCAACAAGGGAATGTTGTTTGATGCCAGAACTTTGTCAAGTGCTCTCTTGTCTACTCCTGGTCAAGATGATATGTATAGCATATCAAATTAAAAGCCAGCTCCCAAAGTTTCTTATTCCCTGTACTTTCTTGCATGAAGATGGTATCCAAAAATCTATCCAATAAGATTTGGGTGTTTAAATGTTGGCTATTTTGCCATTTGTGTTCACAGAAAATAGTTACCCTGCATGAAAAGCTACCTCCAGCTTTATGGAAATCATGTCTCTCAATGGGTGTTAGTGGTTTTGAATTCTCCTCCTCAAAAACAGTTTATTTTACAAAACTATGGAATCCTTTTCCCGAACCTTCTGCCTGGGTAATTGATGTTTCAAAGTGTTGAGCTCATCCATAAAAAGTCCTGCCTTCTTACTTTATTCTTCTATAAGAAATTGGACTGAGATTTTCTACAATACTGCTAGGCTTAAAGTGTGGCCCGGACACTACCTACACCTGAAGTTTATTTTTGGGTCTCCCCCCTCAAAGAAAATAGATACCTCAGACATATCTATATGAAAAATACGATATACAAAAGCGTTTGGATTCATGACCCATGAAGGATGATGAAAAGTATTATACTGTTGGATTTGCACTGCTTACTTTCCAATCACTTGTGAACTCATTATGGTTTTTCGAACAGGCAACCTTATGAGCAGCACAAAAAGAGAAGACTTCTATCTATTAGATCCGTTCAGTTTTTGAGTTTTGCAAGCTAGGACCAAATTCTGGCTGAGAAAGTGATGTCCCTTCACTTTACCGGCTGGAGGGGACTAGCTCTCTCTTTTCTTTTTCTGTTTTTGGTGCCTTTGGGTTTTGTGTCTGCAGACTACTGTTAATCCGTGCTTAGTTACATTTGCCTGCCACTGTTTTCCTAAGCCTGTGCCTCATTGTTGTCTCCAATGTCATTTGCTGTTGAAATGACCACTTCCCTGCAGGTGTTCAACACTTTCTGCTTTACATATGATCCATCTTCCTCTCAACATTTGCTGCTTTAGATTCCATATCTCCATCAGTCAACAAGTGTGGATTTGATTCTCCAATCTACAGTCATCCGTTACTTCGCTGCCACCGTGTTAATGTGACCTCTGTGACAGTCATATGTGCTCCAAAAGTGGACAACTTTATGTTGTTGGTGGCACCACCTCTACTATAGTTTTCCTACTGATACTGCAGAGTTCCTTCTTGAAGCGTTACCTTTTTGCTTGCTCCACAGCACATTCAAACCTTCCAAGAAGTCATCTCTAAATTCTCACCAGCATTACATGTCCTCTATTCACAATGGCTAGACCATCCATTATTAGTTAAATGATAAGTATATGCCTCATTACACTGTAGGCATCATTTTTGTACAGGCTTTTGGCCATGGAAATATTTTGGGAAGCACTTGAGCTGACCCTTTGGTAGCCAGTTCTGGATCACACAACCTTTGTTATCAACAGAAATCTATCCCTCAAAAAAAAAAATTACTGCTTGTGTAAAATGGACTCAATAGAACTTTCTTTCCAAAACTAACTTCATATCCTACTGCACTTTGAGCTGATGGGAAAAGGTGGTCATAGATTAAAAACTGGATATGCTTATGTACCATCATTTTCTGTTTGCAAAGGAGGACCCTCTACTGTCAGGACTACTGACTGAGGACACTTATTCAATGCAGTACTCCACAGTCTGGAGAAAAAAATTCGATGCTCATTCTCTTAGCAAAGTCTGCAGTGCAATATCTCGATGTTCCACCTAAAATAAAAGGCTCATCAAACAATTTAAGGTTTCACTACAACATCCTGGGTTAAGCAACCTTTATTCCATGATAATGCTATTACCTTGATGGCACCCAAGATAAAGCATCATAGACATCACAAAAATATTTTGAAAAAGGAAAAGGAACTATATTTTATGGTACTCTTAAGGCCTATCCTCACGCTGCAATGTTTTCAGGGTTTGCACATGCAAGATTTTGCTTGCTAGGCACAGTTCTACTCTCACGTAGCAAGGCCACTCGCTAGTATCCTGCTAGGTGACATCATCCACGCAGCGTATTGTGGGTAGTCGACAAAATGGCAGACAATCAGATACTTTCGGAAGCTACTGCTGCTACATTAATAACATTGTCTGATGAAATAGGGAGAGAGAAAAGAAGAAAAAAAACAAAGATGTGGGTGTAGGGTGGGTAGCGCGAAGGAGTCGCTTAGGTGCCTTATTTTCATGTCCTCTAAAAAATATCTTCGGAAGACTCGAGAGAATGCAAACGCTTTTTGCGAATGTCGTCTGCAATGTTTGAAGAACTTTTATATCTGATGGAGGCTGCCCAGAGCACGAGCAATATCAATTCAGGCATTCTTGGCCTTATCTCGGTTGAGATACTCTGGACTGGCAGTGTCGAACAGTCACGGGTAGTTTTCCCACATACAAATCATACTCGTACACCTTTCCTCTGACCACACCACCATTTCTTAATTTGGAGGTAAAAGGGAGGCGACTGTGTTCAAGCATTCCGATTGGCTACAGCCATGTAATGTAGGTCAGGCTCTGCAAGAAAACAGAATCGCGTGAAAACCTCGATGTAAAGCCCCCACCCAGCCGTGTGCAAAACTCGGAAAGGTCCTACCAGGGCCTGCTAACCCTGCTAAGTGCGGTATATTGCAGCGTGAGAATAGGCCTTGAGGACCTGGTGATGGGGGAGAGTTTGCATGAATGTCCATCCCTGTTTTCACAATTCTGGTCTCACATGATGGCTAATAAGTATTTTTGTTTTAGGGAAAAATGTTTATGTGACCCAGTACACCTTTTGGGCAAAGCAATACAGCAAAATTAAAGGTCATTTATCCGTGCCTAGAACATAGAAACAATGACTTTGTATGAAACAAGATTGTCACACTCGTAGGATACCAGGAACCTCAACTTTCAACAGTCAGGCAACCTAAGCTGGTCTTTTAAGTTGCAACCATCTGTTAAAAAACCCCAAAGAACCGTAAAGCACCTGAGTCACAGACGTAAACATTCAAGTACTTACACCCAAACACGGAGCTGAACAGCACTGTCTGGTATAAGCTTTACCCTTCAACAACAATCATCCAGTTTTTCAAAAGCATTTAACCAACACTGTTAAAGCACAGAAAAAATGCAACTAGACGATGTCAGAAGTACTGAAATCACCTTTTATAGTTGTCAAAAAATAAAATAGTTTCTGCAAGCCTGTGTGCAGTTACAGAAGGGTTTAAATGAACACATTTAGCTTTTGGTGAAGGCAATGAAACATCTGGAAAAACTGTGTTTAGGAAAAGTCTCAGACTACATTATTCCCTACTTTTGTCACAAGTAAAACAAAGTTTATGATTTAGAAAAATATTTATTCAAAACTACCTCATTAACATCCACAATGCACACACTCGCCATGCATATCTAAAACAACAGTCTGTTAAAACTACTGGCCCCCTCGCCCCCCTCGGAATCCTCTGCCTCCTCCTCCACGACCTCTAAAACCTCCACCACGACCTCGTCCTCGGTCAAAGCCGCCTCCCCGTCCTCGGTCAAAGCCACCTCCTCTACCACGGAAGCCGCCACCTCCTCGACCACCACCTCTACCACCACGGTCTGCACAATAAAATTAAAAGATGAAACAGTACAATATTATTTTATTTTAAAAGAAACTTCATGTGTTAGACACTAATCTCAAATTAGATCTGACGGCTTAACAGCCGCAGTATGAATCAATCTAGCATAGTCAAAATTCTTACAGTGTAAGCAATGTTCTTCGTGTAACAATGCACAGAAAAAAAAATATCTTAAAGATGTGCATCTAAAAAGAAACTAATCCGTACCTGATCCAGGTCGTCTTTTTGTCACACCACCTTGACCAGCAGGTTTGGGAAGAAACCTTACCAGTGGCATTAGGCGAGCAGGGTCAACAAAAAACTGAAAAGAGATTTATCTATAGAATTAAACGGCAAATGACAGCCCAATCATGAAGACCTTCATCAGGGAAATCAATTTAGATTCCCTAATAGTAATGTGTTCCCAATGCACAAACATCAATACTTGCTCATACTTCACACATTAGTGCCTGAGCAACAAGTCTTCTCAAATCACACCATATTTTCAGAAAATTGTAATTGAAAATATGTCATCAAAGTACTGTAAGCATCATTATTTCGCTTTTTCTTTGGTGTAAAGGCATCATCGAGGAGCTCCACTCATATAAAGGGTACAGACTGAAGGGAGGAGAGCGATTTTTGCTGCCTGATGTGTGTCTTTGACTGGGAAGGGGTAAGAATCCGGCCGTTTTTCCAGCGATGTGTAAGAAGTCTTGACCAGACTTAGTAATAGCATATTTATTTCTTAAAGACCAACCTAAATGGTTTTCATTTTTTGCAGATATTGGTAGACATAGGCAATATATAAATAACCTGTAAAATTTAGCCTCCCAAACTCATCCGTTAATTAATTATTTGCTATGATTCGCACCTTCGATCAATAAATGCCACTTACAGTGTACTACATCACGCTAGTGCACCATTCACAACATTGCCAGTCGTTAACACCAAACAGAGAGAGAGAGAGAGAGAATGAGCAACATTTTGGATTATTCAGACACTGAAAGTCTGCATTTCTCGTGGTTCTGAAAAACTGCTACTTTAGCACGAGAAATGCAAACTTTCAATGTCAAAATAATCTGAACTATCGCCCATTTTCTCTGCTGCCAATGTTGTGAATGGTGCACTAGCATGACATACTGTGGTAGAATGTTAGCAGCGCTCATCGATCACAGGAGCGAATCCCGTACTTTGCTAGTGGATAATTAATTAATGGATTGGTTTAGGAGGGTGAAATTTACAGGTTATGTTTACATTGCCTATATCTACTGATGCCTGCAAAAAACGCAAGCCATTCAGGTTGGTCTTCAAATTCAGAGTTTTGTTCGTGTTTTTGATCTAGTCAGAATATAGCTGTAGGGCTGTAACAGATGCTGAGTTGCTTCCGAAAAAGAAACCAAGAAGTAAATGTGTAGATCTGGAATGAGGATTAACAAGAAATGGTTGTACTTTGAAAAGTACAAAAGCACATGCAAGCACGTTGTGTGTTGCCAAAAAAGCTTTCTGAAATGTTGGATTTCATCTTTTTTTCTGTCAAGATAGATTTTCTCATCAAATGGGGATTCATTTGTCACTACTGGCTATAAATACTTCTAATATTAAGCAAATGAAAACACCCAAACACAAAGAAGCAGAAATAAACCAGGATAAAATGTCTGTAAACAAAAATGAAAACATCAAAAAGAAAGTTAATGACAAAAAATTTGACTTACTTTGGTGTTCTTGGTAAATGATGATGACTTCATGTTCTCACTCAGTTTCACTGAAAAGAACTACAGGTGTCAAGGAAATTTAAATGAACATCAGACTGAGAATTAAGGAAGGGGTGTAATGCAGGTATATGTCCTTCACCTCAAAGACACAACAAGGGTACAGCAGACACCCTATAAAATAATGACTTAAACTGAAACTATAATTAGGTACTGGCACAGATGCCTTCCTGCTGATGTAAAGTTGGCAATCACACAAAAATCATTTTTAAGTCAAAGGATTTTTACGGACCACCGGGAACACAAATATCACTATTGAATCACAACAAACAAAATATTTTGACAATTGAAAACAATGTGGCTTTGTTGTGTGTGACTGAAAGAATCATGAGAATAAATAATGGTACCCATCTTTAATTGGTGGGTTTATTTTTCTCTCTTGAAATTGGAACCAAATCTGTCCAGTAGATCAGAAATTACAGCTGCGTAAGTTTATTACCCTTAAACTTCTTATTTTTCTACCTGAAAGACTGATGATTTAGCAATACTTTATATTTGTGCATAGTTTGTAGAACAAAATAGCTGAGCATTATATAATGGTTACTTTGAAGTAAACATGCTCTTTGATATATTTATTAGCATAGTTCATCAAGTACTTAAAGTTGTGTTTTTAATGCAAAATGATGAACAGTGAAACTGTATTATTTAATGCATTTGTTTCCAGTATGGTTTTTTACAAATTTGTTTTTCTGTCACTTGTGTAGGAATTCAGTATTGGTAATTTCTGATAAAAAGTGCTTGTGGACTAAAGTCTGCAATTGTAAAGCCTAGCACACACAGACTAAAATGCCAGCGTAAATAAGTCATTACAAAGGATACAAAATCACGGATGGGACCAAAAATTTCATCTACTTTCCCAACCAGTTGTTTGTTCTCCAGGTACACATAGGCATTGAACATAGGAACACTCTCACTTGTACTCTTGCACACCAGCTCCTCTTCACAGGGATGAGACATCACTCCTAGTTCTGAGCAGGGAAAAAATGATGATGTAAAACAAACAAATTAGATATCAGAAAAAGGGTGATCAGTGTGGCTTTTATAGTCATGTGGTTAATGTGCTTACTTTCAAACAGAAAGTAACATGCTAAAGGCCCATGTGACTAGAAACTCCAAATGTGCACTGAGCTAAAAATTGTACCTAATCATTTTTATCAGATAAGGTAAACAGCAGAGAAAAAACAAAACAACAAAAACAAAAAGCCTAGGCTCTGTCTTCTCCACACTGAGCCATAGAAATAACAGCGAGCCACCAACAGATAACTGCAAACATGGGGAAGGAATCTTCACCCCTTAAGCATTAACTGCTTGGTGAAAACAGGAGCTTCCCAACTGATCTCTGTTCTAAGCCACATACTTGTTTCTGGCTGTTATACAATAACTAGGGTAAGCCATCTTGAACAATGGTTTATGGAAGTAAATATTTTTTTTAATTTAGCAGAACCTTAAAGTAAGAAAATCAAATTAAACAAATTTCTGCACACATTATTACATACCAACAACCTCGCTTGGAGGTCCAAAGTCTTGATGGTTGAAGCCTCCGCGACCACCTCCGCGACCTGCCAAGAGATTATAGAACTTGAGAATTCAAAGATGTGCAGCCCTGAATAAGAATATATAACAATATGTTGAAAGAAAGAATGTGGAACAAAGGACTTACATCTGCATGAGAGAAGTCTGTTTATTTAAGACGGACTTAAACAACCAAGCAACACTTCTGTCTTTATTTTGTTACTTTCCTGGTGTTTATCTATTTATTTACTTTTTTTTTTGCTGCGCAATGAGCATTCTTTGGAATGGATACCTGCGCATTACAAATGGACATCATCATCATCATCATCAAATGGTAGAACAGGAGATAGTTGTTTAAATAGTAAGATGTTACACCATATCTATTTCACCCAGTTTATACGACACAATCTAAAAAAATTTGGTACATGTGTTATTAAACTTCTTACTGATTTCCAACACCAAGTACTATTCCCTCACCACTAGTCACCTTAATTCTACTAAACTTTGTTTTTTCCTCCAAACTGCTAAAAAAATACATTCCCAAGCTAATATATTACAAGAAACAAGCATCAATATTTTATATTAAGCGAGAACAAAAATCTTCTTAATGGATACCATGAGCTTTGTCTTATAGCTTTCATTTTTTTTGGTCCCAATATTTGTCACTCATATGTCTCTGACAAGTTATCACGAGAATCACATTTTTCCTAAATGTCAAATGCTTGTGGTTCAACTTCTCAACCAGCATCTAAACAAGCACTCTTGCTACCGTCATCCATAGAAAAACTGATGAAGTGTATGGAGATGGTGAACTTAAAGAACTCATTTTGCATATGATTGTTATGAAAACATGTGCAAGCTTTGGTTTGGAAGATAGTTTAATGGAAGCTCAATAGTTATTCATTCCATTTCTACTGTGTAAACTAAGTACAGGTATTGCTCGACTTACGACCATGATTGGTTCTGACAGACCGGTCATAATTCAAGTTCAATTCGTTCTTGGCGTGCGTATTGCCAAGCGACCATTTTGTTTAGTAACATGGTGGCTACAATTATTCACATGGTTGTTTAAAATAAGCAGCAGAGCTTGTGTATCTATATTGTTTGAACAACGTATGGCTCTTTTAAAATGGACCATACATGGGATGAAATGGACATGTGTGTGACGAATTGACTTTTGGTGTGGGACGAAATGGTCTTGTGATGAGTTGACCTTCGACCGTGTGTTTTACATCTAATCTAGATTTTATGCAAGATTTATGGTGAAAAAAAATTTGGTGTGGTAATCTACTTCACGAAAAACACTTTTAAATCCAATGTATTTACCATCCTGGATATCTGTGACAATAAAAACAAACTTAAATTTGGATAAGAAAAGAAGACTTATCAATATAGACAAATACAACTATAGTAGTGCCATCTTCATTTTCTGGTATACTTGTTTCTTTTAAATTCATGCATCCATAAAGAAAACCCTGTGCCCAAATGAGGACTTAAGCTTTTCTCTGTACAAAATAACAGTTCTGCCATGCTGTTGACACATAATCCATACCCGCAGAGATGGTGAGATTAGAGCTTTGTTCCAAAAATGTTAAGCAAAAATCATGGTAATAATTTAAAAACTAGAGCAATTATCATTTTTATGTAATCGTTTAGGGTAGTAAGGTAGTTGATTCTTCACTAATAGATTTCTAGCCTTTCTAGCTTTTTTACTATTTTACAACAAAAGTACTACTGTTGGAGCTATTTGCTGCAATATGCACATCATATGGTTTTTGTGAAAACTCTAGAAAAACTAAACTGTTTTGAGATAACAGAGATACCCTGAAAAATAATAATATTAATATCAGCAATGAAAATATCAACTTACCTCGACCGCGAAAGCCGCCTCTGTCTCCACCTCTTCCACCTCGAAAACCTCCACCGCCACCTCGGAAACCTCCACCACCACCTCTACCTCTGAAGCTCATGACAGTTTTGTTCTGTTTGATTCAGTGAAAAGCAACACAAAAACACACAAATACAGTTTTCCGCCAACGTACTGTAATCACAGCGCAAATATTTATGTATATAACATAACTTGATTACTAAACTGAAGCATCTGTCCTAATCCAGTAATCGGCTAGTGTACTGTCAGTGTAACTATGACTTGTGGACTGTAACCAAAAGTAATTCTACACTTAGCATAAATAACTAGACATTTGTAGTCACAGGCTAATGTTTACTTCTGTACATTTTCATGAAATGCAATGATAAATGAATTAATAAACGAAAAACTCACCCCAACAATGTACAAATAGCCACTCTCCCATACACTTGTCCACGTGCTGTTGTAAATTAAACTAGACACGCATTTGCGACAATAAAATTATTATTTATTAAATTGGTTTAAGTACTTAACAATACTTCAATATAATTTAAAGAGAATCGATGATAGTGTAAATCGATCCTTTATTAATTTTTAAAATGCGACATTCAAAACACCTAACGGCAGGAAGACAGTAGTCTCGCAGGAAGCTCGCGTGCGCTAAGAAAGTGTATCGTAGCATATAACAACACAGTGTTTTTATAGTGTGAACGAGACGCGTTGTTCAGTTTAGCTGAAACGATATAACATATTTATTAATTAAAAGAAGTTCGAAATGCCTAGAGACAGCAGGTAAGTCATTTCGGACTAAGTGGATGTTCAGAGTTGATGGGATTTGGTAGTGATACTTTTCTCGTGGTTTGACATCTGAGATGCTAGCTAAGATAAATATGTGCAGTCGCGATCTACTCTCTGTTTTAGTTGGACCACATCCGTACTTATTCTATCAGAAGAAAATAGTCTCAATAAAGACTAATGTTTTCTTGTGGAAAGACATAACAAGTGCGCGCATGCATTTCCTCTCAACAGAAGACATGACACTCGACGCACTGTTTCCCATTTCTAACGTAAAGATTTGTTGTTAGAGGTATTCTGACCATTATGTCTTGAGTACTGGCGTAATTTATATTAAACGCATATAGATGTGTGAAGAAACAAATTAGGTATTTGATATCTCTTATACAAGAAATGTGTACAGTGCAAATACATTTTTGTATACATGGTTTTATTTGTCATTTTTGTCTGGATTTACCTGCATTTGATATTGTGGTTAGTGGGGAAATAAAATTGCTACAGCTGTCAGACAAGACGTTTTTCTTGAAAGTTATAATATTTGTGTTTTTTTAGAACTTAAAATACTAGCAAAACCTTAAACTTACACTTAGCAAAAGTTTGCTCATCAACATCCTGGTTCTATTTTTTTAATTTTTTGCATTTGATTGCATGTTCAGATCTTACCGAAAGCGTAGTCGCAGCACATCACGTGACAGAAGCAGCAAGAAGCGGAGGAGCCGTTCTAGAAGCATTGAACGCAGGTCACGCCGATCAAGGTCAAGAGAACGGAAACGAAGTCGATCTCGAGACCGAAGTCAGAAAGAGTCAAAAGATAGAAAGCGAGGATCACCATCAAAAGATAAAGACCATTCTAAGAAGTAGGTACTTACCGGGTGATAAAATGATGGGGACAGGATGCTCCTAGCAACATTTGGTGTCATTGATAAAATTGGTTGGACAAAGACTCTTTATCATCATTGTCTTCTTTAATACAAGGTTAAAAAAGAGGATGGTAGTTGTTTTTATTTTGATTTTTATGCTAACATTTAGTCATGTTTGTGAGGATAGTTGTCCTGAATATGTTCTGATTTTAGGCAGGAGTGTGCATGATGCTTGATTAAGAAAATGTGTTAGGTCAATCAGTATGGATATATCAATGCATTTGAGCTGTAGCCATGAAGATGCTTGCATTCGTGGTTGTGAACTGTATAAGAAGAGTTAAGGGCATGCATGGCTTTTGTAACCTACATCTATCCTGCAAAAAATCAGATTAAAGTCAACAAAATATTCCAAATTTTTGTATGAGGGCTGATGGTAAGTTTTGATAAAAGTTTTGATAAAAACCAAGATATATTCTATTTAATAACTATGTACAACAGGGTGGAATAGACTGCTGTCAAACCCCCATTGTGTGGAATACCTAGGATTTTCCTTGAAACCAATGCTACAATAACTGCTTCTGTGAATGGAGGTGTTGAGAGGTTTCATGTTTTTTCACAGGAAGGAAAAAAGCAGACGGTCAAAGAGCAAGTCTCAGAGTCCAGAGAAGCGAGTGACTCATCGTGAAGGGGCTCTCTCTGTAAAAGATGAGCCCATCAGTAAGGTAAAATTTACTAAAAAGGGTTAAAATGATAGTTTTGAGAAAGTGTGTGTGTGTGTGTGTGTGTACCTTCATGAATACTTTGTTTAGAAGTATGAAATTTTTTTTATCAAGAATTAACGCTTCCACAGAAGTGATATACTTAATGACTGTTCAAATATCCCTGCCAACCATGCTTCTAAGGGAATAGGACTGAATATTTCATAGGTCAGGAGACATCAGTTAACCACAATAAGCATTTATAAGACACTTATTCAACAGGTACAAGGTGCATTCTTTTGGTCATGTACACCATTCAGAAAATATGATGAACAGCCTACCATTGAGGAATGAAGAGCAATACTGAAGCATACCCAGTTAAGATGAGCCTGAACAAAGATACATTACAAGTAGTACTTTCTGAACAAAGATACATTACAGGTAGGACTTTCTGAACAAAGACACAGTAGATGCAGAACTTTCTGAACAAGTGAGATTTCACGGATGAGAAAGAAGAGGAATCTGTAACTTTGAAGAGCAAAGAATCCCAAAGCCAAGGTCCATACGAAAATGAGTGGAATATGAAAGAGAGAGAGAGTGTGACCTCAGGACAATCAGCTAAAATGCCTTGCAGTAGTCTAAAACGGACGGCACAGAGAAGAGTTTATGATGTTAGTTATGACCAGTAGAAGAACAGCAAGGTGATTGTACAACATTTTGGTGGAAATGGGATCTTTGGCATAGTATATCTCAAGATCTCAAACACAAAGTCATCTGAAACAAGTGTGAATTCATCAAAGAAAGAACTTTAATGGATAAAAAAATACAGCTATTAGAAGTGGAAAGCTGTTTCTAATGTTCAGAATCTTATCTGCGAAGAAATCACCAAAAGCTGTTGGCAATGCTACAGAATCATGATTCACAGGAAAAGGAGAAGCAGTCTAAATGCCAAAGAGAACACTGAATTAGTAAATTAAAAGTTCTACTGGCAAGAATAGAAGCAGAGAAATATGCATTTAGGCGTAGAAAGTGCGATACAAGTTTCTTATTTTAAAATTCATGCTTTTTGGATTCACTAGATTTTAGGGCAACAACCACAGTATTATGAGTTCTTCGTTCCTACACACTGGGGATCTCTCCTGGATCATAAATTTATATCTGTAGTACATCTATTTTAATGTACTACAAAGTGTCTTATTAACATTTACTTGTAACCTTCCATACATCTTGTCTGTGTAGTATGAGGCTCGTACAGTTTCATGTTAGCAAGAGTTACTTGAGGTAAACAAACAGACCAAGACTAAGCGGCTGTATGCTATCAATGAGACAGTATCATATTTTTGAGCCTTTAAAAGCTGTAAGCACAAGATTTTTCTGTGAATAATACATGGGTCATAGTCTGTGGAATAATTTACACACATTGATTGTTTTGTTTGTATTTTTTCATTTTTTTTTCTGGATAATAAATTGACACAACTTACTAAAAGTCCCTATATTGTCACTGTCATTTGCACTCTACAGTGGCTTTCAGATAAGATCATAACATAACAACAGTTAAATTTAAAGATAAATATAATTCGAAAGAAGAAATAATAATTAACAAAAACTAAAATCTAAATTCAAGACAAACACCCAAACCCAGTTTGCTTTCCAGTCAGGAATCCAATGTTCCTTCACTTCTGAAAAACCAGTCTCTCCAGAAAAAAACAAAACACAAACCATGCACAACAGTCCCTGCTCCTTGCGCTATCCTTTCCGAAGCTAGTTCGAACAGCCCGATGGGTGACGAACACGCAGTAGATATCCAGAACAACGAATAAGAAAAATTTAATTAAACTGTCCGCCAATGGCTCGCCTTTTGCACCTCCCCCCTCCATCCCCATTTCCCATCCCTTTCTCAGTTGAACAAAAAATCAGCAGTTTTGGGACAGTCACAGTTGTAATTTGCTGACATAGCTACTGATAGGCAGTGACGCTAACTCAAGAATACCGTCTCAATGCCTTCATGACTTTTCTCTTTATATTTAGATTGGTCAAAATATTGGACACACCAGCTGTATGTGGCTGTTATATAATAACAATAACAGTCGAATAAAGACATCTGATTCTATGAACATTTTATTTTTCTGACTCCAAGGTCTAGGACAAAACTAGTAATATAACGTAGCAACTTATTAGTTTAATTAATTTTGAGAGGTGTTCCTTTCATTTGCACTACTTCTCTAAACTTACAAAAACCTGCATTTATCCTTAAAGTCATAAGCTTAATTTCTTTTTGCCTGTTTGGGAAGGAAACATGTGATCATCTATTATTTTAAGAATGAATGTTTAATCACAATATTTGAATGAAACACTTTTGTGACTTTTGATAATGAATCAAGGCAAAGAGATAACTACCACAAAATTCAAGGAGAGTTTTGTTAGTCTAAAAAGGTCATGAATTTAGACAGTTCGAAGTGCAGTTTCATTACTTATCTGCAAACTATTAAGCTAAATTTAATGTTATGGTTACTTCTGCAAATATCTGTATAACTTAAGATGGACTTAAACAACCAAGCAACACTTTTGTCTTTATTTTTTCACTTTCCTGTTGTTTTATTTTTTTCTTCTCTTCTGTTTTTGCTGCTCAATGAGCATTTTCTGAATGGATACCTGCACATTACAAATGGACATCATCATCATCATCATAACTTGTTTTTTTACTTAGCACTTTTATGCTGCTATTTTGTTTTTTTCACTTATGCATATGCACACACACACACACACACATCACTCGACACAACACATACACACGCTGGTTGACAAAAATGCCCAGATCTTCATAAGATATTTCTTTACGCATATAGATGTTTGTCGGGGTTTGTTTTGGTTGTATTGACAGAAAGAGCAGCAGCTCATGAGGCTACATATCTCTTGTTCAAATCATATATCATCAGTTTACTGTTTTTATATTCCATTGGTGAAAGAAGCTGTCTAGGAAATGTTAAAAGGTGTTTGGATAGAAGTCTAGAACTTAGTTCCCATCTGTATGAATCATGCAGTTAAGATAAACTCACCATTTTTTTTTTGTTTGGATGAGGCTTATGAAATATTTTTCTTTAAAGTTAAGCTTTAGCAGGACTATTATAATCATAGGTAATTTTAGAGAAAATTTGTACTCATGTTTTGTATCATTACATTTTTTTACATTTTATTTTTAAGATTAGAATATTGTAATTGAATTTTCATCCACCAATATGACTTAAAACTTCTGAAATTCATGGGTCAGTTTTAAGTAAAGTAGGTTAAAAGTCAGAGTTCAGTCTTAGTGACTATATCTACACCCTTGTTTTTTATGCTTATATATGACATTCTAAACTGTGATGAACTATAAATAATGCTATATTAAATTTGTATTGATTTTCAATGTTTGTTAAAGGTACAAAAAAAGAACACCCAGATATAGACCTCAACCTACATCTAAAATTATGTTCATCCGATTTTAGGAATCAAGCTCATTATTATAAACAGTCACTACATATTTTTTCCACATAACAAGATGGATAATGTACATCTTATATGTAAGACATTTATATCATAGTATAAATTATTATCATCTTTATATACCACAGTTAGAGTAATATGAGTATAAACTTAATGATGAGGCATGGTGCAAAGGCCATGTTAAAGAATTGATCGAGTGATTTCGTTACAGGCGGCTCATCCATCACCTGTTGTAAACGTAACTGATGTAGTTTTGCACTTCGTCAACTAACAGAAGTAGCACAACGAGACTTTTAACAATAAAAAATGCGAATAACTTACTACTTTATTTACATATTTAGCACAGGACGCATCAGATTTTTTAACACTAGATCAATAATGTCTTGGCCTTATAGTTTTCAATTCTCACGAAATTGGCTTTGTTTACCCAACTAAGGGAAATCACTCGCAGGTGATGACGTCAACCTTACAGGCCTCATAGCTCATCCTAATATTATGGACAATGCTCTCAGATTGCCTTATCAACAAGTATTGTCTTTGCAGGAAGAAGAACAGAAACATCTCGAGGAAGAAATGCAAAAACGTCGCGAGAGAATAGAAAAATGGCGTCAAGAGAGGAAAAAACAGCAAGAGCTGATACCAATCAATTTTGCTCAGCCCTCCAAAAAATGGACTTTAGAGGATGATGAAGATGAAGATGAAGAAGAAGTAAATAATGCTGCAGGTGTTGATGAAGATATTGATCCTCTTGATGCATACATGCAGGTGAGGTTATCACAAGGATTAAGAGCAGTGTTACATATTTATGTAGTTTGTACTTGAGAGAGTTCTACAGTTTTTCACATAAGTGGTTTCATTCATGAGCAGTAATTTCTGACGTCATTGCTAAGAGGACTTTTTGCATTTTCTTAAAATGTATTTATGAAATTTTTTTTTTTAAAGTATGTATTCACAATGATTTATTGTCCTGAAGTAATTTGGAAAATATGTTTGTAATTTTTGTGTAACTGCATATTACATGTGTGTGTATGTGTGCATGCACATACCCATACAGGGGAGAATGTAACATTGTGTTGTCAGAGCACATAACATTTTAAAATAAAAGACATAAAGTAGAGATTGATTTGTGGGTTTGAATTTATACATTGTCCTAAACATATTTAATGCTTTACATGAATTACTGTTGTTTTATTATTGTTTTAGTTATCAATTTGCCAGAAACCAGGTAGAAAGGTAGAGGATCAAGCACTTGCTTGTCTGTGGTTATGTTTATGTATCTTTAATTTTCAGACAGTAAATGATGAAGTGAAGACATTGCGAGACCCTGAAAAACCTAAAGAGTCAGAGGTAAGAAGTGATAACATTTTGTTTTGCACTTTTTGTCTTCATTTACCTTTCTGACTGTTTGCTAGAGTTTCTGATGTCAGTGGTTGCACTGAGACAAAATTGGACATGTTGACTTTTGAAAGAGTGTTTCTTGCTGTAATAGTGTAAAATATTTATTTTTCTTCTTTGTTTTTGTTGATTAATTTCTGCCCAAATCATACAAAACTGAGCATTTTGGTTTGAAAACAATTTAAGTTACATCATATCCTTTTCTGTAACACTGTTAATGCCTTCATAATAACAACTTACTAAATTTCCATAGACTTATTCACCAGCGAAGGGAATGGATGGATTTAATGCACTGGGCCCTGTGGGTGACCATAGTTATGCAACATTTTGTCACTGCATGCTAATACATTAGTAGCCAGATTATAGTTATGTAACATTTTGTACTGCATGTTAATGCAATGGCAGTCAGAATAGCATACTAAAGCATCAGTGCAGGCCGGATGAGAGAAAGGCCCACAGCTATGAAGGGTGCTCGGGCTTGGTCAGTGGACTTTTTTCCTTCTTTTTCTTTTAAAGAAAGGTCTGAGAAAAGAGCACCCAAGCATTACACGTGCAGATGTTGAATTTCAAGTGTGCTTTATACAATTTCCAGGCCGAAGGTAGGTGGGCCATCAGGTATTTGCTGGATACCGAGGATTTATCGTGCATGAACCGTCTAGAAGAATGTTCATGTATAGAGATAAGTGGATTTATGTGCCTCTAGGGTGGGGGGTGGGTGGGGACCTGCAAACAAGTTGGAATTGACAGTGAAGAGGTAGGTATGTTACTGATGTGAGGGCACTCTGTGAACCAAGAGGATGAGGGCCTGCCCCTGGCACTGCAGCCTCTAAGTGAGAGATGTCAGAGGTGCATTTTTTAGTAGTTGCTTAATGATACGGAAACTTTCTTTTTTTGTTTCTCCATCACCAAACAAACAACTGCATTAGTCTACCCCAAGGGTGGACAAAGTACAGCCTGCGGATGTTTTTGGACTGGCTTGTCTGACAAAACCTGAAAAGCACTTGTTTTCATTAAAAAAAAATTCAGCTTTGCTTAATTTGATTGGAATTTATTTTATCAAGTACAACAGCATTAGAAATCAGCAGTCCGTAACCAGGGTGACATGTCTGATGGAATTATTAGCATCGGGGGCCTTCAAAGGCAATGCTGGCTTTAAAGGTTTATTGTGAGTGAATTCAAACAGCTTCACTTTACACAATAAATTTGGTAAGTGAATGCCACTATGTACTCATTTGCTGTCACTTCATTATCACTAGGTTTGTTGTATAATTACCTGGCGTGGGGTGCCATTTTACCGGGCCGCCGCATCGCTAAGAATTTTGAGACCGGCCTGCAAAAAGAAAATTTTGCCCACCTCTGGTCTACACAGTAGGTCCTTGCCTGTAATACTATCCCAGCCAGTGAAATAAAACACATTGTTGCAAAAACAGCTTTAAAACTGCTGTCCCGCAAATAGGCTTATAAATTTATTACGGTGGTGTAATGGGAAGTTTGGAGCAGGAGGAGGATGAAAAAGAGGACGTTAGCATGAGAAAGGTAATTTGAGTTTAAACTACTGACGGTGTCGGCACGGTGGGTGGATTGGCGGGCAAGAGGTAGGGAGGAAAGTTAATGCCACCAGTATTCCGACTACTAAAGAAATAAGAGAGGCCATCGAATGACCTCTGGCGATGTACCAGCATCGCCATTCAGTAACACGTTGGCCGGCAAGTCATTATCTTTCCTTCCAGTCTCCAGCCTTCTTTTGTTCTTCATCCAAGCAGCACCAAGTAAGGAGATAATCTCTATCCACCATCCGTCCCCAAAAGCCATCTCAAAATCTTTCTTACCATGCACTATATTCAAGGAAGCTGTCACATATTTTGCTGTATATAGTTTTGTGGTGGCTGTGACATTTGTTTCTCGAATAATCTTAATTTTCCCGTCCCTTTTGCTCTAAGTCTTTGGACCAAAGAAAGCTTGGGCAGTTGGACCTCAGAGATAGCTATATATATTAAGTTAAACATCTTGTCGCACTGCGGTCTCCTGCCTGTCACAAGCTGTCTTCTATACTCGAAAAGCTGAGATACACTGCGCAATATTTTTTTATGTTTCTATCTATGATTTTCCATTTATTGGCAAATAGCATTTGACAAGGCAGGAACACCAGTGTCGATGAGATTGACTAGCAAGCGTCTCAATTTGACTGAAAATAATGAAGAGTTTGTGAGAAAACCTCATTAATATACTGTTACAAAGTCTTTAGTCAGCAGGTAAAATGACAATATTGGTACTGCATAACTTTGTTTCTATGAACTATTGGAATTCAGCTAAAATATGCTAAATATTTCTAATTTATGTCATTGTCACAAAATCCTCTCCTTTTGATCTATTTAAATATTACAATTAATAACAGTTACTGGCTAATTATTTAAAACATTTGCTTTGTCTTCTAAAACTGAGCAAGTAATTTTACTGATACTGACTGATGGAGGTTGAAGTTGACTGATTTTGCTTTGTAAAAATCTGGATGAATTCAAAATTTTTGCTGAAGGCGGCAGTGTGTTTGTGTGTGTGTGTGTGTGTGCAGTTTTGCTAAAGGAATACATGAATTAAATATAGGAAGAGACTTTTGATTGGTGGATGTTTGCCTCGCTTGTTATGTAGGTTGCTTAAAAAAAATAACTGATGGGCTCTGTTGTTTGTAGCAGCAAACAAAACACTTTTTTAGAAAAGTTAATGAAGATATTAATGATATTCAGTGAAGACTTGTTCAGCCATTAACTTCATTGGTTCCTCCTCTGCAGCCTTTAACGTACATGTAGAAGTATAAAGCACTTATATATAGCACATTTCCTTGTACGGCAGTGAGCTTAGTGCAAAAGCGCAGCACTAAAAACAAAGGGCATGTGTTGCCACAGTGTTGAGATGGAAAGAAGATAATCAGCTAGTTTGATCCTTTAACATTACTTTTTTCTCATTTACTAACCACTCATATGTGAACAACTATATGTTCAAGTAGTGATGTAGATCCTAATGTTTGCAGGCTATGTTTCGTTACTGAATGGAATGTAGATATTGACAATCGAATTGCATATTATTATATAGTGGGAAAATAACACGATTACAATTACAAGGGGCCCAGAGAAGTCGTTTGTCCCCGGGCCTGTGCTGGCTCTCAGCGGCCTTGTATCAGGGTTCACTGAGCTTAATTTTTGCGGAATTCTTTTTAGAAGTAGAGCAAAGAGGGTTTAGAGGGAGACTTTAAAGTAAGTGCTGGTGAATATTTGTTTGTTGCAGCCTAAAGAAAAAGTACAGTTTGTGATGGCTGTGGTGAAGAAGAAGGCAGATCCAGCCAAGCAAAAGGGAGAGCTGATGGAGAGCAACATTGATGCCATGGAGGTCTGTGGAGCTTGTCACTAAACTGTCATGGTGTTGTACACATTATTATACACTGTCATGGTGCTGGACACATTTCTATACAAAAGTTTTAGATAAATGCAGATTAGGGGTCTTTTGCTATTATAAACAGTAAAACAATTGTCAGCTTAGTCGTCTTATGCTATTATCAGCAGTAAAAAAATTGTCAGCTGCTGCAGATTTGAGATGAATAATACAGAGGCATCTTTTTTCAGTATTCTTCAGAGGAAGAAGAAGAGGACTTGGACTCAGCTATGGCAAATATGGTGAAAAAGAGAAAGGTTAGATGAAAATGGAGGTTGCTTAGAGTGTACAAAGTTTGTGTGTGTGCATTTCTGCAAAAGTAAACTTGGTTTATGTATGTCATATACTGCTTACACCCAGATAAGAAAAGCAAAGACTTGACAGAATCAAAAGATCCAACTCCACTGTATGGGCTGTGACTATGTCAGGATACTGAAAGCTCTGTTATAAAACTGACAAAGGTTATCGCCTGTGGTGTACTGTGCCATGTTATAAAGTTTCTGGGATTTTATTTTTAAACTGTCTCAAGTTGTTTACAAATTTCTTTTTTTCGTTTGCAGGAATTAACAGTTGTCAACCATGAAAAGATATACTATGCCCCCTTCAGAAAAAATTTTTATGTTGAAGTTCCAGAAATTGCAAACATGGCACCAGCAGGTATTTTGACTGTGTGGAAGATTGTTCATAAAACATCAGTATACATGTAAAATACCATAATCTTTGTTCATGTATTCAGTTTTGGTAGTTGAACCAATATTTTACATAATTTTGATGTACTTTTAAGTGTAGGATTGGTTGATAGCATACATTATATGCATAGTTGGGAGTTCTCTGTTTGGGAAGTGGATTTATCTAGATGGAACTGGGATGTAAAATAAAACTGTGACTTGAAAATGGCCAGATGTGAGGAATTGTAAAAGTGACAAGATGATTTTTCATACCGTGAACTATACAATGAGCCAGCAGGAATAGATATCACTATGTTAGCAGTGGCATGATCGGCTCAGTGGCATGATCAAAACAAAATGCTTTATTACAATATTGTGAAACTCGATTAATAGAGGCATTTTATGACTGGTAACAAGTGGCATTATGTGTGTGAAAATACTGATGTGCATATGATTTAGCTCTTGGAAAGTCTTCAGTCTCAGGAAATGTTATGGCTCCCATCCATGTATATGTTGCTGTGATTAAAGCAAAGAACTGCCATTCACAAGAAGTATTCACTTTGCAAAAGAGATTGCTTTTTTTTATAAATATATTAAATTTTTTAGTTGTCTCAGTGAAGAATACATCATATATGTAGTACTTCATCAGTTAAGGACTACATGCATAGTACTACATCGGTTAAAGACTAGACTTTATTATTTATAGCAGTAATACTGTTTATAGCTGCTAATGCTGATAACAGTGGTTACTTCTATTTTATAGAGGTAGAGCAGCTGCGCAATGAATTGGAAGGGATCAAAGTTAGAGGAAAAAATTGTCCTAAACCAATCTACAGCTGGGCTCACTGTGGTGTTAACAAGAAAGTGATGGATGCTCTTAAAAAGTAAGTTTGAGTTTATTGAAATGTTAGTGGTATTGCTAGTTAGCAGAAAAATGAAATCTTTATATTTTATTTCATCACTTGATACAAAATTTGTGGTAATCAGAATTATCATGCTGTTGTTTTATAATACAGGCACAATTATGAACGCCCAACTCCTATTCAAGCTCAGGCCATTCCAGCAGTGATGTCTGGCCGTGACCTCATTGGCATTGCTAAGACAGGTAGCGGAAAGACACTGGCTTTTGTACTCCCCATGTTACGTCACATTCTTGATCAGCCCCCGATTGAAGAGGGTGATGGTCCTGTCGGTACGTGCCTTTATTTATTTTTATCAGTACACAAATCATTTTTATTTCTGATTAATGAATTGTAGTACTTACATAAATGAAGATTCTATTGATGGTTGTAACAATTATTTTCAGCTGTCATTATGACTCCTACGCGTGAGCTGGCACTTCAGATCACAACAGAATGCCGCAAGTTCACAAAACCCCTAAGTCTACATGTAGTGTGTGTGTATGGCGGTACAGGCATATCTGAACAGATTGCAGAGTTGAAACGAGGATGTGAAATAATTGTCTGCACACCAGGACGCATGATTGACATGCTGTCGGCCAACAGCGGTAAGTCAGCTCAGTAGCAGTCAAGATGCTTGTATTTAATTATTTGTTTCTTTTTTCTTCTCTGGGCATCAGAAATAGGCTCAAGAAATTTGCCAGTTTGTTTGGTATGTTTTATAAATTTTTTGCAGCATAATATGTTCTCAGGTGTTAGCAAGTCATTGATTGATTTACTATTGAAGAGGCCTTCACCCCATTTCATGGGGTAATCCAGGCATAATACAATGTAAACAATGCAATAGAACATGTAAGTTTCACACACAGTATACTGAGACAAATAATCAAATATTAGTTAAATTACGTATTTCGAATGCCACTAAAAACATGGATAAACGAAAGGCACATGGATATTGGTAGTACTTTTTAGGTATATATTTCTTTCTCAGTAGACTATATCTTGGGCATTAAAACATAACATGTATTTCAGACTCTATGATACCTGGACAAAAGGGATGTGACAGGATGTTGGGATTATCATTTGGAATCAGGACCATGCTTAGGGGCAGGCGGACGAGGCATCTGCCTAGGGCCCCACGCTTTTGAGTAATATGGTCACTAGGCTCCAAATTAATGACCTATTGCATGCTCTATCTTTTAAGCAGGATTTTAAAAGAGTCATATCTCCCCTTGGCCCTTTCCTTGCAGCTTTAGAGGAAGGAAAATAACATTGGTTGGGTTTGCTTAGGTGTTCCCAATCCATCCAACGCTCCAACAAACGTGTTGCCACACACAGTCTGACTCAAATTAACAAGCTGAGCAGAAATCAAGAAATCAAGTCAATGACACTTCAAGATTAATATGTCAAATTCTTCACGCACATGCAATAAGTATGTGCCGAAGGCATTAACACACTCATCCTTAGACTCACGATTTTTCTCGGGAGACACAGGTTCATCTGCATCAAGATCCACACGATCTAAGGGCAGGCTACTGCCACAGGGAATGCAAGTACCCGTCCTCGCATTGAAGTGTCCACATAGCATTATGTGAACATCCGGAAATTTTCTTGTATGTTAAGCATACAGTGTTCAACAGATACATACTCCATTTACAATCTCTGTTTCTTTGTAGTACTCTGAATTTGTTGGCGGAAGGTAAAGACCAAATAGCATTACATCTTTTTGTGTTCCTACAAGGTCTCTATGCAGACTGACTACAATAATATTATCAAACTCAACATGGACTTGTCTCACTAAAGAGCTTAAGCTTTTCTTTACTAACAGTGCAACACCACCAGAAAGTTGAGCAGTCACTGAATCTGAAGTTTTAACCCCAGGAGCAATAAAAATATCATGTAATGGAAATAAATGCCATGGAAAATCTGAGGAAAATGTTTCAACTAAAACTGAAATATCGAAACTTTTAATATATGTTATGACATCACTTTCATATAATCTAGTAAGCTCCTCGATGTTGTAGGTAAGAAAGCTTACATTAGCCACATCTTTACCCTTTCCCTGAGCCGCGCCTGCCCGTCAGCGAGTACTCTTACGTGTCGTAGAACGTAGGATGTGGCCCTACCTGCCACCGTCCATCAGCCACACTTGTCTCATCTCTTGTGCGTTAAAAGGCTGAGCACTGGTTTGAGTAGACTGGCTTCGATGAGTGCTGCCACCCAGTTGATGTGCTTGAGACATTGATGTATTCTGAAGTATAGGTATAGCTGAGGTGTTGGGAGTACTCTGTTGGTTTCTGTTGTTCTGTACATTTGCTTGGCTGTGTGGTTGCTGCCGGGTAATCGTCGACATCAGAAGGGGTGTATTGGTCTATAGTGTCGCCAGCCTCAGTAGGGTGAACACTCACAACTTGGGCATAGCTAGGACCTGGGAACTCATGTGTGAGCTGTGTTCTTCGTGCGGGGGATTCCTCTCGCGGTGAACACTCCCTTCGTGTCATGCTCCCATATCTGACACTTGCTGGTGATGTCTCCCTATCGCGTGACACATCATTGTCGTGACGACGCTGAATGGCTTCCTCTACGACCAGCTTGCTTCCCACGTAGTACGCACGTAATCCCTGGGAACGATGCTCTCTTAGAATCTTTCGTTGTCTAGTTGTGAGATCCCCCAACACCTTAACACCTTTTCCACTAAGTTTGTTTCTGCCTTTTGTAAGCACATCCATCTTGTCTGTCCATCGGGTAAAACGGGCTATGATGGGGCGTGGTTTATCCATTCTATAAGGGCCTACACGGTGTGCACGAGCTATGTCCGATAGTGCCCAAACTTTATCAGGAACAGTGCCATGTAAAACATCGATCACCTTCTGAGCACAAATAAAGAATGTTTCTTTGTCCGATTCCTGAATTCCATAGAATTTAAGATTGTCTCTCCTTGAGAATGCCTCTAACTTGTCTATCTTTTCATTTGTAATTGTCATGAACTCATTCAGCCTGCCTTCCATGTCCGTAACTGTACAAGTTGTTTCTTGAAACTTTCTGTGCACTTGGTCGAATTCCTCTTCTAGATGTACAATTCTAGATCATAGGTCACTGATGTCAAACCCAAGTGAACTCAGAGTATCTTGGACAGAATTTAGCTGATCTTTCACAGAGTTAAAACCAGCCATTAACTGTTTTTGTTGCTGTTCAAACATGGCAGTGAGCATCAACTTCATGTCATTATTGGAATCAAGGTCGCCCGTACAAAGTGGCTATAAACAAAAAACGTCCAGGTGTTATCAAGTGAATCCCAGTGATGATTTTGTCTTGATTGTAGGGCGAGTCACAAACTTGAGACGGTGTACTTATGTGGTCTTGGATGAGGCTGACCGTATGTTTGACATGGGGTTTGAACCTCAGGTATGTATGAAAGAATGATAGAAGATCTGAATTTTGAGCTGTTATACTTTTGGCTTCAGTTTGTCCTTATGTTTGTCTGGTTTCTAGCAATTTGTAGATAAGGTGATTTACTCTTTGAGTCCAGGCCTTGACATTTGATTCTAATCCCCAGGTACAAGCAAAAGTATTTTTTAAAAAATTGTAAAAAATAAACATGATAGAAGCTAAATCAAAAATATAGTTCAAAATTAAGAAAACTGGTATTATTGTTGTAGTGATGATATATGATCACACAAGACTGATGGATGTTTTTTTTAAACATGCAGGTCATGCGAATTATTGACAACATACGGCCAGATCGCCAGACAGTGATGTTCTCAGCCACATTTCCGCGCCAGATGGAAGCACTGGCACGTCGAATATTGAACAAACCGATTGAAGTGCAAGTGGGAGGCCGCAGTGTTGTGTGCAAAGATGTGAATCAGAACGTGGTAAGGAAAGAATCTTTGTACCCATCATCATTAATTTCTTCATTCAAATAAAGTAATAAGTTTTAAGAAAAGGAGTTGAATATCTGTGCTAAAGGCAGTTTCAGAGAGAGCAAAAATAAAGAGGTTTTTTATTTAGGGTACTGGGGGAGGAGGGAATTGATGTTTTACGCTGAGCCAGGAACTAAGGCAGCCCTGTAGAGATTATTAGGGGTAAAAAGTTTGTATTTCTGTGTTTCTATGTGTGTGCACATAGAATTGGATTATGGTTGCAGATAGTGATAGAAGAAGACAAAAAGTTGTTCAAGCTACTTGAACTGCTGGGAATCTATCAAGAACAGGGGAGTGCACTAGTGTTTGTTGACAAACAAGAACATGCTGATGAACTGATGAAAATGCTGATGAAGCATGCATACCCATGCATGGCACTTCATGGAGGCATTGACCAGTACGATCGTGACTCCACCATCCTGGATTTCAAAAATGGTATCTTTAAAGTCCTGGTAAGGATGCTTTTGTTTTGAAGCTTTTCAGTTTTTTGGGTGTAGGATAGGGTGTAGTGTAGTTAAAAAAAAATTGTATTCTTATTTAATGTGTGCTGCTCATGTTAGTTATTTTATTTGTGGATAATGTCAATGGATAATTACAAGTCTATCCCTTTAGACGATGGAAGCAGAAATGATGTGTGTAGATTGTTAGTATTTGTTTATCGTTTGTATATTGCTGGGTTTTCACAAAAGTTGCTGTTTTTTGTAAGTTGATGATTTTAGTTGATAAAGGTGAATAGTCATGGACAGAGACTTAAAACAGAGGGTGTTTCTTGTTTCAGGTGGCCACTTCAGTAGCTGCTCGTGGTTTGGATGTAAAACATTTGATTCTAGTTGTCAACTATGATTGTCCCAACCACTATGAAGATTATGTTCACAGATGTGGGTGAGTTTATTAGGGTTATAAGCATGGAGGAATTTGGTTGGATAGAATTAAGGTAAAGATGTATTTGAGATCATATCAAAGGCTAAGAAAAAATTCAACAGAGTGACTTGTAAAAGATATATTCTCTGATGGATTTGAGAAGCGTGCCCAGAATGCTAAAATACAATAATTTCTTTTTTTTGTCAACAGTCGGACAGGCCGGGCAGGAAACAAAGGCTTTGCCTACACTTTTATAACTCCAGAACAGGAGAGGTATGCAGGGGAAATCATCCGTGCTCTAGAGCTATCAGAAGCCCCAGTGCCCGAAGAACTGAATAAACTGTGGAATGAGTACAGGGAGAGAGCCAAAGCAGTAAGTTTTCTGTTGGCCAGATACACACCTCATAATACCTTATATACAGCTTATAGACATGCAGTGACTTTGTATGTTGAGGAAAATGGGGGGGGGGGGGAGAGATGCTGGCATTTATTGGAGCTGTTAGATCATGTGACTAAGCCAACATGAAGTGGCCATAGGATGTTATTATATGTAAATGTTACATGATAAGGCTGTTATTAACAGTGTATGTTACAGGCAGTTATCTGTACATATCACAGATATCTGTACATGTTACAGGCAGTTATTATCTGTGGATGTTACAGTTATTATCTGTACATATCACATGCAGTTATCTGTACATGTTACAGGCTGTTGTTATCTGTTTATGTCACCTGTTACAGGCAGTTATTGTACATGTTACAGGCTGTTATGATCTATATCTGTACATGTTACAGGCTGTTGTTATCTGTACATGTCACCTGCTACAGGCAGTTATTGTACATGTTACAGGCTGCTATCTGTATATGTTAACATTACAGGTGGTTATTACCTGTACCTGTTACAGGTGTTTATTACCTGTAAATGTACAGGCTGTTATTAGCTGTACATGCTACCTGTTACAGGCAGTTATTGTACATGTTACAGGCTGTTATCTGTTTATATAATGTTAAAGGGGATTATCATCTGTAAATGTTACAGACAGTTATTACCTGTAAATGTACAGGCTGTTATTATCTGTACATGTTACATGCTGTCAGCCTCATAACACATGCTGCTCACTTACACAGGAGGGACGCACCATAAAATCATCAAGTGGGTTCAAAGGTAAAGGGTTCAAGTTTGATGAGATGGAAGCACAGCTAGCTGATGATCGCAAAAAACTGCAGAAAGCAGCACTGGGCCTGCAGGACTCTGATGACGAAGATGCTGGTTTAGATGTAAGTGTCCTTATACTGCTATGTATCTAAAATCTTGCTCAAAGATACTATTAATCCATTGCCTTCGCTAGGCTGAGAGGCCGTTACAACCATAGCTGGTAGCATAAATTTACCCCTTTTTCAAAAAATTATATAAAATTAGTGAAAAGAGGTAGAAGAACAATTAAAATTGATAATGATAGATCAAAATGTGTAGAAAAGAATCAGCTTTACCTTGTGTTTGCTTAAAAACACACTTTTATAGTATTCCCAACAGAAAATGACATGGTAATGAGTAAAAAAAAAAAGATTTGTCAGGGCTTCTGCTAACCCAAAAAATTGCGTACAGTATGCATTAAAAAATCGGAGGACCCCTTCAATTTTCGTCAGTGGGGTCCCAGGGGACCCCTTCAAATTTTGGCAAAGAACAGATACAAAATTGGGTAAGTGTAGCGTCCGACATCGTAGCCCAATCTATTATTGTTGTCTGCTACAAGATGAGAGTAACTTTCCTTGCACTGAGTTTTTTCCCTTACCGGAAAGAGTTCCACTAATCTATTTCCAAGATGTCGTTGACAGCGTGGATAAAATCATCGTTGATTTGTTGATTTTTTTTCACATTGTAAAGGGACCCCTTAGAGTTAGCCTGGAACCCCTTAGAAATCTGAAGAAGAATTTAGCCTTAGCAGAAGCCCTGTTTGTTACCGAAGTTTCAAGAGCCAAAAAAATAAAAAAAATAAAAGTAACATAAGGGAGGAAACTACTACAACCGTTTGGAAATCGTCTACCGTGATTCCCTCCCTTGAAATGACAGGAAGTCAAGATTTTGCTGTAAGCAAAAGGAAAGTTTGAGAATCGAAGCACGTTCTGTCTCACTTTGACATGGATTTTTACTTCAACAACCACAAAGGAGAAGAAAATAGTAAGTAATATAAACATTCTAATGTATATTCTAATAAAACATATGTTTGTTTGGTACTTTATGTCTGTATATATTGTGTAAATAATTGTTTTTGTTAATTTCCGAGAGCTGGCCTTCAAATGTTCTAAAATGCTTACAGTCGTAATCTTTCATGTGATTTTAATACTCGAAGACAAAACCTATGTATCTTAAAATTTACACTAAGTGGATGTTTCAAAAATGCTCTTTAAAACGGTGTATTACTGATGGTTGTCTTTACTGTAGGTTAATAAATATAAATTTTCAAAGCTGCCGGTCGAAATATCAATACCGGGTATTTGGTAGCCATTTTCCAAACAGAAAAACAGGTACCCTGGGAAAACGCAGAAAATTACTGTCAAACATAAAAACTACGACATAAAAAGATGATCAATCGATAGAAAATGAATCAACTATCGAATTCATTAATTTTTTTGTCCGAAACAACGCATTTTGAAACGTTAAAAAATAGAAAAAAGCTCAGGGTTAATTCACCCTAAACGAAGCCAAGAGTTGTCGGCGGTTCAGGGCGAATTCACCCTGACCGCAGCGAAAGGATTAAAAAAAATGTAAATAAACTTATGTTTTTCTTTTAAAATAAGTGTAATAAATTAAAGCTGTATGCATCTTTGGAGGTAGTGTAACTTAGTAGCAGTGATTCATCTATTTTATCTTTAGCTTTGTTAATTTGTCGAACAAATGCAATAGGAGAAAAATTCAAAATATTTGTTCTTAGATTTTTTGCAGATAATAAACAGCATGATTGTGCTGGTAGTTTCCACGGTTTACATTAGGATCTGGTAGCCTTCAGCTGCACTACTTAATAATTTTGTTTCTTTATTAACTTTATCAGATGATTGTTAGGGGCTTAAGCGCTACAACTGCTTTTTAACCAAACTTATTGCTGGTCCTGGTCAGTGATACTGGCTGCTGATCCCTGGGAACCCTGTATATGTTCTGACCCTCATGCACAAAGACAATGAAGTGGAGGAGCTTTACCAGCAGCTACACAAGGTCACAATGGCAGTACTGAAAAATGAACTTCTGATTATACTCTGTGATAGTAACTCCAAGGTTGGTCTAGAAGCCTACCAGCATTTGGTGAAACCAAAGGCAGAGGCCTCAGACTTCTAGAGAGCCATATGCCCACAAGAAATCAATAATGGAAATTTAGCACTCGCCAAATGGATTGGTCCATAACCAAATCAGCTTCATCCTGATGCCTAGATGCTTTGAATCCAGCATTAGCAAGGTGACTAGCACACTCTTTGAGAACCTTGCCTCTCACGTGGTCAGGTCCAGGGGCTTTACGTGGGTTAACATGAGAGAGAGTTCTGATGACATCTCCCTCTCAGACTGTGACAGTGGCTGCCGACAGTGAAGAACAGATATTTTCTACTTCATTGCTGAAGTCCCTCACGTGAAATCGTGCGTAGAAAGTGTTGAGCTCGTTAACAAACGTGACTGGGTCAGCACACTTTACTCTTTGTATCTTTTGTTCTTTACCCATCATGGTGTTCAGGCCCCTCGATGCTTCTCTTGTGTTGCCCTCGCTAAGTTGCTTTTTCACCTTCTTCCTGTATTCCACTCTAGATGTTTTTGTCAGCTGCCGTTCTATGAACCTATGCATTTGGCTGGCTGCATCTTGCTGCTCTCAACCGTTGGGTTGTCACTTTCCTTGTTTTTTTCCAGCAGCCTCCTTGCACCCAGGTGCATTTATTGATGTAAATATCCTGCACCAGCTGGGGACTTACCCTGAATCAGTTGAGGGCAGATGCATCTGGGTAGAGTAAAGCAGGACCCCTTACCCCACTGATCAAGGACAGTAATTTGTAGTTGAGTAAAGAGTAGTTGAGGCCCCCCGAGCTCCTAATGGCTGGGTCATCTAGTAAGTACTGACAAAAGAAAATTTGCAAGGAAAATTTTATTCTCACAGATTGAGCAAAAGATTGAAGATATGTTTGCCAGTCGCAAGCGTGTCACAGATGTTGCAAAACCAGTTCCTGGTCAGATGGGCCCTCCCATACCAGGCATGATGGGCCCACCAGGTGTAAACATGATTCCAGCTGCACTGGCCATGCAAGGCTTCCAGTGCATGGTGCAAGGGATGGTTCAGACCATGGTGCAGAATGTGCAGAACTTCATTCAGAACTCCCCAATAAACAACCCCAAAATGGAGTTGGCAAGGCGACTGGCGGCCAAAATCAACATTCAGAAGAACCTGGGACCCGAGGCACAGGTGGGTCTTTTCCTTCACATTTGTTGCATGACATCTAGCAAAGACGTTTGGAAACAGTTTTGTGCATTCTGCGTGTTTGTATCTTTGATGGAGTGTACAAAACTGTTATCATATTTGGTTAACAAAATTACTTCTCAAGATTTATTGGACATGGTTGTGTCTTTTGCTATCTTTAAGGCAGAAAATTTACCAAACAGAGCTCATATTCATGAAGAACATTTACCTAGCCTATTACCCTGCCTACCCTGGGTAAATCAGCTACCTGCAGATGGAGGCTGAAATCCAATATTCATGGACTCTGGGGGCAGGCCTACCCAAATACTAGCTGGTAAATTTATTGGAAGGGCACCCTTCTGATAACGTTTTTTACTTGTAGGGTAAATATGGTAAGATTGTGATTAATTTAGTTCAACAGAAGCAAGCACAGAGTCTCTTATCTGCCGCTTAAAAGGAACATCATTTGGTCTGATTGTATAAATGTATAATTCCACAGCTTCTTTTACCTGCTTTTTTAAAAAATGGTTCTTATTTTAGCTATATATTTATATATCATTTATATTTCCCACAGTCAGTCAGTCAGTCAGTCAGTCGTCCCTTGCCTGGCACCTGGCGTTGGGGGGAGCACATGGATAGACGCGGCAGCTGATAGGGCCCGCCACTCTTGCCTGTTTTGGGCAATAGTCAGCAGGTCCTGTACAGGACGACCAGTCCAGTCTTTGACGTTCGTAAGCCAGTTCTTTCTCTGACCACCGCGGCGTCGGCTACCCTCCAAGGTGCCTTGAAGGATAGTCTTCGACAAGGTGTCGTGCCGGGTTACATGGCCAAAGAAGACCAGCTTACGTCGCTTGACTGTTGATAGTAGAGGTTCCTGGTGTCCTACCAGTGTGGCAATCTTGTTTCTTACAAAGTCGTTGGTTTTGTGTTCTTTGTATGAGATCCGGAGCAGCCTCCTCAGACACTTGTGCTCGAATGCCTGGATTCTCCTTTCTGTTTCGGCGAGTAGAGTCCACGTGTCGCATCCGTAGAGCAGGATCGGCACTACCAGGGATTTGTATAGCCTGTACTTGGTAGTGAACCTTATCTTGTGGCTATGCCAGATCCTATCTAGCCTAGCCATTGCTGCTGTTGCTGTTGCAATCCTGATGCGGATATCTTGCGTGGAGCTGCCGTCCTTGGAGAGAGTGGCTCCCAAGTACTTGAAGCTGCTTACCTCTTCGAGCTGTACCCCGTTCATATAGATCTCTGCTTTGCCGTTGCCATTGATCATAACTTTGCTCTTTTCTGTGCTTGTCTCCATTCCATATGCGTTTGAGCTGTCTGTCAGTCTGTTGGTGAGGTCTTGCAGTTCCTTGTTTGTACCTGCTAATAGATCTATATCATCTGCAAAGCGTAGGTTGCAGATTGGTCTTCCACCGATTGAAATGGAGGTATGGTGGTCATGAAGAGCTTCAAGCATGATGTTCTCCAAGAATATATTAAACAACACGGGTGATAGGGGACATCCTTGACGTACCCCTACTGTGGTACGAAAGTAAGCTCCTATTTGGTTGTTAAGCAAAACTGTACTCGTTGAGCTGTTATACAACGCTTCAACGACTTGGACAAGCCCTTCTTCAATGTTGAATTTCCGCATCATATGCCATAGCCCCTCGTGCCAGACTCTGTCAAATGCCTTCTTAAAGTCAATGAAGTTGTGGTAAAGGTCCCGCTGATGCTGCAGATGCTTTTCTATAAGAAGACGACAGTTGAAGATCTGCTCAACTGTGCTTCTACGTGGTCTGAAGCCAGCCTGTTCTTCTGCTAGCAGCTCTTCTGCGGTGGTTCTGATGCGGTTCTGTATGACCTTTAGCATGACTTTGCTTGGGTGACTGATAAGGCTTATTGTTCTGTAGTTCTGACACTGTTTGCTGTTTCCTTTCTTTGGGAGGGGAATGATTAGTGACTGCGTCCATTCTCTGGGCCATTCCTTGCACTCCCAGACTCTTTGGCACAGAACAGTTAGGGCTTTTGTAGTTGCTTCCCCACCCTGCTTGAGCAGCTCAGCTGGTACATTATCAACGCCTGGTGACTTTCCTCCCTTCAGACTATGTACAGCTCTTTCGACCTCTTCCCGTAGGACTGGTATGTCTGCAGGTTCACTGTCTCTAGTCTGGTTGTTTTGGAGAATGTTGGCGTCGGTCTTCAGCTGGTAATTGTACAGGTCCTTGCAGTATTCTGTCCATCGGTTGAGTACAGCATTGCCTTCTGTGAGAAGGTGACCATTGCTGTCTTCGATGACTGAGATCTTTTGCTGGTCTGTCTTAGTGAGGGTCTTTAGAAGTTGGTAGGCCTTTTTGCTGTCACCTCGTGCCATTCCAACCTCTATGTCCTGGCACTGCTTCTCGATCCAGCTCTCTCTAGCTGCCTTCATCCCTTTCTTAATGGCACAATTCACTTCTTTGTATTTGGTTGCTGCTTCTGGTTTGCTTTTCTTTTCTCTCTTCAAGGCCCTCCTTTGGTCACAGAGGTCTAGTATGTCGTTCGTGACCCATGGCTGTTTCTTGTTTCTATATCGCCCTAGAACCTCTTGGGCTGTCGACAGTAGCACCTCTTTGATGTTTCCAGAGAGGGTGTCTACATCACAGTCCACCAGGTTCAGTGCGCCAAATTTTCCGCCAACCGTGGCCTTGAAGACTTCTGCAACCTTTGGGTCTTGCAGCTTCTCCAAATCAAAGCGAATTCGGGGAGTGTTTGAGAGTCGCTTCGCTTTCAGCCTCAGCTTCAGGTTTGTTAGAACAATTTCCCACATACCCCTATGACCAAACATTGCATGCTTAGTGGCATCAATTTTGGGAAGTCCCAATATATACCAGTCAATCACATAACTTCCCCTATTTAGTGACTCATGAATTGCCAACGTTCCCTTCAGTAATTGTGTGCTAGTCATGATATAAAGGGGAGTAATGCTTACACACCTAACAGGCTGTTGTATGAGATTTCTGTGTTTTCGTTAGTTTTGCTGGCCACAAGTTTTTTTGGTGCCTAAAAGTTGTATGTACCTGATCGTCATGCACTGGATTATCTGGTGGTCTGTTTTGGGCCCATTTTGTGTAATATCCACCAGGCTGTGACTGATCATACTTACAAGCATGGCCAAATTCTGGACCTTGTGATTGATAAGCCTGCTTGTGGAGTTTACAGGCTGACTGAAGTGGCCTGTTCTCTTGAGTCCGATCATTATATTGTCATGGCCTAGTTCAGCATGGACCATGTTTTGTGTGATGTGCAACCCATGGTCTATCAATAGAACCACATTTCATGAGGGCATTGGTGCTGAGCTGGCTCCTTTTGATGATTATTCTGTTGACTGGTATAGCACAGCTGTTCAGGACAGGTGGTAAGTGGATAAACATGCCCATGTGATATGATGTAAGGTGGCTGCTAGAGACCCTTTGCCGTGGATGGGTCTTCTTGGCAATGAGTTGGTTTGATTTTTCATGAATTTCTGTACAGATTAAGAATTTTGTTACATTGCTATTACTCTAAGATTGCTTGTTCTAAATTCAGCAAATCATTGTATCATATTTCAAACAACCTGTGCACTTTCATCTTTGCTTCTGAATGCTTTTGTTTATTTTTCTTACAAGCAAGATCGAGAACCTTAGGGGAGGATCTTGAATAAAATTCATCTTTCCAGAAGATCTTTGATCAGAATTGTCTTCAACAATCTTATATTGTTGATAACGTGTTTGTGTGTGAGTGTGCAGACATATGTGCACATACATGTGTTTGGTTGGTAATGCTGTATATTATGGTTGTAATATATGAGATGTTTTATATCATGTGGAGGTTTACTTTCTTTCTTACATTCTTGAGGCATGTGTGAATTTTTATGTAGGCACGTGCTATACCTGGTATGGTGTTTGGTCACATGTTTAATGTCCATTTAAGCATTGTAAAGTGCAGTAAGCATTCTTTATGAATTTGCTCTGTATAAATAGACGTTATTGTTATAATACTACAGTTGTTATATGGCTTTCAGCTAATGCTTAGAGTCTGGAAGCTTAGTGGAAGAGCTTCATTTCACCTGTTTTTTGTGTCTTGGCTTGCAGGACATCACACAGCAGGCAGCAGCGGCCATCATGAAAGGAGGTTCAATTCAGGCTCCACAAGTTGCAGTGAGTTTTGTGGTTGTATGTTGCGGTTAATGTATTATGTATGCATTATGCATATGTAAACATGCACACCTGTGTCCACACCTGTGAGAGAAGTGTGTTTGCATTAACGTTGTTGCATGTGGTCTCCGTAGTGATGCCAGTGTTAAAACTGCATTTCTTGTACATATTTTAATAGGAGTGTGAGGAATGATGAGGAACAGTTATGGATGAACTGTATCCTATCCGCTGAATGCTGAATGTACATATTTTCATAGGAATATGAGGAATGATGAGGGGCAATTATGGATGAACTGTATCCTATCCGCTGAATGGTGAATTTACATATTTTCTTAGGAATATGAGAAGTGATGAGGAACAGATAAATAAACAGTGTCCTATTAGCTGAATCCAATTTCTTTTCAGGGATCCATTAGTCACATCATGCTAAATGGTCGCTTGCTTTATTTGTGTTGCAGTCCAAGACTATTGCTGAACAGAAAGCAGAGAAGATTAATGCTAAGCTTGGGTACAAACCTCCATCTGAAGAGAATGAAGAATCTGAAATGCCTGCCGAGACATTCAAGCGCTATGAAGAGGAGCTGGACATTAACGACTTTCCCCAGACAGCTCGTTGGAAGGTCACATCCAAGGTGAGGGCTTTGTTTGACAGCACGGAAGAAATGTCACCTCCAAGGAAAGTACTTTCTTTGGCAGTGTGGAAGAAATATCATTCACTCTAACATTGATTCTTAAATACAAGAATAATGAAGCAAAGTTTCTAATATATTTATGGTTAATTTCTAGTCAACTACTTGAGTTTTCTTTTTTTCTTCAGGATGCTCTGGCTCAAATTTGCGAGTACTCAGAAGCAGGTATCACAGTACGTGGCACTTATGTGCCGCCAGGAAAAGAACCAAAAGAAGGGGAACGACGTCTGTATCTGGCCATTGAAGCAACCAATGAACTTGCCATAAGCAAGGCTAAGAAGGAGATCACACGGCTGATTAAGGAGGAACTGGTTCGCTTGGTAGGCACAAGATTTGGTGGTGTTAAAATATATTTATTTGTTTGTTTACGCATTAGTGCTGCCTGGGGTGAGAGGCTGGTAGGCAAAAGATTTAGGGGTGTTAAAATATATTTATTTGTTTGTACATTAGTGTTGGCTAGGGTGAGGAGATAGAGGGTAGAAATAAAGTTACTGAGTAAAGAAAAAGCCGAGGAGAATGGCAAGCTGGGTTTTAAATGATATGAAATCATTTGTCTTCAGAATGTTGGGTTGCAAAACAATTGTTTGCTTACATCTAAAACAGTTTTGAGGTAGTTCAAGGAAGCTGCCATGTTGTGTTGTCAAGTGACATCATCAAAACTATCTGTTGAGTTAACTGTCCTCCATCTAAGTGGGGGTCATCAAAATGATGTCACCCTGTATTTAGAGATTGTGCTGTAAAGTCTTGAACCAGATCGCAGTGATGAAAGGTTGAGTAAATTGGAGGATATTGGTGTAACAGACAGTACAAACAGTAACACAGAGTTTTAGTGACGTAACTGGATTCTTCCTTAGGGCAGTTATTGCCAAGAAGAATTCTATTCCCAAACTGAAAGAACAGGAAATATAATTTTTTCACATAAACAAAACCAGTGTCCTACGTGCACCCTGCTTTCTCAAAGGAAGGACACAGTCAAGACAAGTCTCCTTACATCCTTCCTATAAGCCATGCCTTTCTGCCTATTGGTAGCTTTCTATAGTCTTGTAAAGCCCAAGCTGTCAATCATGGTCGCCCTAGCCTTTTGGCAAACCTGTCCATATGATAGTTCACTTGCTTGTCCCTTTAAAGGGTCACTACTTACTAAGAGTTAACCCCACCTCCCTAGTGGTGGTAAGAAAAAGTGCATGTCAGAAGAAGTGGAATTGTAAGTAAATGTGATTTACTGCTTTGAATTACTTGACAGGAGCAAGACAGTGTGACTGTGACAGTGATAGTGACTGTGTACAACTTCCCTGAAAGAATGAAAAAAAAGTTATATCAAACTTTTTTGTCTTTTCAGCAAAACTCCTACCAGCCTATCAACAAGGGACGATACAAGGTGTTATAAAGATCTCTGCCATGCACTCTGTCCCTCATTGTAAATGCACAAAGTGGAGGTTGGAGATGATTTCATTTGATGGGAGAAGCCAGAAGTGGGCACCAAGAGTTGCAGTCTATGATTTACTTTTTGTAGTTTTTTACTCAGAGCAGTGGGTCTTTTCACAATTATGCATTAAATGAATGCAGGTTATCTTGCCATTGTATATGTGACTGTTTTCTCAACAATGGCAGAAGCAGAGCAAATGAATCTGACGAGTGGGGGGCTCTGTGTTAATAGAAGCCTGTCACCAATACAATGAAGATTGGCTGTCCTGGGTTCAGCTCTCGTCTCGGGCACAGTTCTTTCTTTGCATGTGGCATCTGTTTACAGGGCTATCTGCCTTGCCGTCAAATAGCCTTAGTTGCTGGCTTGGGGTAAAACACCAATTCCCCACTGTATTAATAGAAAGTCTTTTTTCTCTTTCCAAAGTGCAGAGTCAGGGTAGATGGAGGTTTAAGGAAACACAGTGAGATTTTTAGTTGCAATTCTTGCTCACTTTTTTGAAGATTTATTCCTGGTGTCTTGCACCTGCGTGCTGTATGAGAGTGTCGCCAGGATAGCAGTGGATATCAATAATAAGATGAAATATTAATAATGTATGTGGTATACAAAACAGATTTTCTTTTTAAAGTTACAGTTAGACTTAAAAATAAGAGCCCTGAGTCCTATGTTAGAAATGTTAGCACTTTTTCTGAATTATTCAAATTTGTGTGTGTGTGTGTGTGTGCATGAGGGTGGATTTAAGGCCTCAGTGAGTGGGAGAATTTTTGCAGGTACCTGCTTCTTTGGGTTTTTTTAAATATAAGTACAGATAGAAATAACAGTATGAATTTTATCAGTCATAAGTAAAATGAATGGCAAATATTCAGCATGTTGGATATTTTCTTGCATATTAATACTTCCTGAATGAAAAAGAATGTTTAATGGTCATGGGATGGTTTTTTGTGAACAGATGGACTGGTGAGATTATGATTGACATTTGTGTGAAGAAAACATGACTTTATTGACTTCTTTATGCTTTTTATGTTCACCCTCTTCAGTCATGGGCCATGGCCTACACTGAATAAAATTTTAAAAAAATATGACAGTAGTGGAGAGAGTTAATACATGGCTGTATTATTGTTATAGCTTTCATTCATTTGGGGTCAGAGAGGTACTTTAGCATGTTTTGGGCATATAACAAGCTTTATCATTTATACAATGATAAAATATTTAACTAGTACAGGAATATGATTTTAAAGTATCAAATCAAATTTTATTTCACCTATAAAGCAAGTATTTAAAAAAAGCACATCGTACACACTATTCTAAATTCGACCATAATCCTAATGAAGAAGAGGCAATAGTATGAAATTAGATTTTTTAGTATTTTAAGAGCTTGGAGATGCTGCAGTCAAACGTTGTAGTCCAACAGGAAAATTCAGTAAATGGGTGAATAATTAAAAAATGTGTTACAGCCTGAATTATGTTCATATTTGATATGCATGCATAGTGCTACAGCTAGTCTAAATAAAAATCATGTTGCGTTATTTGATAAAATCTGATTAAATTTTATATGTGATTTTGAACACAACCACAGCCAGAACTGACAGTTAGAAATATATACATTGTGCCTTTATTCTATTGAGCCTAGTCAACATGGCATGATTGTAACTGTAGCCGAAAAAGAAAAGCAACTTACAACCAAGACCATGCGCTATTATCCTCGGCTACCATGGATGAGCTACGTTCACCTAGCAAACGTACGAGTAGCATCGGTGTTCATCCACACGACACCTTCATCCTCCATCACCACGCGCAACAGCGAGCTGCTTACGGTAGACAATAGAGAAAATCTACTGAGACGGTCTTAACAGCAAGTCTTCTCACTCGGCCATCCTCTCCCTGTCCCGGGCCTCCTGTCTTCTAGTGAATGTCAGATATTTGGAGAGCCAGCTACACGACATCGTCCGTAATTCCTCACCAACCTTATCAGACGATGACGGGCCTCTTTCGGGTGCCTGGCCCGAAGACCAAAGAAATGGCGCCGACTATCGAGGTGGATGACAGTTTATCTTCCTCCTCCACCCGCACATATGGCCAGCCAGCTCGGCGGCCGTGTCTGGGGCCCTGGCTGATGGATGGAGACACGCGCTTAGTTTGTGTCAGACTAGCTTTAGTCTGGTGCAGTTCCGCTCCTACGCTTCGCTCTGGCCGCTTGGCCAAAGGACCGTCGACAAGGACCCTCCTTCCTCTGCCTTCGTCAGCCAACTTCATGCTCACAGACTCGTCTATCCAGGGCCTTTTTTGAGCAAGTCTGAGTTATTCCTCTTCCACCAGAGCTATCCGACCCAACAGACGTTTTGGTTGTTTTAGTAATTCCAGCAAACAACTTCCTGCAGAATCGAGAGATTACAAGTGTTGACCTCGGCTCTGCGCCTTCTGTTTGCTCTCACTGAGCAGCTCGATTTCCCCACTAATCTTGAGAAGTCCGCCCTGAGCCCAAGTGTGTGCGAGCGTGTGTGGAGAGTTATCTAAACATTTCCAGCTCCTGGCATCACAATACTTTTTCATCGGGTTCGCATGTTGAACATCTAATATCCATCTAATATAAGTTAATATAATGCATCTAATATACATATAAAACACTTGACACACCTAATATGCATCTAATATATATCTAATAATAATAATTGAGTACACGTTCGAAGACTGAATTTAATTTAAATTTCAGGAAATCTAATTTATCGTCCTTGCTTCACACCACCAGAAAGTTTTGCTTGAATTGCAGCCACAACTGTAGTTGTTATGAAGAACATGCAATAGTTTGACCATCACTTTGTTCTTGTGGTCTTCGTTGTATATCGAGGTGATAGAGGGGACCCTTGCCAGATATTGTTGTTTGAAAGAAGTTGTTGAGCATTGCGCTCGTTCAGCTCTTGTACAGTGTTTTTATGGCTTATGATTGTTGTAACGTTTTGCGGCTCAAACCCCATGTTAGTGTATCATTTGTTCATAAACATAGAACAGCGGCACGTTCTTGGGTAGCCACGTGACCGTGTGACGCAAACCTCCATATTACATCACACCATGACGCAATATAAAACGTGATACTCCTGAGTTACAAAAGATTAATTGTTGGAGTAAGTCACGTGGTGTGGTGTAGCTGTACCCGACACAAGTCTAAATCAGGTGAGAATCCACGCCGATTACACCACAAAGTAAATTAATGTATTTGATCGACGTGGATGCCACGTGGCTATAGTGTCGCTAGGCGATCACCTTAGTGGCTCGGACGCAAAGGGTGCGATTGGTCAAATCCAGTGGACGGGGGATTAAGTTAGGGGGTTCGTTTCCCCGGCATTCAGCAGAGATCTCATTCAAGGCGGACCTACACCCCACCAGCAGGTTTTTTTTTTTTTTAACGGACGCTGACATCTCTCTCCCGAAGGGTAGAAAATGAAACCCTGCTTAAACTGGGAAGTAAGCATAGTTAAGCTGTACTACAAATCCAGCGCCTTTTATATTATTTATAAAAATTTTGAATTTGGGCGGCTTGCCACTGCTTTTTTTTACGGTTAATACCAATACAGTTTCATAGTTCTTTAGATTGGTTAGGAGAGGTATTTATGTTAAATGGAAAGTTTAATAAATTTTTAAGGCCGGTTGTAGTTGTCACTCTTAGTTGTCTAGGTATACTTCAGCAACACGTGTGTGAGGATCATTGTACATTTATATTCTCCATTTATTCTAATGTTTTAGTATGTATATCTGTTGTTATATCTATTTGATTTGTAAAAAAAAAAAAATCAGAATAGTTAGGCTGGTAGTCTATTTGCTTCCTACATTCGTTAATTTCATTGTCTCTTTCAACAGTATTTTATTCGTGCATTGTCGACTACACTTCATTTTGCTGATGAAATAGAAATGTGGTGAAACTTTCATAAATGTTAGAAGTTACTGGTTTGCAGGCTAACTTTATATGTCTCAAGTTTTCTTTAAAGCTTTCTGCTTTATACAGTTTTTTCTCTTAGCTGGCTGAGGGAAGCTACCTTAGGCATAGCCTTATCATCAGTAAGCTCCGTTTGTGATGTGACCTCAGTGGCGTGTGTTAGGCGAGCGCGAAGCAGAGTGAGCACCTTTCTCGTGGTGACGTAGGACACGAAGAGAAGGACACCCTGGCCGCCATTGGCCACGACTGACATCACGCGCAGCCAATCAAAGTTGAGGCCTTCAGCGAGAAGCGACAAAACCCACGTGACGCCAGTCAAGAGTGACAAGCGCGCGCATGTCTGCACGTGCTGCAGCGAGTCACGCTTGGTTTCCAACAGCGGATTAAGTGTAAAAGCCTCGTTAATCCTTCTTACGGTCACGACAAAGAGCACCAGGTTGACCAGGACAGCCACCGACAGCGGCAACACCATGGCCACCCCAACCAGCACCTGAGAGCTCAGGTAACACAACGCTCCGCCGTAGCCGATGGACTTGCCGTGAGTCTGGGCAGACGAGATGATAACGACGAGGCCCACGATGATAGCGGGAAAGACGAAGGACAGCACAGCAGTTCGCGCTGTGCTCCTTGTCAGAGACTTGCTGTGTCGGATGTGAAAAGTTTTGGCCGAGAAAGCACGAAACATGTGGACAGAACAGACGACCATCCAGAAGAAGGCGCTGAGCCAGACGCCGTGCAGTAGTATGCCCACTACTCGACACCACGTCCCCCGAACCACGTGGTGTGATGCTACCAGCAGCGTCATCTGCGCAAACAACAGAGTCGCGCTCAGCCCCATCAGGTTCAGCCCTGGCTGCGTGCGCAGCTCCGGAAGAAGGGCGTACACTGCAAGTGTGAGAAAGAGACACACGATGGACAGAGAGATGACCAGTCGAGAGAGCCACTGTAGCCACAAGCTGGCGCTCTTCACTTTGAGGTGGAGTTCTGCTGATTGTAACGCTTCAACGCACACGTGTAGCGTGTCATTTTCAGTTGTCACGAAGATGAGCTGTGTCAGCTGCATGTCGTAATATTCGCCTACGACAAACAACCTGGTCCCCCCAAATTCGCTTTCTCGTATCTCATATTCATTGGGCGAAAATGTGACGTAAGCGCATGTCAACAATGGCGACAGCTCAATTTGTAAGTCTTCGGGAATGCCTGGGTTCTGGATAACAATGGAATGTGATGAGTAGTACTTATGGAATTTAACTGTAGTATAATTTTGCCTTTTTAAAGTAGCAAAGATTTCTGGCCAGTTCTTGGGCAAAAAAATGTATTGCTCACTCATTTTATTAAGTAAGGTGTCTTCTATTTGATTCTCAAACAACTCATCTTTTTGCTTGAATACGGCGATTATTTGTGAACTGTATTTGTACAAAGCCCAGGGATCCACCAGAAGTTCATGAACCAAAATCTTCTCCAAATCATCTCTGTCGACTTCTCTGGATCCAGTGAGGCTGCCTCTCAATCTAATGTACTCTATCTTGGCTTGGTGATTGTTTAGACGCAACAAGTGAAAATAAATATCAATATTTAAAGTGTCAACATAACTGAAGAAGTGCGTTCTTTCAAGCATTTGTGTCCTAATCTGTGCCGCCAGCTTAGTCAGGGGCAGTTTTGATAAAATCGACACCGTTAAGTTTGAATCGGGAACTAAAATGACGTCAACCTTGTACACTAGGCCTCTAATTTGGGTCAAGGCCGTGACGCACGTGTCGCCAGAGGATAGAAGTTTCCCATCGCTGCACGTCACGTTGTGACAAATCCCCTGAAACAGATGAGAGCAGAAAATGAATAAAAACTACAGTTGAGCTGTATTTAAGTTATATAGTTAAGTTTAGTACGCGTTGCTGCAATCCTGATGCTCGTTACATTCTCAGGTACTGAGATGCTTCTATCTCTCTAAAGATGTGTCTCACTTTTGCAAACTTGTTAATCACACCAGTGTTTTATAAAACGCAAGAAAAACAGTTTTGAAAACTAGTCTAGTTTTCCATTTGCGATGCGGACGCGGACGAACTTGTATTTGGAAACTGCGTGATACGTTCATCGACACAATGCACTTTCACTGTGTCACACCAGTAATATGATCATCAAATGGGAAGTAGTCCTGCTTTATGACATCGGCTTAAAACTGAAATGCCTTTGCATTCGGTTTCCGTCGTTGGCAAGAAAGCTTTCTGAATGGAAGCCCACAGACTTAATTCTAAGCATTGTTTCGATATTTGGGGGTACTAGAGTCCCGTCACTCCCACTGAAGTGGGAAAGCCTTTGGTTAAATTTCCAAACGGACCCTTGGATTTGGCGTGGCCATTTGGTTGAGATTAAACTCATGTTGTGAAACTCGAAGAACGAGAGTTGACCACACAGGCTTGCGAAGCTTATTGCGTTATTTAAGACGGAGATTCGGGAGAAAGATGTTTGAGAAAAAGTGTTAAAATTTGTTTGCCAACCACTGAGTGGCATTGCATTAAGTATTCATGTTCTGTGGGATTATTTCATTTATCGTCTTTGAACTTCTTGCATTAGGTTCGTTTAACGGCGCGCGCGTGCGCCCGCGCACATGCATATGCAGCATATGCACACACGAAAGATCCCATACCCTAATGTGAGAATATAACGTTGATTATTACACATGAGTAGGGAATGTATAACAACCCCCTCCCAAAACCTCACCATGTTTCTAGAATTAGGAGAAGCAAAGATTTGAGCTTAACATCAAGAGAAGTGTTTGGGTGCCAGATTTTTTTTGTCATTCTTCTAAGTAGACCGAAGAAGAGAAAACGCTGTGGTGTTTGGTTTCTCCCCAGGGGCAAAGGGCTAAAGCTGTCATGCCAGTCCACTTGAGATTGCAGTGTCTGGTCCTCGGATTCACCATTTCTCGATTTAACTACTAGTAACCGCAATTGACGCCTCCTCATGCTCACAAGTCATACGGAGACATAAACATTTCTCTCGTCTACACACTCTTGTCTTGCTGCCTAGACACTTCGAATCCAGCATCAACAGGGCAAAGACGAGGACGTACCCAAAGCGACTTTCAAACAACCCCCCCGAATTCCTTAGATATGAAGTAACTGCAAGACCCAAGAGTTGCAGAGGTTTTCGAGGTAAATTCGCCGCAATGAAGCTGGTGGACTGATGTAGACACCCTCGCTGAAGGGGCTACTGGAAGTTCTAGGGCGTTGAAGGAAGAAGACACAACCATGGGTCACGAACGACATCCTAGATCTCAGTGACCAAAGGAGGGCCACGAGGAAAAAAAAGTAAAGCAAAATCGAAGCAGCTATTAAATACATCAAGAGAGTTATGAAGGCAGCGAAGGAGGACTAGACCGAGAGCCAATGTAAGACCAAATAGGAGGGAATGGCACGGGACGACAGCAAAAAGGCTTACCAACTACTAAGGATCCTCACTAAGACAGATCTGCACAAGACCTCAATCATCAAAGACAGCAATGACCACCTTGTCACAGAAACTAATTCTGTACTCAACCTATTAACTGAGTATTGCAAATACTTGTATAATTTCAAATTGAAGACAGATGCTAACATACTTAAAAAAAACCAATAAACAAAAAAAAAAAACCCACCCCAGACTAGAAACAGTAAGAATTCAGACCTACCAGTGCTAAGGAAAGATGTCGAAAGAGCTGTATGCAGTTTGACATGAGGAAAGTCGCCAGCCATTGATAACGTTTCAGCTGAGCTGCTCAAGGAGGGTGGGGAAGAAACTACAAAGGGCCTTATTGTTCTTTACAAAACAGCTCTGGAACTCAAAGAATGGCCCAAAGAATGGACGCATTCACTGGTCATACTCCTCCCAAGAAAAAAGGAAACAGCAAACAGTGCCAGAACTACAGAATCATAAGCCTTATGAGCTAAGTCATGATGAAACTAATACAGAACCGCATCAGCACCACTACGGAGGAACTGCTAGCAGAAGAACAGGATGACTTCAGAAGCACAGTTGAGCTGATCTTTAACTGTTGAATCCTTAAAGAGAAGCATCATCAGCATCAACGGAACCTCTATCACAACTTCATAGATTTTAAAAAGGCATTTGACAGAGTGTGGCACGAGGGGCTATGGCATGTCATGCGAAAATTCAACATCGAAGACGGCCTCGTGCAAGTCATCGAAGCGCTGTTTAATAGCTACACGAGCGCAGTTCTAGTGGATAACCAAACATCTTACTTTCGCAATACGGTATGCGTATGTCAATCGTGCACCATATCGTCGGTGCTCTTTAATATCTTCTTGGAGAACATCATGCGTGATGCCCTCAATGATCATCACACTTCCATTTTCACCAGTGGAAGACCGATCTGCAGCCTACGCTTTGCAGACGACACAGACCTGTTAGCAGATACTAACAAAGAACTGCAAGATCCTACTAATAGACTGACGCCAACACTGATAAGAGCAAAGTTATGATCAATGGGAAAGGCAAAACATATATTTACATGAACGGGGTACAGCTCGAAGAGGTAAACAGCTTCAAGTTCTTGGAAGCCACCCTCTCCAATGATGGCAGCTTCACGACACATATCCGCATCAGGATCGCAACATCAGCACCGGCAATGAATAGGCTGGCAGAATGTGGCATAGCCATAACATCAGGTGATTGTATCACTGAGTCATGTGGGAGAAATTATTTGCTCTCTGAATGGAGAGGACTTATCTAAGTACGGAGCTGATGAGCTACAACTGGAATTGTGTATCGCCACCGTGCAGAACGCCGACATGCACACATCTACGATGGACTGTAGGTTGTCGGCGCAGCGATGTCTGCCAAGTCTGTGTCAGTCGACAATTGTGCTCGACAAAGAAGACTCGACATCAGAGAACGAGCATTCAGCCACCATGGGCAGGCACGGCGACCTTGTCATCAGCTAGAGGTAAGTTGTATGAGATGTGTTTAATCAACATAAGTGAGAAAGAGATTGGTACATGCTGTGCGGAGGATGACTGGGAGTCCCCAGAGCAGTCATTACTGGTCATGTTTAACTGTTGTATTTACTTGGAAAGCACTCGTTTAATCTGACCCTCGCCCAAGACAGGCTTGAGTGGCGGGCCTTGTCAGCGCCTCGTCTTTTGATGTCTCCCCCCCCCCGTCTCTCAACGACCGGTAGTAGTCAAGGGACAAATGATTGAATGAATGATGAATGACTCATTTAAAACACTTTTCATTCATGAACAACATGCCGTCTCATGATTATTATAAGATGTGGGAAACAGGAATGGAGATAGCTCTGATATGGTTCACAACCATTCGCTCGTATGACTTTGTGGTAAGCAGATGTCCCCGTGGTGTAATTATTTCAGTGGGTGAATAAATAAGAGTGCAAAGTAAAGTGATGGTTCTGTCACCCGCGGAGCTGTAACCTCCTCAGACACAGTATTGGGACTTCGAGAATAATTGTAGTCAAAACATACTGAGGCTCAAATGATGTATAACACCGTAGCATGCATTGTTCATGACCTTAAAGGGGTGGAATCAGAAAGACGTCCTGTTAGTCTACTAAATCGTCAATGAATAACAATATCTTATCATTATTATGGAAACTTACTGTTGGTCCCATGAACTGTCCTTGAGAGCAAGCCAGGGGATTCTCCATATCCAGAAACATATTTCTGTCGGTCAGACCCAGCAACAGTGACAGTGGGGACTTCAGCGAAGCCAAATGCACTTTCTGGAGGATATGCGGTATATAATCAATCCCCAAACTGGAAGCGACAGGACGCGAAGGATCGTAAGACATTGGTTGTTTTGATGGTTCAAGAAGTTTCCCATTACATATGGCACAGAAGAGGTTTTCGTAAGTGTCAGGGTTTGGGTTAGTGTCTCGGCGATCTTTAACTCTGAAGGGAAGTCCTCGAGGGCCAGTCAGACAGCTGTCCTCCACATCCTGATCGTAGTCACCCGGAGCCCAGTTTCCTGTCGTGTTGCACGAGCCGACTGCCGTAAACCATTCGCGGCCAGGGCAAGGTAACACTTGAACACCATCTGGTGGAACCATCGTAATGGAACAGACGTCGGATTTCTTTGAGGCGAGGTTTAAAAGGTCCTTCACTGAACGAGCTTTGTACACGAACTGGAAGTGATGGCACGTGACGTTCACAAGCCATGGCTCGTAATCAGCAAGTTTGTGACACCACGCACAGAACTGGTTTCGGTACGTCACCTGAGTACGCAAATCAGAAACAGGTTCGTCTGGAGTGTAATCTCCCTGTCCCACTTCACATTTCTCTTTGATTGTGTCATTTTCCCACGACTCAGGACACTTCACTATGGCAACATGCTTGTTCACTGTGCAGCCCAGCCACTGCCAGGTTGGACTGATATGAAGGATGTCCAGTTCATCGTCTGGACAACAGGTGTCGTAAATCTGGCAAGAAGAGAAGTCACTGATACAAGGGAAAGCCTCTAATGGACCCCACTTTTCACAAAACTCATGAAAATAACCCAAGACATACTGTTCCGGCGATTGAGTGGTTTTATTCCACGAATAATCCTCTGAAATAAAGCATGGAGCTTGATTAGAATAGGATCGGACACGAACCTGATAAGGCAAGCTCATACTGAACAGGATAAATATCTTCCGAAAAGTGAAGACAAATGGGCTGAACATTGTCAATGTCCTGTACATGAACACAAGTCAGCACGTGAAATACACCAATAAACGGCGCCCTGAAGATTATCTGAAGCTTATCCTCCTAGGGTTGTGTGTTCACTCGTGAATATGAAATCTTCAAGCGAGGTGCACCAGAGGTGGTGCGCACTGTTCTTTAGTCAGACTTGAAACACACCTTCAGGGACTGTAATTCTTTACATTTCTAGTCTTCACTCTCCTTTCTGGCAACAGTAATGTGAAAACAACAGCAGTGTTCCACGACTAACTCTCTAACCGGATGTTTGGACTTCAGTCTGGGGTGAGAAATGTCAGCGAGCATGACTAGTCTCATTTGGCATCAGTTTCGAGTCGGGGTAATTTGGGCTTAAAGGACTAATGGGGTGCAATTTGTTTTTCTATTCAGCATATTTGTGAAAGTGATGTCCCTTCGCTTTACTGACTAGAGGGTACCTTATCTCCATTTCTTTTCGTCGCTTCTTAAATCTTCGTTACCCTCTGTGTCTACTGGTTGATCCGTGCTTCTGCTACGCCACTTGGTATCTTCTGGATTGTTCTTCTGTGTCTGCACCACGTATGGACCACTTTAAGATGGTTGACTAGCGGTCTCAGCTGCAACATGTACGCCATCTTTTCTCAAATTCACCTTTTCCACATTGCACTCTACCAGTCCTTTCCTATGTCAAACTCCTGGCAAGCTTCATGAGAAGATTTTCCCGTCTTTTATGTCTGTTAATGTGTCTCTAGCCGGTTGCTTGCTATGCTTTGGTCTATGGCTGTATACATGTTATATACATTTTGTCTCTGTTTGAATGTGGGCTTTAAGTGTATTCAATATGCATCATCATCATCATCATCAGAGGGAATTCAGATTGGGAGAAATAATGCACCAAGCTTTACTTAATTAGCAAAAACTTCCACCCAACTAATCCTTTAAAACTACATGACTAAAAGGTCAAGGATACGGTCGACATGGCTGATAATTATAGGGACAAAATTAATGGTAGATAATGAACGCTCATTTGCTGGCTCATTGGTCCGGTTTGTAGAAATGACTCACAACTATCTTACTTCCCTTTCAGGAATATGTTCAGAGATTTTAGTTTAGTACTCACTTCTACCACGCATGCGCAATCGTCTTTTATGTTATGTTTAATTAATTAATGTTCTTTCCCTGATTCCTCTTTGTGTCTTCTATGTTTGTCTTTTATTACTTGTCTACAGAGTTGTTTCTCTTTCCGTCCTGTGTATTATGTCCATGTCTCATACTGAGAGCATGCTCCTTCATGAACATTCTTTCTTTCTTTCTTTCTTTCTTTCTTTCTTTCTTTCTTTCTTTCTTTCTTTCTTTCTTTCTTTCTTTCTTTCTTTCTTTCTTTCTTTCTTTCTTTCTTTCTTTCTTTCTTTCTTTCTTTGATATCCAATTAAAAGACAGTTCTTCAAACAGCGCAGCTTTCGTTGCAGGTATTGAGGAATAGTGGGCGGTGTTCATACCTTCTTTCAGTACATAAGAATCCATTTCTTTAAATTTTTTGTCTCCTGTGTTCTGCAAAAAATAAAACTTGTTCCGGGTGAAGACCACTAGCCTCTCCACGAAACACCAACATATAATTAATAGCGGCCAGATTATCAAAAGTTTGTTTCCTCGACACACTTGCCAGTTTAGAGTCGTGACAAGTTATCAAAAGATATTCTGTGGATCCATTAGTGTGGAGCTGCCAGCCTAGTCAACAATCAATAGGAAGGTAGCACAGAGGACCTGATCGTGATCGTGATCAAGATTTTAATAAGGAAGCCCGCGGGAAGGTTTGCTTTCATATTTTTTTTAGCGCCAATGACAGCAATTACCCAGGATATTGTCGAACTTGGCATTGAATTAAAATTTTTAGTGCAGAATTACAAATACAGTACTTTATGTCTTTGATGGACAGTGGTCCGCAAATTCCCTAATTTTAGCTCAGCATTATAATAGCATCTTCAACAAAAACTTCCAGAACACTAAAAAGAAATGTCCGAAACACAAAATCTTGGATTATTATTCCACATATTATGGCTCCTCTGCATCCTATGCCGTGTTCTCCAGACAAAAAAAGAACTAAACGGAAAGTAAACGAAATTTTTTATAAGATCCCTGATAAGATAGTCGCGTGCAAACATCCAGACGCTGTAGAGGTGGTTTTAACAATTTGTCAATATTATCACACACTAGGTCTTTTGTGTGTGTGTGCGTGCGTGCGTACGTGCGCGCGCGTGCGCGTGCTACCACCGTCAACTATTAATCTTCAACCTTTCATCTCACAGACACCCGAATAAGAAAATATTTCGAGAACAGTTTTCTAGAGAAGCTAATGCAGGTATACTTTTTTTTTTTTTTTTATAGATATTTGCTGTTAGTACACTTATCGAGCAAGTCCTTTCAGCATCTTGCTACCGTGTAGGAAATTTTCACGTTTCCTATATAATCTCTTCAAAAGCGCAAATTGCTGACACATTTTCTGTTGATTTCAACACTAGTCAGACGTACTCGGGGTGTCCTTTACTATCATGCTTTCCATTTTACTGGTCTTTGTTTCTGTTGGTCAAGTGTCTTTTGCTGCGGTTTTCGGGGAAATCGAGGAAACTATTAAAAACTACACGTGGAATAAAAGTTCTCAAACACCAGAAGAGTATTTAAACGTGTACTGTGGTCAGAACTGTGACAGTCCAGAAGACAGTGACATGTTACTGTGGGACGGGATTTCTTACTGGTCCGTGAAGACCCGCACCATGGCCACCTACAACAGATTACTTAGTCCAAAGTGCAAAACTATGGCTTGCTTTCCTTGTCATTGTGAAGGCACTTGTAACCTTTTGTCAGATCGGTGCTGTTCGGAAAGTCTCTCCCAGTTATCTCTCGTAGATATCAGTCTCATGGGATGCGTCTTGAACAAGATCCTGGCTATTGTGAAGTGTCCACGTGATTCCTGGTTATCTGATGTCGATTTGAAGAAAAACTGTGAAGAAAGTGTCAGCGACTGGTTCATGAGTCTCCCCGTGACCGACCTGAAAACCAGGAGAACCTTCAGGAACAAGGACTGTGCCGCGTGTCACAACACCAGCTCGCTGGTGACATGGAGACGAGAGGTGACGTGTAAAGTCTTCCAGCACGTGTACACGGCGATGTCAGAAGATGACCTCCTTCGTCTGGCCTCGGCAGGTAGACAAACCACGTGTGATGTCCAGTACACTCCACCGGCAGGTGCGAGTCTTTTGAAGTGTACAGACACATCCGAGTATTTTTCAGACGTGATCTCTTCCTGTAACACAACAGGCAGGTGGACGGCCTACGACAGCGACGTTGAAAATGGTTGTCTGAAATTTTCCGACATTTACCTCCGTGTCACGACCTCCGAGATGAGGGTGTATCAAAACATCTTTTGCGCTATTTGTAACGGTGAGCAGCCGCAGGTGAGGGACTGCGCCCCCATGCTTGTAAGTGGTCCAGGACTGCCGCCATTATCTCTCTTGTTCGGGCTGTCCTCTGACACCATGCGTGACACCACGTTGTCTACGTCAGGCTGTGCCAGTGACCGGGGAACGGACTTGGACGTGAGTCACGTGACTTTGTCACTATCCCATTAAGACACGAGTGCAACTTTGTTTTCTTTATGATCAGGCTAAGTTCATAATTACCAAAATATGAGTACATAATTATGCTTACTATTAAAGATATAAGCATTCAGATATCAGCATTTCCACCTGTCAAAACAAAATATACTGGAGAATTTTGTTGCCTATAAGTATTATTTGTAACAGCGAGTCCAGCAAGTCTATGCATGTCTTCTAGTCAGATGAAGACACATCGCTCAGGTTATTTTGTTTAAGAAGCGGTTTTGTGCCCAGAAAATGAATAGTTGAGTTTGAAATACAGCCCTACATATTGGAACTTTATTTAGAAGCTTTGACTGAAGTTTAAAGAAAAATTAATAAGTGAAACAGAATTCACTCGACTTTGTCTGGTAAGTTAAACTTTTCTACTTCAAAATTTAATGGGTAATAATCATAGTCATTTCAGTCTACGTTGTATTATTATTTATTTCTTCCTCATTTAGCTGCATGCATACTCGCACACGTTCCCATTTAAGCTCTTCATGGGTTTGTCTCTCTCAATACCCTCGTAGACCAGACAGTGTAGAAACCGTCCATGTTGCATGCCTGGTGCTTGATCTTTGTTAAAGCTTTTTTACCACTAGTCGTAGTTGGTTTTAACCACGGACCTTCATTCACTGGATAAGTGTCTCTCATTCGTTGCCTCTTTGCTCTATCATAGGAGTGACCAATCGTAACAAACCTAACAACGAGGGCTTTCGCTTCCGTTTTCTGTCAAAATGGCGGATCTTCCTAACGTTGAAGAAATTTTAGAAATGAGTAATTAAGCTTTTCTGTCGTCAGAACCTTGTTAAAGAAGATTGATTGCAAAATAAACAGTATTTTCTGTAAAATGTATTCTGTTTGTTTATAGAAAACACATTTCCAACCACCCTCTGCCGAGCAACTTGACTGTGTTTTGCGTAGAGTAGTTGATGACCACGTGACCCAGTGTCTCGACGTCTGATGCGCCAGTCTAAATGTGCGCCATGGTATTCACAGATCCGTGTCGAACTCCGTGACCTGAAGCGCAGGCGCCGGCGAGCTGAACGTGTTTGGCGGAAGACTGGACTCGCCATCCACAAAGAAACTTATAATGCCGCAAAGCGAAGCGCTGCAAAATGCATTTATGCGGCTAAAGCATCATATCTTCAGGGCCAAATAATTAACTGCACCTCCTCCAAAAAGCTTTTTGCCATCTGCTCTCAAATGACTGGATCTAAGACAGCAACACCACTGCCCACTGCCTACCCTGCTTCACTGTTGCCGCAAGGTTTTAGTGATTATTTCACCAGCAAGATATCGGACATTCGATCATCATTAGACTCTGTGTCGGCGCTTGACAGCATCTCCTGTGATGCCCTCCCAGGATGCTCCATGACCAAGTTCCTACCAGTCTCTGAGGCCGATGTGAAAGCGGTTATCATAAAAGCTAAACCAACAACTTGCGAGTTAGATCCGATGCCCACAAGCCTTCTGCTCGAGTGCCTAGATACTCTACTTCCTGCCATCACTAATATTGTAAATGTCAGCCTGTCGTCAGGTGTTTTCCCATCTTTGTTCAAAAATGCGGTGGTGAGGCCACTTCTAAAGAAATCCACGCTTGATGTCAATGTGCTAAACAACTACCGCCCAGTCTCCAACTTGTCTTTTCTCTCTAAGATCATAGAGAAAATAGTTTTGACACAGCTCTGGGCCTATTTACAAGAGCACCATCTTATCCCACAAGCTCAGTCGGCATATAGACCTTTCCGCAGCACCGAGACCACTCTTATTAAAGTAACAACCGACATATTATCTGCTCTTGACAGTGGTGATGTCTCTCCATTAACCCTACTGGACCTGTCTGCTGCATTTGACACTATAGACCACTCTCTGCTTCTTCACAGACTCCACACCCTCTACGGGATTTCTGGACCTGCGCTCTCATGGTTCAACTCCTAACTCACTGATAGGACCCAGACTGTGTTAGTTGATGGTCAGACATCTCGCCCTGCTTCACTTCTCTGTGGTGTTCCACAAGGCTCAGTACTTGGCCCAGTTCTGTTCATCCTGTATACTAAGCCCCTTTCATCATGCATCCAGTCTCACCAGGTTTCTCATCAATCCTATGCTGATGACACGCAGCTTTACTGTTCCACTCCGCCGGCTGAGTCTCACTCTGCTATTAGCTCTCTAGAAGCTTGTATCAGCGATGTCAAGGGCTGGATGCTAAAAAACAAGCTTAAACTAAATGATGATAAAACGGAAGCCCTCTTGTGCCATAGAAGAAGACATCAACCTTCACTCGTCAGTCTGTCACATCACATCAAGGTGGGCGACAGCAACATCACCTTCACGTCATCCGTTAGGAATCTGGGATTTATTGTCACTGATGACATGACACTCGATAGACATGTAGCATCTATCTGTCGGTCTGCCTATTATGAGATTCGTAAGATCAGTGCTATCCGTCACTTTCTCTCTACACGTGCCACCAACACTCTTGTCTGTGCGTTTGTTCTTTCTCGACTTGACTACTGCAACTCCTTGCTGGCAGGCTGCCTTCATCCCTCATTCAGAGACTCCAGAAAGTACAGAACTCTGCTGCACGTCTGGTGCTTAGAGCAAGGAAACGGGACCATGTCACTCCTCTCCTTCGTTTTCTACACTGGCTACCCGTCCGTTCTCGCATTCAGTACAAACTGTCTGTGCTGTGTTTTAATTTCTTTGCTGGCTCCTGTCCTGACTATTTCTCTGAACTTCTCATCCCTTACTCTCCGGCCAGAGAACTACGCTCTTCGTCTGACGACCGTATCCTAACTGTTCCTGTCACCAGAACAACAACACATGGTCACAGGACGTTTGGCTACTGTGCTGCAAAACAATGGAACTCTCTTCCTTTCCATATCCGCCACCTTCCTACAATTGAATCTTTCAAATCTGCACTGAAAACGCACCTCTTCCCTGAGCACTACTCCTAACATAGTCCACAATGCTAGTCCTTCTTAACCTCCCCCCTTCCCTCTTGCTACTTTACCCATCTTTCTCGCAGAATCACTATATTTCTCTGTTCCTGTTACTTGATGCCTTTTGTTTTCTGTTTCGTCAGTACTGTCGTTTTCTTTCGTCCCCTGTGTTCTGTGTCTACTTAGTCCACGTCTCTTCCTTGTTTTAAGCGCTAAGAGGATGCTCTCAATGAGTGTGAATATGCGCTATAAAAATCTTCACTATTATTATTATTATTTAGATTTTTCGACAATTTTATAAAATAAAAACATCATCACAACAGATGCTATTGACTTGTTTTACCACTAACAATTAAAAAAACATTGTTTTTGATTTTTTGGAAACAATTGTATAGATTGTTCTGTTACGAAAACAAAACATCTACGTTAAGAATTTATTTAAGGTATGCAAACAATGAACCGGAAACACGAGGCCTGTCTAAAGGAAAGGCGAGACTTTCACCGGACATGAACCTGAGTCGCTTATCCAGAATTGAAGGTCCGTGGTTTTAACAGCTCGCGGTCCTGTATAGCTGACACTGGTGTTGGAAAATGTCAAAGTTCAAAACGTGTTTGTACTGTTTGTGACTGGATAACAAGTGATTCTGAAATGTTTTGAGCAAATTCTTGAGTACGGTTGGGGACGAAGTTTGATGGCACGTTTGAACAAAGCAGAGATATGTAGATTTATGTAATACAATTATACAGGTCTCTTGACAAAGTTAGTTCACTGGCGTTTGTAGCCATTATCTTTAGGAGCTAACTCCGAGTGTCTAAGAAAACACTTACCAACATCCCATTGTGTGCTGATCTGTTTTCTTTTACCAAGGATTGCATCTTTCCTCATCGAATTCAGTTCATGCAGACACTAGTTTTAGAAACACTTCTCTGTCGTCACTTCCTGTTTTCTCAAAAATCCAGGTGTGATTACCCCCCCCCCCCCATTAATATAACATTTCTCGTGCTTCTTTGTCATAAAATACCACCAAATATCTTTTTGTGATACTTTATGCTTTACATCCATCGATTTTTGCTAATTGCTCGTGCTGCCCTTTAAGGGGAGCGGACGAACAGACTTTGATTCACATCGGAAAACAATGGCACTAATGAAGCGATTAAATGAAAACAAACAAACAAACAAACAGAGAAGAAACAAGCGAACAAACGAACCAATAAAAAGTAACAATAATTATGTCTTACGTATTAATTAATTATAAGCCAAGGGCAGGCTATTTTACCGCAACATTAGGGACTTGACATTTCCTTCTACTCCGGTGTACATTCAGATAAAATGCAGATTCATAAGCAAACGGTTGGCAACATCTATTATACATATATATGTATATATATCACGCAAAGAAGCTTTGTGTCAAGTTCACGCACAGAAGCACCTCAAAATCCCTCATCCACTGAATTCAAGTCAAGACAAACACACTTTATCACAACAGCTAAACTAATGAAAAAGAACGATGTTAGGGAATATGATATCGGTATAAACATCTAACACACTATTTCCTGGTCCTGTAAAATATAAATTTGGTGAGAATAATCTTGACTTGTTTCAGGTAGGATGATAAAAGCAATGTTAGTTCTCACAATATTTTACTGTCACGAGTATCTCTAATATCTTGCATTTTGTGAGGGAGCTGTACCCTTAGGCATCAAGGCGTCACAATCAACAACATTTCACCTTATAAGAAACAGAAAAAAGTTATTTATGTGGAACATTAAAATGTTAAATATATTTTTAAATATCTTTGACAGGCGATCCCTTATGTTTTCGGAGGCAGATTGGAAGTACATGGAAAGAACTGGAGCAGCATTATGTTGTTAGTTAACAAGATGGCTCCCTGCATAATGTGACATACAGAACTGCCATGTAATGAGTTATTCTCACCTCACAGTATTGATGTCAAACATATGATCAGAATACAGCAAGTATCCACAGAAGCCATTGGAGAATCTGACATAGCAATGTATGGGAGTTCGCATTTATCTGAATACATCTCCCTGCCGTCCATTGAATGTCGCTGAATATTGCATAGTGTGATAAAGGTCGCCTCCTGCAGTCTGTGCTGCTTCCACTCATGTGAGTTGTTTCTCATGGAGGGCAACTCCAACACAGCAAATTATGTTTGTAACAAGTATTAAAGAAATATTTATTCATCTAATTATTTAACTATTTCAGTGTAATGGAAAAATGATGTTATACAGCTGCACTGAAAGAAAAAAAATTGTTGTGAAAACACACAACAAAGCGTGTCGTGAAAACAAAGGCAGATGATAATGGTGTGTAGTTCTGACTTTTGTAGTTGTGACACACACACACACACACACACACACACACACACACACACACACACACACACACACACACACACACACACACACACACACACACACACACACACATATATATATATATACACATGTATATCAATATTGGACTATATTTAATAGCACGATGTAATGTTGGGGGTCTAGCTGATTTATCTAAAATCCTGACATGAGTTGTCGCCCACATTCTGCTGAGCTTGTCAGCACGAAATTCTCTCTGCCGTTTGTTTGTAGCACAATTTTGGTCTTTCGAGATTTTAGGCATCTGCCATATGGAAAGTAGATAATGCTAACGTTGCTCCTGTACATTTTTTAAATTTACTGTTTATAATAGTTGATAACATGACGGGTCTTTTCCACCCACCTCTTTACGCAGGCAGTCAGCCCTGTTTGGCAAAAGTCCTCGACCTGCACTTCTCACGACTTTTAGCCAATAAACTGATAGCACAACAGATCATACAGCTTGAACATTTAAACTTCCATTAACACGAGGGTTAGTATTGTCTGCTCTTCTTCTTGATCTTGATAGTTAAGACAGAATACAATTAACGGCTTGGGTTCTTTCTAGAAGCTAACACAGAAACGTTTGTCTGCAGGCAGACATCTGTCCGAACTCATTTATCTGCACTGTGTAGAGGGAGATGCGACCGCTGCTCCTTGTTAAATGCAGTCTTATCCAGATACACTTTGTCGAGCAATCAGTGTGAAAGGTCAAGTTTAAACGACGATCATGTATAAAGACTAATTGTCGAATACATGTTTCTGGCATAGATTAAAAGATGATCATATTTAAATCACCTGTTCCAGGAAATGTGTCTGATTAGGAAGGCAATTAGTGGCGTGTGTGGGCATTGACAATGTTGTGACATGTCATGTCTTCATGGAATACAAGACATGCACGGTGACATTAACAGTGCGCTACTGTAGTATAGCTCTGAACATGTCAGACAGCGCAGCCAACACCATCATCCCGCACTACATCGCCACATGTCCTAACACCATCATCCCGCACTACATCGCCACATGTCCCAACACCATCATCCCACACTACATCGCCACATGTCCCAACACCATCATCCCACACTACATCGCCACATGTCCTAACACCATCATCCCACACTACATCGCCACATGTCCTAACACCATCATCCCGCACTACATCGCCACATGTCCTAACACCATCATCCCACACTACATCGCCACATGTCCTAACACCATCATCCCGTACTACATCGCCACATGTCCCAACACCATCATCCCGCCCTACATTGCCACATTTCCTAACAGCGTTCCAAATTACTACACTGTCGAAGATATAGTCCAATGATTTAATCTCTCTAAAAGCAATGCATTACTGTTTGTCTATGTTTGCACATTCAAGCTGTCACCTGTTAAATGACTTTCAAGTTATGACTTCCGGCAATGTCCTAAATGATGAGCCAAGTCAAAGGACTAAACTTGACAGTTTTAGCACAATGGTGGAATGTCTAGAAGTTCGACAAACTTTACATCTCCACAAACTTACTTTTGCTTCAAACAACTGATTAGAACGACATCAAGTGAACACAAAGAGAAGCGATTGCTTTTAGGTGGTTGGGTGGAGGAAGGAAGTGAGTGCGCGATCACATGATACTGTCACGTGACACTGAATAATTTTTTTCCCCGCTCCGCCTCGAGCGCTGCTGGACTGTCTGGTGCGCCCTCTGTTAGCGTTACATCCGGTTTGGCTGGCAGCAAGTAAAAAAAAATTAAACGGGTGTGGAACAGCAGCTGTCAACTCTCAGGGCACTGATATCGTTACACATCACTAGATTTTGAGTGTTGAGGCGGAAGTGTAGAAGCCTGAATGTAGAAGCAGGTCTGCCATATTCGTGACTCCACAGGCAGCGAAAAACAACAGTAGTAGGAACAGCACATAAACGAGGCCATGATGTGAGTGGTTAACAATATGCGAGAAGGACTAAAATAAATTCTCTTTGTTTCAAAAACACGACGTGGCAAAACCATCTCATGCTTATTTTTAAACCGTAAGAGAGAAGAGATAGAAAAATTGACCGACGGAGGAAAAATTCATTAGTTTTAACCAAAAGACATTCGAGAACTCGAAGAAGCAATAAGGTCTCTTGCCGTCCTTGACTTGTCCACCAAGGGTTTTTGGCCTTATTTGCGCTTTCTTACCTAATGAAAAGAGAAAGATCGGAGCTATTGCCTCCCTACTTCCCGAGAATGTAGGACATAGTGCGGCTGAGAGGTCCTGTCATTTTCTCATGACTTCTGAAGTCATATTTATTGGAAATAGGATCTCTGCTAGTTACTCAAAGTTAAACATGTTGATACTTGCCGCACTTCTGTACCTGAGGTTCCTGTTACCATGCCTGAACGGTGTTCACGGAGAAGAAACAGTAGCTACAACCGTCTCTATGGAAGAAAGTTGGATGAAAACAGAAAATAAAACTGCGACTTACTCTGGTGAAAAAGAAAAGTTCCTGGACAGAACAGGGATTAAGGGCTTACCCAGGGCTCAAAGGGAATCAAGAACTAGAGGTAATATGGAAGGGTACACGGAGGTAACATCTTCACCTGCCGTCAAGCAGAACCTCCTCGCCCTGTTCACAAAAGACTTCAAGGACGTCTTGCTACAGACATCTCGGTCACCCAGTGAAGCATTGTGGGACAACAAACGGGTCAAAACCGTTCAGTCTCCTGAACACAATAAAGCCCGGATTTGCGAGGAGAAAGCCAAGGAATTAGCAACACCACAGGGATGGCCTCTTGAAAGGTTTCCGTGCAGTTCCGACTTGACATGCTCAGTTTATGGCACGTGTTGTGTTGGCGAGTCCACGAAGACCACAGCCCTCTGGCGCTGGACAGGATGCACAGAGAACATGTTCTACGCCATAGTGAGGTGCCCGCAGTCGTGGACAGACGTTGAAACGAAAGAGAAATGCGAAACTGGACAGGGAGCCTACACTGTAGAGGAACCAGTCACTGATCTGCGCACGCACGTGACTTACCGAAACCAGTTTTGTGCGCGCTGTCACGAGGTTGGCGCGTACGAGTTGTGGCCGCTGGAAGTAATGTGCTTGCACTTCCAGTCGGTCTTCCATGCTCTCACGGAGGAGGAGTTTGTCGACATGGCTTCCAAAATCCATTCTGGTTGCACCATGAAGCGGGTTCCTCCTGCTGGTTTGTCTCCGCCGACATGTCCCTCGTACGAATGGGTGTCGGCAGTCGGGTCATGCAACACCACAGGACTATGGGCGGCGGAGGATTATGACTTTCATGTTGAAAACAACTGTGTCAACGGCTGCAGGGGATTCCCCTTTCGAGTGCAACTCTGCGGAGTAGTTTATGAGAACGTCTTCTGCGCAATGTGCAGCGGGGAAGATTTTCACACCTGTTCCGTCAACGATATCATTGCTTCCGGCAGCGCCCCCGTCTTCTCCGCACCTTTTTCACTGCTGCTGGGACTGGCTGACAGAGGCTTTCATCCTCCCCGCCCAGACAGCTGCTTAACTGCCCAGACCCGCATATTGGGAGTAAGTCGAATCCTTAATCTCACATATTGGAACTATTTTAATTTATTTACAGGTTTATTTTTGTTATATTATTTTCACCACCGTGGAATCTTGGAACAGAAATTCTGTTTAAATGTCAGCTGGAGACAAACATGAAGTTAACTTAAAGGTTGCAGTCATAACTTTTACATAAAAATGTGTCGAGAACTTTGAGCTTTAACAACGAGTCTGTTTGTGACGTTCCCGGAAATGACATTATGACCTCGTTCGTAAACGCAGTCGAGAATCGTGATGCTTACAACCTTGTTTCTCATGAATGGAACTTAGCAGATTTTAAGAAATATCAGTTTTTAGTGATCTTAACCCAATCGTTTAAAAACCGCGTATGCCTTTAAAAATTTCCAGGCCTTCAGATAGTGGGTAAGCATACCCGGCCGTGTTTATACAGATGATCAAATTTCAACTTTCCTACAAGCGAAAAGACACCAATAATAATAATAATAATAATAATAATAATAATAATAATAATAATAATAATAATAACAACGACAACATGGTGCGGAAACTACAGTCTAGACTAACATTACCCAGTGATGCAGATTTTTAACATCAGTCTGCCAGTCTGTGAGTTAATGTAGAGTCTTTTTATCATTGCTGCCCGGCATTAGCCCCCCTGACAATCTTGGAGATAGGATTGTCTCGCTTGTCGCATTGACTGACTGACTGGCCGACCGGCCGACCGACCGGACAAAAGGTTCCACAAGAGTGTCTGGCCATCAAAGGACGCCTACCTAAGCGGACGGCAGGTCCATGAGTGAATATCATTAATGAAATGTTAAATAATGGTTTTGAGAATGATTTTACTTTGCAAAGCGTGTCAGGAGAAGATATTAAAGCATAATCATCAGGAGGTAGACTGACGATGCAGAGTGAATGAGGAAAAATGAAAACAGGCAGGTGACTCATAGAACATTGAGCTGCTTCTCTCCTACCACCTTCATCCGTTGGTCTTTGTCAGATGTTGCAGACCTACCAACCCACGTCTTGTAGGTCCTTTATCTTAAAACTGGTATAACCAGTCTTTTACATCACTGCAATATATTGTCGTCTGCTTTTCTTGTAACTAGTGTAACCAGTCTTTCACTCACTGCAGTACATTGTCGTCTTGCGTTCCTCGTGTGCCATTTAGTTCTTTCGTTTTTTGGTTATACTTATTTTTATTATTTGCTATTAAAGTTCGCTTCCATTGTTCTTACTCTTCCCTTCTTTTTTCTCTTCTTCTGTTCGTTGCGCTTGCTAGTCTTGTCTGTCTGAAACTAATATACTGTACCAACATCTCCACGGTGTATGTCAGGGCAATCTGTTATGTGTTTAATGTTGGGAAGAGATTTGCACATACACTCGAGTATGAGTGTTAACGAGTAATCCTTAGCATGTTGAGTATCTTGTGTTTTTTGCTTCTCTCTAACTGCAGAAAGAACGGGCACCTGTTTTCTCATTCACAGCCTTAACCTTTCAGAGGCAATAAAAATGATAAGAGTTTTTGTAAGAAGTCGCTTCACCGGATCTTTTGTAACTGAACAGGACGAGAAAACGAACTTCGGCCTCATACAAACCACATTTTTAATACACACAAAATACACAGTAACATTTTCAGACTTAAAATGTGAAGGTATCATCACTATGTCTCTGTTGAACTGTGTCCTCAACGACCTTCCTTGTATTTAATTCGGTCCGAACCATAGGGAGGACCTGTTACCAAACTGTGATTAACGGTTAGGGAGGGACTACTGTTGTCAGCACTACAAACCATCCACACTCTTGGTGAGAGAAAAGTTTTGTTCCACCAGTTGTTATTCTTGGTTATACCGACAGTACAGCTGTTGATATGAAAAGTGCTGAGTGCTGGGAAGACATTGAATGAATGATGGCTGGTATTTCACTTACATTTGGAAATTTTCCTCCCCTAACTAGTTTCCCAAGCACCAAGGTACTTAAGTCATTTATACGCAGACAGCGAGGAACAAAAGTGGAGAAAATGTCTTCCTTTCAGGTCTGTTTGATAGACACTCACCATGTCCTGTCAACACACTAGTCATATCAGTAGGGCAGGTAGTGAAGCTCTCATTATTCCATCTGTTTCCAAGCGCTGCCTTGGATAGTCAGTTTCCAGACAAATAAACCTGGAGTTGAAATACAATGTGAAGTGATTGTGCTGATTGTAGGAACAGTTCACACGTTTTACGAGGCATGTGTAATTAGCTAAAAGGATTTTAATCTGTAAAGATGCTTTTGCTGCTCTCACACGAATGTTAAGGTCAACATTAGCACATCCCAAAGTCTGAGGCTTGCAATTTGGACCATTTACACAGCTCGCTTGCACAAACACACACACACACACACGCACGCACGCACGCACGCACACATAGAAACGTTTATTTGGGAAGTACCCGGCATATTAAAATGTGTGATTTCTGATTAGCATTTGAAAGACAAAGGCAAACATTGTAGTGAAGAGACACTGCTACCCTGCTCTCACGTAACAACTCTGGAAAAAGCCCAGCAAAGAAGCTCGAAGTTTAGCACCTGAAAGTTCAAGCGCAGATATTGTGTCAGTAAACATAATTATTTTCCGAGCTAATTCGTATAAAATTCTCATTAACAGAGCTGAGATCAGCATTTATGTGCTGTAGTTCGTTTGATGTGACTGGTCTCACGTGAGACATGTGAGATACACAGACTGAGAAAGTACTAGTTGCTAGTCAGCTGGTCACTGGGTGCGGCTGGTGTATGGCTGATGCTTTAGGAAAACAACAACTAATTAAACACACAAACAAAAATTCATGGCGTTGGTATCCAGCCGAACATTGGAAGTTTTTGTTGCCGCTTGTTACTTGTTACTGACCGCCACTCAGTCTGGGATGGCGGCTGATGATAAGATGGCCGTCACGACATCAATGGCCGGTAACTCTGTCGGAGTCAATGGTAGCTCGTCGATGACTGCTACCCGCCAGTCCAAGGGCCTTCCTCAGGACAGAGACTTGTCTTGGACTAAAACGGGCCAGACAGCATCTGATTATCTGAATGCCTACTGTCCTCAGAACTGTGACGATGGCAGCAGCACAGAGACGATAAAAGGGATGATCTCCCCTGCACACGGGGTCGTAGCATGTACTACGATGAGTTGTTTCACCTGCCGTTGTCAAGGCGCTTGCAGCATTTCGCCGAAACACTGCTGCTCCGAGCGTCTTCCACAAATACTTCTAACAGACATAAACTTAATCGGATGTGTCCTGGACAAGATCCTGGCCATTGTAAATTGTCCACGTGACTGGGTAGGTGTAGAAATGGTGAAGCAGAACTGTGAAGGAAGTCTGAGCGACTGGTCCTTGACTCTCCCCGTGACCGACCTGGAAACCAGGAGAACCTTCAGGAACAAGGACTGTGCCGCGTGTCACAACACCAGCTCGCTGGTGACATGGAGACGAGAGGTGACGTGTAAAGTCTTCCAGCACGTGTACACCGCGAGGTCAGAAGATGACCTCCTTCGTCTGGCCTCGGTAGGAAGTCAGACCACGTGTGATGTTCAGTACACTCCACCGAAAGGTGCGAGTCTTTTGAAGTGCACAGGTGCAAGCAAGAACTTTTCAGATGTGATCGCTACTTGTAACACAACAGGCAGGTGGGCGGCCTACGACAACAAAGTTGAAGAAGGTTGTCTTAGATTCGTCGATATTTGCCTCCGTGTCACCAGCACTGAGAGTAGAGTGTACCAAAATATCTTCTGTGCTATCTGCAACGGCGACCACCCGCAGGTGTCTGACTATGAGTCAAATGATTTATATTATATTTTAATTTCGGGCCCGAATTATCTCCCGCCACTAGCGCTGCTTCTGGGTCTGACATCGCGACCATCTCAGGAAGGAGCGCGACATTCTGGGAAGTGTTCCAGCGACCAGTGGGAGAACTTTGATGTGAGTCGTAACCTTTCTTCGCTTTCTTAGTACTTGTATAAAAATAAGATATTAAATCACTGCTTCTAGCCATGGCCTCTACGGTTTCCTCATTAAGTGAAGTACCTTCATTATGGTAGCTACCAAGGAATAAACACAAACCAATGAATAATGAGTAAGCTCCTTTCAAATTTGTGAAGAGAATGTTACCCAATCGGTTTATGTGTGTACTGGATAATCTTTGACTAGTCTGAAGCAGCACACTAGCACGGGGTCATAGTCTTGAAGGGGCCAATCAAAAGGGTTCAAATCTGTAGTGCACACATGCTTTCGTCTGATTCCCGTTTTCCTCCGTTCACAAAAGTAGCAACTGTTTTCTCCTGGCACTTTGCGTTTCTCCCATGAAATAATGCCATGGAGCAAATTTAAATATTGTAAACAATGGTAGTAATAGACAATGGCCGCATGAATTCTTTCCCACGGTGTCGCAGTCGTGGTTGTGAGGACATGAGTACACAGCCATGTGCTCTGCCGACTGCCGTGTCTGTAGCCGTTCAAAAACATTTCATGTGATGCAACTGCAAGTCTTGAGATGGTTCGCCCTGTGACTGCTCCGTATTTTCTGCCGGTGCCGTGCACCACCTCTAACATCTTTTCTGCTCGATTTCTCTTCCAGTCCTTTCTTCGTGCTGAGCTGCCCTAGCATGCTTTATGTGCAAGTTTTTTCTGTCTCGTATTTATGGCTGTTGATGTGTTTCTGTCTGTTTGTTTCCTGACATGTTTTTGTGTGAGAGGGCGGTCTGGCTGTGTAACGGTTATAGCGCCTGTCACCAATACAGTGAGGGTTGACTGTCCTGGGTTCAGCTCTCGTCTCGGGCACACTCTTCTTTCTCTGCATGTGGCATCTGTTTACAGCGCTGGCTGGCTAATTACCCATGATATAGTAATATAGTGATATAGCCTTAGATGCTGGCTCGGCGTAAAACACCAATTCCCTCCGTGTTTGTGTGAGTATGTGTGTTATATTACTTTTGTCTGTCTTTCGTTGTGCATTTACCTTTCTTTCGAAACTGGCGTTAAACCTTCTGTTACGTGGAGAAATGCGGTACATAAATGCCCTCTATTATTATTATTTTTATTAGCATTAAGCATCTCTCAGATTTCACATTTCTCCATCTGTCAGTCTGTCGTTTCATTTATCTCTCTTTTTTTCATTGATCGTTCCCCTATCTATTCATCTGTCTCCCGAGACTAGAAGTACGAGTAACTTCCTTGCAAACTTTGTTGTGAATGGTAGAGTGACAAGTAACCCTTTACACTTATAAAGCACCACTCACTTTAGCCTTCAACACGTATCCACACTTCTGCAGCGAATAAAAGCCAAGTGACTGGTGTGAAGTGCACACGTGCACACCACCCTGAGATAAACCCAGGGCACGTGACTGAACAAGACTGTTGTAGAATGTCGTTAGTTGGTGTCGTCCTCAGTCTTCATCGAGGAAAGGTTTTGTAGCCACCCTATAAATGACCTCTTGAACCTCTCTCTGAAACTGAGCCCCTCGGTCTACGATGGTGACATCGTCCAGGGAGAAAACATGGCTGCTGTTTTGAAAATGTCCCCCCACCGGCGAGATTTCCCTTCCATGTTCTTTTAGCCTTAGTTTCAGTGTTCGTTCCGTCTCCCCCACATAAGCTTGGACACAGTCATGACACTCCATGTTGTGGATGGTACCTGACTTGTCCAGTTTGTCAGTCTTGTCTTTGGGGGCCACTAGTCTGCACTTAAAATTACCGCATGACAGGGAAGTTCGCAAGTCCCTTAACCTTTACAAATTTTTTTCCTTGAGGTGGATTCCCAAACACGAAACTATTAAAACAAGTTATACAGGGAGACAAAGCAATACAATGGAGGAGAGAACTTCTTCCCATTACCTCTCTGCTCAGCACTCACCCCACCTTGTTAAACAGTCATTTCAGCGGAGCCAGGTTGTTAAACTCTAATTATTCCACCTGTTTCTCAGCGCAGGTATCGATCATCAGTTTCTAGAGAAATATACCAAGTGTTTATCCTGGGCTTGTGTCTTTTAAAGAAAGAATCAACAAAAATGTTGGAAACGAGGGCTGAACTTGACGGATAATAGCCCATGAGCTGCTGCTGAGTATGCGCGTGCGTGCGTGTCATGTGCAATAAACTTTTAAAAAGATTGTGTGCAAGCATTTCAGCTTTTATCAAAGTGCTTCAATTTACTAAACTGGTTAGACGAATTCTCAAAGTTAGTTGCAAACATCATATAGAAGAGAAAGAAACTGCTAAATTCTTTCCTCACATCTATATTCTCTCTCTCTCTCTTACACACAAGCAAGCACAAAAAAAATCACTCGCTTTCTCTCGCACACACACACACACACACACACACACACACACACACACACACACACACATATGAACACATCGCTGTTTACTAGCATATCTAGACTAAAAACAAAATTTGTGCTCAATAGAAACTGTTTCGGCCCACAAATTTTTAGAATTTAAAATAAGCATTTTCTCAAGATAAATAGGACGCAAAACGTGTTACTAGAAATGATAACATGCAGTACAGGCACCCTTTTCCTCCCCTCCCCCGAACACTCACAGACCCACCCACCCACAAGCATAGATATATTCTCTGTGGAGGATTTGGTTGAGCTGATTGTAAATCGCAATCAAGCCATGTCCCGCAGTAGCAATAAGAAAGATGTAACTCGCCAGACCCTTGTTAGCTGCTTACAGTCCACTGTTTCAGCAGCTACTAAATACTCAATGAAAACATCCATGGCGCTAGTCATAAAACAAAGTTTTGCTGTAAGTGTTGTCGCCGCTAATTTCTGCTTATTGACCTGCTCGACTATTGTTACGACAACTAACAAGGTGATTAATGACACGTGCATGCTGGCGAGTACCCCCGTACATGTGACCTCATCATTAGAGGAGGAGGTATTTATCTTTGGGGGAGTCTCCAAATCGATACTCACTTCAGAGGATGGGTTTCGCAAGAATGAGTTGTCGTGGACGAACCAAGTGTCGACAAGTACTCACGGCTACAGGTGGGCGGAGATGTCACAGACGGCTACACATCATCTGACTGTCTACTGTCCTCAGATCTGCAACTACACCAGACCCGTACTACATATGGCGGGGATGAGTTCCCCTATTGACTGGGTCATCAATAGAGGACCTGCTGAAAAGGAGTGCACAACAATGAGTTGTTTCCCTTGCCGGTGTGATGGCGCCTGCAACATTTCGTCGGAACGTTGCTGCTCTGAGCTCCTCCCTCAGCTACCTCCCATAGACGCTAGTCAAATCGGATGCATCCTGGAACAGTTCCTGGCTGTTGTCAAGTGTCCACGTGACTGGTCAGGTGTGGAGGCGGTGAAGAAGAGCTGTGAGGGCGATATGACGAACTGGTCCATGACTTTTCCAGTGACCGAGTTGGAAACCAGGAGAACCTTTAAGAACAAGGACTGCGCCACGTGTCACAACGCCAGGTCGCTGGTGACATGGAGACGACACGTGACATGCAGACAGTTCCAAGGCGTGTACACGGTGAGGTCAGAAGATGAACTCCTCCGTCTGGCCTCATCGGGTGATGACACCACGTGTAATGTCCACTACACCCCACCGGAAGGTGAGAGTCTTGTGGAATGCACAAATACAGTCTGGCTTTCTTCAGAAGTCATCGCTACTTGCAACACAACAGGCAAGTGGTCGGACTACGACAGTGATGTTGAACAAGGTTGTCTGAAATTCTTAAGCATTTACATTTGTATCAGGGGTCTCGAGGGTACAGTGTATCAAAACATTTTCTGTGCTGTCTGTAACGGCGATGAGTCACAAGTTACTCGCTGTCCGAGTATACAGAGATCACCACCTACTGTCGCTCCTTTGCCAGGCAAGCCGACTCCACTAACACTGCTTCTGGGTCTGACATCGCCACCACCTCAGGAAGGGCCCCGTCAGTCTTTAAAGTGTTTCAGCGATGAGTGGCAGAACTTTGATGTGAGTCACATGCTTTATTATATTGTTTTGAGCAAACGGCCCATTAAACTACGACTTACCTGTTTGTTAAGCTATTCTCATTACTGCAGGTGCTTATCGGATAAAAAGAGATCATCGTCTCCTTTTAGACTTACTAACCGCGAGGATTCTGCACACTATTTGTACACAGGGTAATCTGTTCATGAGTTTATATGTACATATACAATTCTATACATGAGTTTATATCTACACAGGGTGATCTCTACACGGTAATTTGTACCTACGATAATATGTCCGCAGGGTTTATATGTACATATGTAATCTGTACACGAGGTTTATATATACACAGGGTAAACTGTAAGGCATCTGAAGTCAGTAGCGGCTTTAGCAGTACGCGGGGCCCTACGGGCCCTGGGCGAATGTCATATGGGGCCCCCCCGCGGTCCGAGAGCGTAAGTGTAGGCTATATATAATATACCGTATATACTGTATCACAAGAATCTCCTGAGTGAGGTGTGCATGTGACTGCACGGTCTCGACTCTTTCTGGAGCTATACAAGAGGATTCGCTGACAAAATGAATCCATTACGATGGGGAAAATGTGACCCCCCCCACACACCCACCCAAACTCCCCACCCACCCACCCACACACACACACACACCTCAATAGTTGGCTATTGGTGACAACTCTCGATGAGAGATCTTTTCTCCTGTTATCACCTGTGTATCAGAGTACAAAATGATGACTAGCTGAGAGCCACTTTCCTATCCCCCTAAAACCTCCCGACAACTAACTAAACACACAATTTGTCGCGGACCTGCTGTTGATACCAGGCTTACACATACTTAGTAGGTTTACACAGCAAAAACGCTTGTGTCATTAATAAGGGCAAGAAGTTTATGGAGGTGCAGAGTCTTTTAATAAACCGGTTACAATATTCCGTATTTTCTTGTCAAACGCGAGACAATGGGTCCGGGGAAGTGAGAACATAGGTAACAGCTATGAGTAACTGAACACAGTGCTGCTGGGACGAGTTGTCTACAACATTCACACGTCAGTCGCTTAAAGTCTCGCCACACAACTCGCAATTCTACCATTTCTGCTCCTCCCCAAACAAAAGACTTAAATGAGGTGCGAAGAAAGGTACAACCAGCAGCATACCTGTGATACAAAATACAGATAATGTGGATGATATAAAAGGGGTACAAGTACTATCCCTCGTCATACGGTCCGTCGTTACTTTTCCTCTCGGTCCGCCAACCAGAGAGCGACGACTGCTTCCCTTACTGCAAAGTGGAACTGAAAAAGTCCGATATGTCAGACAGCATCAGATTGTTAATGATCGCTTTGTATGCCATTACGAAAATCATTCGGTCTTGTAATCTGTTTTGTTGGGAGGACGCCGACAGTTTAATGAATTTGATTTACTTACGGATCAAAGGTGCCGACTACGAACAGGCCGAACCACGTGAACCCATTGCCTTTCAGCGAATGTAAACATGAACTACGGATAGGAATTAAGGTACTTTCATCTGATGGAAATAGTCTGGCCCAAGGGGACATCATCAGTTAGCAAAGGTTCAGGAGAGATAAAGGGCGCCGTCGATAAGAGAAAGTGAAGGATAGAAGGGGCGAGAAGGGAAAGGGGTTAATAATAATAATAGTGAAGATTTGTATAGCGCATATTCACACTCGTAGAGAGTATGCTCTTAGCGCTTAAAACGGGGAAGAGACGTGGACTAAGTAGATACAGAACACAGGGGACGAAGGAAAACGACAGTACTGACAAAAACAGAAAACAAAAGGCATCAAGTAACAGGAACAGAAAAATAGTGATGGGTAAAGTAGCAAGAGGGAAGGGGGGGGGGTAAGGACTAGCATTGTGGACTAAGAGTAGTGCTCAAGGAAGAGGTGCGTTTTCAGTGCAGATTTGAAGGATTCAATTGTAGGAAGGTGGCGGATATGGAAAGGAAGAGAGTTAGTGAGTTAGTGAAGGTGTGGGAGGAGAGTCGCTGCTCCATGACGTCCCGGGTGTTGTTTACTGCTGCTGGTGCATTCTTTTGCTGTTGTGGTCTCTTGCTCTTGGTGTCGAGGAGTGTCACGACACGGGTGGACACACACGCACACGCACGCGCACACGCACGCACACTTGCGCGTTCTTTCAACAGAACACAAAACGATTGCCTGAGGCTGTCCAAATCATATTACTTCAGTTATCATGTAGCCCAGGACTTTACACCATAAGATATGAACACAGAAATTCTTAATACATGTTCACTATCAAATTCTTAAAACAGTCAAATCATCAAAACACCAGTCCGCACTCCTTCACCTGGAACTCATACGCTCTAGTCTTCCAAGCTCACTTATCCACTTCTCGATCAATTGTTTCCCACAGTTCGAGTTCTCAATATATCACCTTTACACAATACACTTTAGGCTTTCATTCTTAGTTATTCAATCCTTAATCAATCCTTCCCCCACAATTCAAGTTCGCAATATATATCACCTTTAAATCATACACTTCAGACTTCCAATCCCAATTATTAAATTCTCAGTCCTTCCCAACAGTTCAAGTTCTCAATATATACCTTTAAACGAGACACTATGTCCTCGTCCTGTTCTCTCCCAAATAACAGTTATCAATGACAGTACTTACAGTTCAGCAGTCAGCTATATTCGGGTAGTCACCCTTCCTACCTCCAATCTCCCAGAATTCCACAACTCAAATAGCACTACTCATACACATAAAGCAAGAACACCAATGACACATAATCCACATCGCTCTGGTCATCCTTCCCTCCAGGGGTGAAAAATGAACACTTTGACTGCTCCGAACAACACACTCGACGACGCACACACAGGCCGTGTCGACGAGGGGGGGGGGTCGATATTCCTCGGAGACGTAACGGGGCCGAGAATGCCCAACTGGCCGGCTCGCCAGTCCTCAATAGTCGTCAGTTATCCAGACGCTGCGGGGTCCGGTCTGTTTCCAGACAACGTCGCTTGTCCTCGACGGTAGTAATTTATCCTGCCGCTGCTGGGTCAGGTAGGCTCCTGGTACTGTCGCCTTCACCATTAAGATCACTTCTGGGCGAGGTTTTCCACACAGGATCGCTTTCTCCTTCAATCTCCTTCTGACTCGCGTGACTCGGCACGTCTTATCCCTTCTTCTCTCTCTTATGCGTGACTCGGCACGTCTTATCCCTCTTCTCTATCCTTCTCCTCCTCTCTCTCGCGTGACTGCAGCACGCCTTAACCTTTCTTCTCTTTTCTTCTCCTCTCACGTGACTCGGCACGTCTTACCCCAGTTCTCTATCCTTCTCCTCCTCCAGTATCCCGGGCCTGAGCACCTTTTATAGGATTTCTTTTCACGCTCAACTCTACTGCTGAGCAGTGTTCACTAAACTTAACCCTTACTTCTCTACCGATCACGTTCATTCTCGCATACACTCTGTCCATACGTGTAAGCCACAAGTTGTTAAGGGGTTAACTTAGCCTGAAAAAAACTATGGCACGGACTGGCCCGTGACAAGGAGGCATTTCGAGTCTGCAGTGGTTGTGTACTCTACTCTCTGTCAGCTCCCTTCTTTTCTTATATTGTAGACTTCTATTTAGTTTTAGGTACTACAATTATCTCTACTGTTCATTACACGAATGACCTTGAATATATATTAGTTTTAACTTTTAATATTGTATTTTTCTGTATAAATCTGGCATTAGTATAGTTTGTGACCATCTTTACAGTTTGGTATATTTTTCTACTTGATTTGAAAAAAGACAGCGCAATAGTGCAAGGAGTGCAAACGTGCAAACGCTGCATTTATTCTCACATAGTATAAATAGTACATCCATTCTAATAGTGCACTAATTCTCATATAGAGTAAGTGAAACATCTATACTTCCATGGTGCAAATAGTGTGTATATTCTCGCGTTTTCGGAATAGTCCATCTACTCTCACGAAATGATCTTTATGTCATAATTGCTACGCCGTCTTTTGTCTTGATGTTTACAGATAAAATACATTTAATATAATGAATGAATGTGTGTGTGTGTGTGTGTGTGTGTGTGTGTGTGTGTGTGTGTGTCGCGTTATGCTATAGGACGCGACCTGTTCAATCTCGCAAGCACGTTCACAGCCGGACAGGCAATCAAACGCCCGATGATAGCGACGCCTCCAATCGCTTCGCAGTGCTCACACAAGGGAACAGTACAAAATGCACGTTCATTAATGAGAAAAAAATAAGTGGAGAAGGGAAAGAACAAAGGGGGAACAAAGGGTCCCAAAGATGAAAGAAACTACCGTAAACAAACAGGTACCCTCCCAGGCCTCCCTCCCAACGGCTTTGGTAAAAAACCCTAACGGGCACGAAGATAAAGAAAAAACTCTCCCTTTCTACTAGTACAACTAGAACTAACTACAGGCCTGACAGGGGCTAATCACGAGATAATTGGTGTGGGATAGGGTCAAGAAGAAAGGGTGGAGACACTCAGCCTGAGCCCTCTGCTGACCACCAACGATGTCCGTCAGCCGCTGTCTCTCAGTCCTCACGGATCAGACTCGGCTCCTTTGTCGACTGCAGCCCATCAGCCCACAATGTGGCGACCACCCGCTGTCCGGCGTCGACTAGAGGAAATCCTTTGATCAGACAGTCTGCTTGTAACGTTTCGCGGCTCAAACACCATTTTAGTGTATCATTTGTTCATAAGCTGAGGTGGAACAGCGGCACGTTCTTGGGTAGCCACGTGACCGTGTGACGCAAACCTCCATATTACATCACACTATGACGCAATAAATAATGTGAGACTTCTGAGTTACAAAAGATTAATTGTTGGAGTAAGTCGACATGGTGTGGTGTAGCTGTACCCGACACAATTCTAAATCAGGTGAGAATCCACGCCGAGTACACTACAAAGTAAATTAATGTATTTGATCGGCGTGGATGCCACGTAGCTATAGTGTCGCTAGGCGATCACCTTAGTGGCTCGGACGCTAAGGGTGCGATTGGTCAAATCCAGTGGACGGGGAACTACGGTAGGGGGCTTAACGTTTCCCCGCCATTCAGCGGAGATCACTCAGTGAAGACTGACATACACAGCGCCAGCGGCAGAATCGTAACGGGCGTTTGAAACCTTTCTACCGAAGGGTAGATGCTGAATCACTGAGAGCCAAGTCTCTCGATTCAGTGATTTTTGTGACAAGACGAACCTATACGGAGTATACGCGGTCAGGGAGAGATTTGTAACGGGCGAGTCGTTGAAGCGAACTGTGTGACACGGAGACGGCAGATGTTCACTGCGATCCGTCAGGGACTCTACTTCTGTGAGGCCATTCTGCAGCAACCCTCCAGCGAGAACTGGGTGACACGGAGGCAGCAGATGTTCACTTCAGTCTGTCAGGGACTCTACTTCTGAGAAGGACTTGGTAGGAATCTGCGTGAGACTACAGACCTCCACAGCGGTAACTACGGACGCTGTAATAGTCCTGCCGAATGGCAGTGCCACATCAACAAAGACTGTAGATTGTCTATAGCAAGTCTCACCTACCAAGCCGTGATCTACTGTTGTATTCCTCGTAGACATAATTGTTTTAATTCATCTGTTTGGACGGACTCCTTCTGTGCTTTGGATATAATTCGCCGGTCACCAATCCAGGTGAACTGGTATGTGGTCAGTTCGCCTGCCTTTTTGATATAACCTGCCGATCATCAGTTCAATTATCACAATTTTATTCCATTCCATATCCGTTCGAACTATCTGTTGAATCTCACAATTGTTTGTTAGTATCTGCTAGCAGGTCTATGTCGTCTGCAAAGCGTAGGCTGTAGATCGGCCTTCCGCTGATACACATAGAAGTGTGATGGTAGTGGAGGGTTTGACGCACGATGTTCAATGTCACGTACAGCCACCGAGCAAACATCAACCCTAATGCATTGTCCCGACGGAGAATACACAGACGTTCTCTTGTCTTCCGAGAACGGCGACCTGTTGGCCTTGATATTAAACTGATATCTCTCCGCCATTCAGGTGCCACACCCAGGAAGATCTAAGGCGTCAAAGGAAGAAGAAACAACGCTGGGTATTGAACGACATCCTAGATGTTTGTGACGAGTGGAAGGCCGTGAAGAGAGAAAAAGCAAACCTGAAGAAGCTGGATCGAGAGCCACTGCCAGACCATAGAGGGCGGGGAATGGCAGTGGTCGACAGAAAAAAGCCGATCAGCTTCTAAGGACCGTCACTATGAGAGTTCAACATAAGACTTCAGTCATCGAGGACAGCAATGGCCACCTTCTGACAGATTTGTTGTACTCAAACAATGGACTGAATATAGCAAAGACCTGTACAACGTCCAGCTAAAGAAAAAACGGTAACATCCTTCAAAACAACCAGACTAGAACCAGTGAACCTGCAGACTACCAGTGCCAGGGGAAAAGGTAGGAATATTTGTAAGCAGTCTGAAGGGAAAAAAGTAACTTGTCCTTGACAACGTTCCAGGGGAGATGTTCAAACAGGATGGGAAAAAACTACAAAACCCTCCCTGCTCTGTGCCAGAGATTTTGGAAACAAAAAAATGGCCCAAAGTATTGACGCAGTAATTAATCATAGCCTAAAAAAAATTAGCAAACAGTGCTAAAACTTCAGAACCATAACCCTTGACAGCCACCAAAGCTTGTTAACGATCTGACCAAGTCCAACATTTTCATAGAGATTTCTATATAAAAGTATTTGTTTGCAGAACCAAGTTTTATTTATATTTACAAATCACATTAAAGTCACTATCGCCATAACCACGACAATGAGGAGACACATCGCGACCCTCTTCATCATCGTCTGTGGGGGCTCGTCACTGTGTTGTGTTTGTAATTCGTCGTTCGCATGCCGGGGTTAGTGTGTTTTAAATGTCAAGCCTTGCCATACTACCAGGGGTCCTCCTAGGATGTCTGATGCTATCGTAGGCCTTCGTCTTCTGCTTGGTGCACGAAGTGCTCAAGTGTGTTGGGGACTAACATATCTAAAGATTAATCCTTCTTCTCCAGTTACTTGTAGTTCACATAAGAATCAGCTTACATGGTGACTGAGTCATTCAAAGTGTAGTCTGTTGAATAATGCTGCTGAAGAATAGTGTGTTGATTTGATTTCTGCGTCCGCTTTGTCCTTCACCATCAGATCTTATACAAACATCCTGAAGGTACTGGAGAGGTCTGCTCACAAACAGCACAAACATGGACAACTTGAGTTGCATGACATTGCGAATGTCAGTAACGGTACGTGACGAGTAAGGAAAGTTCACAATGGATCGTGGCTGTCAAAATAGTGCGTATACTGTCACTGGCACATTACCTGATTATTTTCATCTTTTTCAATAGGATTAATTTTTATATAGAAAATACAAGTACACTTTTGTATAAAAATGTTTTCACCTATATTCTAACAAAATAAGTTCTGCATGACCCTCATATATAAACACGAGCGCTCGTGTATTTGTTGAAGCATTACTTCACTAATCCCGTATAAAGTTCTATGTAAGGACACAAATACCAGAGCACATTACATATCAGTCGACTCACAAGCATGTAAATAGTCACGATCGCACATTTTAAGCCCTCACACGAATGCACACATTTTCTGTTCAATTTTTTAAGCGCCAGCTGAGATAGAACATTTTAAGAACCTTTTTCTTTTTATTAAAAGGAACAAAATAAGGTTTTTCAAAAATATGCTGTGTATTCAAGAGAGCAAGTTGTTGCATGTCAAATAAGGTAGCTACAAGGCTAAAATAAACATAACACAGGAAACTTGTGACGAAATGGAAGTATTTCTAAAAATAGCGCCGTCTGCACGAGAAACAATTACAATAATACACATGGGAAATGAGCTCAAATGCGCCCACTTAGTAACAATCAGTAATAATACAACGTAGACTGCAATGACCGGGATTGTTGTCCATTAAATTTTGATGTGATTGACTTACCAGTCTGTTGAATGAATTCAGTTTGGACCATTTAATTATTTTTTAACTTCATTCGAATCTTCTAAATAAAGTTCCAAGCTGTAGGGCTGTATTCCAAATTCAGATGTTTCATTTTTTGGGAAAAATCGCTTCTTGAACACGACAAGCTGAGCGATGTTTCTTCATTTGACTTGAAGACATGCACACTCGTTGTTACAAATACTTCGATCGTAAGAGAACCTCCAGCACAGGAGAGTAATTTCTTCCCGCCTTCCTAGTTGCAGGTGAGAATGCCGATGTTTGAAGGCTTATATCTTTAAAATTAAGCATAATTATATACTCATATTTCGGGTATTATTATTTTAAAACGAACTTAAACCGATCATAAAGAAAAAATGTTGGGCTCGGTTTGTCTTTTAAGTCATTTATACGCAGACAGCGTGGAATAAAAGGGGAGAAAAGGTCTTCCTTTCAGGTCTGTTTGAAAGACACTCACCTGTCATCACACTAGTCATATCGGTAGGGCAGGTAGTGAAGCTCTCATTATTCCATCTGTTTCCAAGCGCTGCCTTCGCCAGTCAGTTTCCAGACAAATAAACCTGGAGTTTGCATACAATGTGAAGTGATTGTGCTGATTGTAGGGACAGTCCACTGTTGAGGAGCACACACACTCTCGGACGCACACATAGCACGCCTGCAAACACTGAGTTCCACACGTATTCTTTCAGACAACAAATCACTAACATCTGTACATGGGCTCGATCGTTTCTATTAATCGGGTGAACGTAAATATATAATTTACTAAATAACAAAAGAAAAGTTCAGCACAAATATTCTACACTGAGTTTACGCAAAAACAAATGTATCCAAGCAGTTTGAATTAAAGTCCTTCAAGTTCTCTCCTCTTCTGTTGTTGGGGGGGGGGACTGAGTCGACACGGCAAACAGTTCCACTCTTTCAGTCTTGCTCTCTGGCGTTGATCATACGAACACCATACATCGACCAAGTAACTCCGACAGTCTTAACGGCAGACAAATGATCAAGTCAATAATAATTCCACAGTAGGTAAATCCACACAGTTGTACGATCTTCTCGGGAGATCACACAGCAGCTGAGAAAATTAGTAAATCGAGGAACCACGCAGTCGCTTATCAATGACAACCCACACAGTTAATTTAATATTTCTCCACACAGTTACTCTTTCTCCGTACAGTTAATACAGTATTTCTTCACACAGTTAATATTTCTTTACAAAATTAATATTTATCCACACAGTTACTATTTATCCACACAGCTACTATCAGTTCTGACCTCTGTCCCAAATTCTTCTTTCTCCCATACTCTCACGTCTGCTTCGTCTTCCAATTTCTAAACAACGCCCCCTATATCAACATTCAATTCAGGGGTGACAATTTCTACTCATGCAAGAACATACACAAGGGCGACAACTTCGTTACATCTACGTTCAGGGGTGGTAAGACATGTTCCTAACACCACACGGTTTGTGAAGCAGAAATTATTTAAACGGAAAAACATCGAGCATTTGCGTGCTGTGTTTCGTTTGATCTGACTCGTCTAACGGCTAGAGTCGCTGTTCGTCCTTACATTAATTAACTTACACTATTATGTAAGTCAACACAGATTGGTACTTCAACTCACTGTGTCGGTCAATATTGCACCAGACAGGACGCCTCTCTTACAAACTCCATGTTTGTTGACGTAAAAACAATGACATTCTTTGTACGTCATGTCATACTGTAATACGCAATGAGTTGCGTCATCAAGTCACGTGACTTCCACGCGTACTGCCCCTAGGTCAGTCAGTCAGTCAGTCGTCCCTTACCTGGCACCTGGCGTTGGGGGGAGCACATGGATAGACGCGGCAGCTGATAGGGCCCGCCACTCTTGCCTATTTTGGGCAATAGTCAGCAGGTCCTGTACAGGACGACCAGTCCAGTCTTTGACGTTCGTAAGCCAGTTCTTTCTCTGACCACCGCGGCGTCGGCCACCCTCCAAGGTGCCTTGAAGGATAGTCTTCGACAAGGTGTCGTGCCGGGTTACATGGCCAAAGAAGACCAGCTTACGTCGCTTGACTGCTGATAGTAGAGGTTCCTGGTGTCCTACCAGTGTGGCCATCTTGTTTCTTACAAAGTCGTTGGTTTTGTGTTCTTTGTATGCGATCCGGAGCAGCCTCCTCAGACACTTGTGCTCAAATGCCTGGATTCTCCTTTCTGTTTCGGCGAGTAGAGTCCACGTGTCGCATCCGTAGAGCAGGATCGGCACTACCAGGGATTTGTATAGCCTGTACTTGGTGGTGAACCTTATCTTGTGGCTATGCCAGATCCTATCTAGCCTAGCCATTGCTGCTGTCGCTGTTGCGATCCTGATGCGGATATCTTGCGTGGAGCTGCCGTCCTTGGAGAGGGTGGCTCCCAAGTACTTGAAGCTACTTACCTCTTCGAGCTGTACCCCGTTCATATAGATCTCTGCTTTGCCGTTGCCATTGATCATAACTTTGCTCTTTTCTGTGCTGGTCTCCATTCCATATGCGTTTGAGCTGTCTGTCAGTCTGTTGGTGAGGTCTTGCAGTTCCTTGTTTGTACCTGCTAACAGATCTATATCATCTGCAAAGCGTAGGTTGCAGATTGGTCTTCCACCGATTGAAATGGAGGTATGGTGGTCATGAAGAGCTTCAAGCATGATGTTCTCCAAGAATATATTAAACAACACGGGTGATAGGGGACATCCTTGACGTACCCCTACTGTGGTACGAAAGTAAGCTCCTATTTGGTTGTTAAGCAAGACTGTACTCGTTGAGCTGTTATACAACGCTTCAACGACTTGGACAAGCCCTTCTTCAATGTTGAATTTCCGCATCACATGCCATAGCCCCTCGTGCCAGACTCTGTCAAATGCCTTCTTAAAGTCAATGAAGTTGTGGTAAAGGTCCCGCTGATGCTGCAGATGCTTTTCTATAAGAAGACGACAGTTGAAGATCTGCTCAACTGTGCTTCTACGTGGTCTGAAGCCAGCCTGTTCTTCTGCTAGCAGCTCTTATGCTGTGGTTCTGATGCGGTTTTGTATGACCTTCAGCATGACTTTGCTTGGGTGACTGATAAGGCTTATTGTTCTGTAGTTCTGACACTGTTTGCTGTTTCCTTTCTTTGGGAGGGGAATGATTAGTGACTGCGTCCATTCTCTGGGCCATTCCTTGCACTCCCAGACTCTTTGGCACAGAACAGTTAAGGCTTTTGTAGTTGCTTCCCCACCCTGCTTGAGCAGCTCAACTGGTACATTATCAACGCCTGGTGACTTTCCTCCCTTTAAACTATGTACAGCTTTTTCGACCTCTTCCCGTAGGACTGGTAGGTCTGCAGGTTCACTGTCTCTAGTCTGGTTGTTTTGGAGAATGTTGGCGTCGGTCTTCAGCTGGTAATTGTACAGGTCCTTGCAGTATTCTGTCCATCGGTTGAGTACAGCATTGCCTTCTGTGAGAAGGTGACCATTGCTGTCTTCGATGACTGAGATCTTCTGCTGGTCTGTCTTAGTGAGGGTCTTTAGAAGTTGGTAGGCCTTTTTGCTGTCACCTCGTGCCATTCCAACCTCTATGTCCTGGCACTGCTTCTCGATCCAGCTCTCCCTAGCTGCCTTCATCCCTTTCTTAATGGCACAATTCACTTCTTTGTATTTGGTTGCTGCTTCTGGTTTGCTTTTCTTTTCTCTCTTCAAGGCCCTCCTTTGGTCACAGAGGTCTAGTATGTCGTTCGTGACCCATGGCTGTTTCTTATTTCTATGTCGCCCTAGAACCTCTTGGGCTGTCGACAGTAGCACCTCTTTGATGTTTCCAGCGAGGGTGTCTACATCACAGTCCACCAGGTTCAGTGCACCAAAGTTTCCGCCAACTGTGGCCTTGAAGACTTCTGCAACCTTTGGATCTTGCAGCTTCTCCAAATCAAAGCGAATTCGGGGAGTGTTTGAGAGTCGCTTCGCTTTTAGCCTCAGCTTCAGGTTTGTTAGAACAAGGTCATGGTCGCTGCCTATGTCAGCGCCTGGGTACGTCCTTGTCTTGGCCCTGTTGATGCTGGATTTGAAGCGTCTCGGCAGTAGAATGTAGTCGATCTGATTATGGACCAATCCGTCTGGTGAGTGCCAGGTGGCCGTCCTTGATTTCTTGTGGGGATATAAGGTGTTGGCTAAGGTGAGTCTCTGGCTCTGTGCGAACTCTAGGAGTCTGATGCCCCTGTCGTTGGTTTCACCAAGGCCAAATTTCCCCACCGTTCCTGCCCATTGCTGGTAGGCGTCTGGTCCGACCTTGGCGTTCCAGTCTCCGAGCACAACCAGGATGTCCTTTTTTTGGAACTGCCTTCACAATCTTGTCCAGTTGTTGGTAGAATTCTTCCACTTCGTCGTCTCCATGTGTGGAAGTTGGAGCGTATACTTGGACAATGGTGACATTATGAGGCTTAGCTGAGACACGAATGGAGATCAGCCGGCTGGATACGGGTGTACAGCTGATGACGGCCGCGGCCACCTTCCTGTGCACAAGGAAGCCCACGCCGTACTCATGCCTGGTGTCCTCCCCACTGTACCACAGTCTGTGGCCGTCTTCCGTCACTGTTTCCCCAAATCCTGTCCATCTGACCTCCGCCAGTCCCACAATGTCCCACTGATACCGTTTCAGCTCGTGTGTGAGTTGGTGCACTTTTCCGCACTGGTATAACGTGCGTACGTTCCACGTGCCAATGGTTGTTCCTTCTCTTAGTTTGATTTCTGTTTTGGTTTCAGTCTTGGTCTTGGCTCCAGTAGCACACTTTTCGCTGACCCCACGCTGGAGCCTCCCGATAGGGTGCGCGGTCGTTGTTAGTCCGGGCCGCGACCGATCCGGCATGTTATCTCTTTTCTGGCGTATATCCATGGTCCTTACATTGAGCTTATACACTTGGTAGCGCTAATCTCTTCTCCAAGTGAACCACAGCCGATTGTCGGCCTGGTCGTGAACACGTAGGCGCTGGGCCCTGGCCGGTACTCTCGTCATGGAGAGTCTTCGCCCGCTGATGCCGTGTTAGTATCAGGATTTTCTGTAGGGGTTTACTCCCTTAGCCTTTATCTTTCCCAAGATTCCCACAAGGCAGTGGAGCCATTTTTCCTTGGCTAGGATGAGAGAAAAATATGCCGGCAGGTGAAAAAATGGCGGCAGCGGCAACCACATGGTCTTCTAAGTTTCTATACTAGTCACATGATCGTTAAACTAGCCCATCAAACATCAAATTTTAAGCTTATGGTCTCATACAAGCCTCTCTCAGAGTGGTTGGAGCATTTATAAAATATAGATTCATAAATTAAAAAGATGGCCTACTTCGCAGTTGAGACGTCTGAGTTGACCGCTCCATGCCGGCAGGTGAAAAAAAAAAAAAAAACACCCCTAGGATCGTACGACGGATCTAGTTACTAAACTGAAAATTAGAACAAATAATATCACAATGTCAACTTTACCTGAACTAAACATAGGACAAATAATATCGCAATGTAAACTTTAGCTGAACATTTGCACAAATAATATCACAATGCAACTTTACCTAAACATTACAACAAATCATAGTAGACGAACTATATTTCATAGAGGGAAAGAGTGGTGTCCCTTCGCCTAACAGGCTTGAGGGGACTAGCTCTCCACATTTTCGTTTTCTGCTGGGATTTTATGTGCTTATAGTGGCTATTGTACCGATCTACACTTTTTTATGATGTCAGCGTCATATTGTGTTTGACTGTTTACTTGCCTGTGGATTTGTAATCATTCCTCTGCTAATATCAACTCTCTCATCGCCGTGAATCCTCTGGCTGACGCCATCACAGTTTCTTCATCCTTACAAGTCGTCCCTGGGATAGACTTGACGTTAGTGACAAACATTGCGTTTCAACATTGTGCTGCAATTTCTACTTTGTGATCATCTGGATCTTCTCCTGACGATTTGATCGATGTGTTTGGATTTAGCTCTATTCTGCTCTATTCCAATTCTGTAGATCTGTCTCATTGACATCTTGATGTATGAATGTCATCCGGCAGAAGAACGAGCAATTTATTCCTATTAACTTTACAGATAGAGCCATATGAACTTTGTCTGTCTTGTGTTTTTATGTTTGTAATGCGCGGAGAGCCTGGCATTGGCTGGGATACCGCGCTATAAAAGCTCACACTATTATTATTATTATTTATTATTATATCGCAATTTCAACTGGAGCCGTTGAACCCCACATACTACTAAATCTCAAGATGGAAGCACTTTCCTACTGACTAAACCAACCAACCGACTTTCAGAAAACCAAACGTTCTTGCTTACATTGAGGCTGTCATAATAAATACGATTGATGACGACATGGATAAAGGATCGCCATGAAAGACATATGACCAACGGTTATTTTAGATAGGTATTCTGGAAAATATAAGGACTTATTCTTCAAATCAACAAATGGGAATGATTTTGTTAATAAAGTCTGGAAGTTATCGTAACCAGAAGTTATTCGGGTGATGCCAGTCTTTACCTTTTAAAAGAGCTTTGCTGTAACTCAGGTGTGGGCTAACTATTGACAGCCTCGAGGACGTCCACCACTTGGAGGCAGCGCGATATCTACGACAAGTAAGACATTGAAGGTTTGTGAAATTTTATTTTCAACACAAGGAGAGTAAAATATCAGTATAGATAGAAGAAATAATGATCTTTCGTAAAACGTCTAGAAAAGTATTTTCAAACATCTCGAGTTTTGTAATCCAAATTTTAAGTCAGATTTTTTCCTAAGCAAAATAATCACTTTTATATGTAAAACAAAATCAAGTGCGAGATCTTGTGAATCACATCCGCTACTGTTTTATAGGCTTCGGTTCTTATGCTCCACAAATGGAACATAAACATAAACAGAACATAAGCATTAACATAAACATACTAAAAGAGTGGGCACAAGGTCGTCCGCTGTGAGTTTGCCGGGAGACAATTAGCACATGTTTGATAATGATCGAGTATAAAACAACAACTAACAAGAGCAAAGGGCACAGACAGCATTTTGGTTTTCAAAAGGTTGTGTTTATTTTCAGGCATGTGTTTACATGATAGTCTAGTTTAAATCCGACAAAAGATTGGCCGCGAGTTATTTTGTTTTGTGACATTCATGGATTTCTCGGGAGTGTAACCACTCACAGTGGTCGTAACTCTTCTTGACCGCTGGTTGTGAGCTTGATAAAAGCACACAGGAGTTTTTAGGTTTCACTCTCTGTGTAATATCTGTCTGGGTTTACAGATTTGAGCACAAAGTTAAGAACGGTCAAGTGTTTGAAACATTTAATACGCGAGTAATGCATTTTATTGCTTTTTATTTTACGAATAGAAAATATCGATATGTGAAGGCAGCATTTAAAGACAGCGATTCCCAAAGGTCGATCTCTTCCAAGAAATAAACGTTCGCCATAAAAGACTTCCAGCAGCGGATTGTTTAACTATAATGCAAAGTATTGGGTATAGCTATACAAACACATCGGTATATATCGGTCTATACATGTATCGCCAACCTGGGCTAATTTTATCAAGGCGGTTATTTCTAGTTGAAGTCATTTCTGTGAAAAGGCATCTCTGATAGTTGTAATCATAGTCCAGACACATCCGGGATCTTTCTGTGAAGGAGAGCCGTTCTGTGGAAAGATTTGACATTGGAAAGGAACAATCGCCCTCACATATCATTTACTCACCCAGAAGGGTCCTTGTCAGGATCACCTGTTACTAGTTGTTACTGCGGTGGGCAATGCATTATCACCAGACGTAACTGTACTGTCAGTAAACTGTCAGGTCATGATTAAAATTATAAACTAATTTCACAACAGTTAATGTCGTGCACACATCTGAGCCCACATCTGGTTTGCTACTGGCATTCATGAAGGTTTACACACATGATCACATTCATTGCGGAATGTGGTTCACAGCAATGTGTAGGTGTTTCATTCATCTGAGTGATTCTCCCTCCGTCCATTTAATCTCGCTGAATATTTCATAGTCTGGTAAAGGTCGTGTTCTCTTTTGTGTGTTGTTTTCGGTGATGCGGGTTGTCCGACGGACGCCAATTAGCAGCTTAGTGTTGTAAACAGATTGAAGGAATTTTTATTCATGAGAGCATTTATCTATTCAATACTGTTCCTTTCTAAATGTCCTTCTTAACCGGGTATACATCGTCGAACAGTCGGTGTGTTCAGTAAAGTTTAAACGACAATCCTTTTCAAAGTCACAGTGTCGAATATATGTGTGTTTCGCAAAGATTAAAAGAGGTTTATATTTAACATCACCTGTACGACACCTGCTCTTAATGCCGTGTCTGGACATTGACTTCTTTCCTTCTTTTTCTTCTTCTCTTAAATAGTTTTGTTAGCATGATCAGTCTGAATTATACTGTATCCCTTGTCAAATTAAGGAGTTAAAGTACTAAACATGTCCACGACAGCCTAAATAAACCCGCGGTTTATGTCAGCGAAACCTGTTGTGTGTTTAATGTTGGGAAGAGATTTGCGCATACATTGGGATGTGAGTGTATAAAACTAAATCTTTAAGTGTGATTGACATCGTGTTACTAGAATGTTATGCACGTGAGTACATGTGTGTGAGCATGTTTGTGTAAGAACACCTTTGCATGTTGAGTAAACATTTAATATGCCTGAATGTCTATTCAAGTCTGTTGTCATGTACAGCTCTACAGGTGTGTACGAACGAGATGAAAACAGCAACAAAAATATGAATTTAAGAAATACATATAATATTAAACAATTATCAACAAGCAAATGGATTAACCTAATTAACCATACAGTAAACACATAATAGTAAGAGGCCGTCCTTTTCATGGTAAAAGTGTTTTATTATAGTTCATATTGTAGCAAGTCTACTCCCGAGTTCCCACAAAGAAACCCGATGTACAGTTTTTTTCCACTTGCCACCACTCTTGAAATTCAGTTAGACCCGGCAGACCAGACAACGACGATCACAGAGATAGAAAGATAATGAAATAACAATCTGGACAGAAAATTACATTCTTTAAAATTGTAAGAATCATTGAATTTCATAATATTATTAATTTAATATTTACGTAGAAAACTTAGAACCAAGTCAGTTAGGTTTCACATGAATAATTTTCACTGAGCCTGGTTTACAACTTCAAGTCTGATCAGGACACTACAGACAGGACTGAAGAAAACAGTCAGGTCCTCCACCCGTCCCAGTAAGGGACACACGACAGGCAGCAGCAATCACTCTTCTGCTCCCTAAATCCTAATCTTCACCACTGACACGTGCAGCCCCTCAATGATGTCCTCACATCAAACATAAAGTGGTTGTCAGGATGCTCTCACCCACACACCCCCTCGCACCCACCCGAGCACTCCCACAAAAACACTCTCCTTCTATCCACGGTTTCTGGTCTAATGAATAAATAAATAAACAGCAGGTTTGTGACATCTTTATGTATCCTAATTTCTCTGCCTCTTCTCTGAGTGCAGAAAGAGTGGGCACGTATTTTCCGATTTACTGCCTTAAAAACCATCGAGAAGCAACAGAGAAATGAGAAGAGTTCGTGTAAGTCACTTCATTGGATCTTTTATCACTGAACAGGACGAGAATATGTAAATCGGTTTCATACATTAATACACACAAAATACATCGTAATACTTTCAGCCAATAACAAATGGAAGATATCCACACTATGTTACTGTTGAGACGTGTTCTCCGTTTCAGTGTGTAGCAAAGGTCTAATCACAATGATCCCTGTATCTTATTTGGTCAGCTCTGTAGAATGGACCTGTTACCAAACTGTGATTTAGGTTTAGGGAGGGACTTTTGTTGTCAGCAGTACAAACACTCCGCACTCTTGGTTTCACTTCAGTTTTGATAGTGGATAGTTTTGTTCCACCAGTTGTTATTTTTGGTTATACCGACAGTACAGCTGTTGATATGAAAAGTGCTGAGTGCTGGGAAGTTACTGAATGAATGATGGCTGGTATTCCACTCACACAAACGTTTTCTACACCAGAATTGTTTCGCAAGCACGAAGGTACTCAAGTAATTTATACGGAGACATCGCAGTACAAAGGGGGAGACAATGTATTCCTGTCAGCTCTGTTCGTAAGGCAGTCACCCCTCCTTGTCAACACACCAGTAATATCAGTGGGGCAGGTAGTGAAGCTCTCATTATTCCGTTTCTGAGCGCACTCATCAGTATTTAGTTTCCAAACAAATATACCCGGTGTGTCAATAATACAGGTGAAATAATTACTCAGGTTATAGCAACAGAAACAGTAAACATTTTCTGAATCGTGTGTCACTAGTTAAATGGATTTTAGTCTGCAAAGCTGCAGTTGCGACTATTGGTCTCTAACAACAGTTGAGGTCACGTTGTCTGATGTTGAGGTTGTTCGTTCTCTCTTTGTCTCTCTCTTTGTGCTGTACTCTCTCTCTCTCTGTGTGTGTGTGTGTGTGTGTGTGTGTGTGTGTGTGTGTGTGTGTGAACGCGTGATTCTCCTTGTAAACTGAAAAACGCAAGCATCAGACTTTAGGATCGGATGCAAATATTTAATCCTTTTTATAAAGTTCTCGAAATAGCAAATTGTGAGATTGTTAATCACATTAAAACAAGGACAGACACTGTTCACAACAAACATTACTACTTTCCTCTCCCGTACATAGGGTCAGCTCTGACAAATGAAAACAAAGTCGGAGTCTAGAAACATAATCGAGCCTGTGTTTTGTTTGATGTGACTGGTCTCTAGTGAGACAGGTGAGATACACAGACTGAGAAAGTACTTGTTGCTAGTAAGCTGGTCACTGGGTGCGGCTGGTGTATGGCTGAAGCTTTAGGAAAACAACAACTAAACAAAACAAATTCATGGTCTTTGCTTGTTACTTGTTACTGACCGCCACTCACCCTGGGATGGCGGCTGATGATAAAACCTATTAAGCATTGGTTAAGTATTTTATGCATGCCTGGAAATAGATTACCTAACAAAGCCCATAATATCTCGTTACATTTCCGTAATCAAAGCAAAAGGACGTGAGCCTCTTTCGTGTGTTTTCTGTTATTTAATCATAGTTCTGGACATGTTTGGCAGAGCCAAGGGGTTCGAGACACTAACCATTTTGTTTCGCTTTTAAAAAAGAGGCTTCAGGATTCTTGTCCACAAGATTGGCGAGCGGAAATTATGTCGAAAGAACTTTACGAACTGTTTCCATCTTCTTTCTCAGTCAGTGAACATGTATAAAGCTTATCGAATGTTTGTGTTCGAAGCATCTTGACTAGATTTACATTAGGCGTCTCACCCATACAATCGCATACCCTGAGACATGCAGCTTAACCCGTTGCTATGAATTGTAACTGCATGGTATGACCACTCCATTCTCTTATCTTAAAACATCTGAGCAAAAGAGCAAACCAACATGAATTAAAGTTACTTACACTTTCAAATTTAATTTTAATCACACATGAATTGTTTTAAAGAGACTAAAATAATATGAAGGGGACTATCATCTCACACTCGCCAACGCAAAAGAGGTTCCTTAATCATTAGGTTAGGGTCATTAGGTCAGGTATGAATGTGGTGGTCTTTGAGATCTGAGCAAGAAAATATGATAAAGACTCGTCATGAACAGATGTAATGGAGTAACCATAGATATTGGACTCTATTAGAGTTAACACGTGGACAGCAGAAGGTAGGGTGAAAGCCTTGCAGAGAACTACTTGCCGAGCAAACACAACGAGCCTCAACCCTCCACACACACGTGCGCACAACTCGCACTGTTAGCATTGTACACGCAACTACAGTCACATAGAGGTATTGACCAAAAAACAGGCAAATATGCTAGCAGGCATATCCATGGACACGCACGCACGCACGCACGCACGGACGCACGCACACACACACACACACACTCTTTCTCTCTCTCTATTTCTCTTCTCAAGGTTCAATATTAGAGAGAATTATGCAAGTTTAACTTTCATTCGTTTTCGATAAGACAAAAAACTGATCACTTTAAACCTAAATTTAAAAATAGTAGGACTTGCGAACAGTTCGTGATCACCAGACTAACGGCACAATTACATCACAGGCTGTCCTGCATCAGCTTCGCTAATATGAAGCCTAAGGGCGATGTTTGCTGAATACAACTATTTACACGGCTTTGAGTTTCGGGGATAAAAGTGAGAATGAAGCTGACGGCCTGCAGTCAGGTCTTGAAGTCTGGACAGCGAGCATCACTGGCTGACATGGCGGGCACAGAGTCAATAAACCTGTAGTCAGGAGAACCCGAGGACAGTGTAGAACACAGTTTTTCCACTGGTGTTGGTCGGTGGGGACTATTTCAGGGCGAGGTGCTGTGAGACTTATTTCCGGAGCCCACGATATCTCGCTGTGTCATATTGTTTGTGTTGTCGTCCAACACGAGTTGATTTAATCAACAACTGTTGATGTGGAGGGAAGAATCATGGCTTTTCAGCCCAGTCGTGATTTGTGCTTTTTCTTGTTATCTTGTCACATTATTGGGTCGCTTTCGGGACAAAGTTCCCAGACAGGCGATTCTCTTAGCAGTCAGAGACTGAATATAACAATTTCAAACACAGGATTCAGTTCTACAAGATCATGTAGTGACAGCATCTCTACACAATCAAACATGAACGTCAATTATACACATTTAGAGATGGATGCCAGTTCTATTAAACCAGATATAGACGGTGAAACAAATGTTTTCTTTTGGAACAGAACTAGTCAGACACCTGAAGACTACTTAGAAGAGTATTGTCCTCAGCTGTGCGTGGATGACAATATTGTTGAGCGTGAGATGACCACATCTACCGCCCATACTCCCTGGCTCGTCTCACCAACAATAAGTCAACACTTGTGCACCAAAATGAATTGCTTCCCTTGTGACTGCGATGGCGCTTGTGACTTCTCCTCATCGCGATGTTGCTCCAAGGCTTTAGGTTCATCGTCTGCGGTAGTCAGCTACGTGGGATGTCTTGTGGACAGGTTCCTTGCTGTTATCAAGTGTCCGGAATATTGGAGCGAAGAGGAGACGACAGTACGGGAGGGATGTGAGCGAGACCCCGAGAACCATCTGCTGGCTGAACCGGTGACTGACATGGAAAGTGGAAGAACTTTTAGAAACATGAACTGTGCCACTTGTCACAACGCCACCTCACTGGCTGTCTGGACACGAAGACTACATTGTGAACATTTCCAACATGTCTATACGGCGACATCTGAAGATGAAATGATCACATTGACAACAGTTTCTAACACTTTGTGTATTATAAACTATTCACCACCAGACAATGTGAGTCTTCTGAAGTGTAAAGACACGGCAGACTTCTTCTCAGGTGTGATCCAGACCTGTAACGTGACAGGCAGGTGGGAGATGTATGATGAGGAGATTGAAAAACTTTGTTTAGAAATGGACGATTTGTTTTACCGTGTCAAGGACGGGTGTGGAGAGGTGTACCGAAATCTCTTTTGTGCCATTTGTAACGGTCAGTACCCACAGCTTACTTCGTGTCCTCTATCATCTAGAGAACCGGCAGCAGCGCTGCCACCTCTGTCTCTTCTGCTGGGCGTTGTTTCGAGACCAGAGCACGAGAAAACACGAGAGCTGTGTCTTCGAGGACAGTGGCAAGGATTGGATGTGAGTCGGGCATACATGTTCCCCCTTTAAGAGAAATTCATTGTTTCACTTTGAAAATAAATTTTCTTTTCCTATTGGAAACATCTGATATAATTGTCCGCAAACAGCAACGATATTCACACGGAATTAGGACACATCTCTAAACTGTCAACCTCACTCGCAGAACGGATCTGAAAAGGTAGGAATACCCAAACTCCTTTCCCAAGTTGTACACTGAGGCTGTCAGATGTAAGTGCCAAGTTCTAATCATTTTCCGACAGACGTTCATGTCGCTGAATCGTCTCTGTGTCCACACTTTAATCCTTGTTGTTGTTGTTGTTGTTGTTGTTGTTGTTGTTGTCTTTGAAAGGGAAAGTGCTTCCACCGAAAGGCGATTTCGCACTGTGGAGGGGGGGGGCAAGGGGGGAGCAGAGGGGGAAGCTGGAGGTGGTGGTGGTAAGGAAGGGAAGGGACCGGGAGAAGGGTTGTCGTTCTCTTTCGCGCAGGTGTTGTTTACTGGTGTTGGTGCTCTCTGCCACCTGTAGTGCCGTGCTCTTATGTCCTGTAGGCCTGCCAAGTCCGCAGAGGTGGCGTACTCTCCAGGTTGCCGGATCTCTGAGGTTGCCCTATTTCTATATCCTAGACTTAGTTTGAGGACTTATTCAAGTTGTTTTTATACTGATTTGAAGAATAATGTTATGCTAGCAAGCTCATTTGTTCAGATATATCCTAATCTATGGGTTATTGTTTCAGTTATCAGAGTTTCCCAGGGGGAGGAGCTATTTAGCCATACCCTTTTATCTGTTTATATGAGCTTAGCATGAGGGTGGCTTGTCACCATTGTTACAACTAATGACAGTATAGTATGCCACTGCTCTTTTGGTGGGTTAAGACAGTTGTTAATGTTCAGTGCCAGCCTATGTTTATTTAAGACCTGTCTTAATTCTTCTCTTTCTTCTTTGTTTTCATGACACTCCAAAAGCACATGTGGGGTGCTAAGCCTATCCCCACATATGCATGTTATAGGGTCTTTGTATTTAATTAAATATTCTCCACTTAGCCTCATTCTAGTTATCTTAGACTGGCGGGGCCTACTTGAATTAAAAAAAAGTAGCGTATTACTGGGTTGGTCATCTACCAGTCTCCTAGTTCCTTTACCTTCAGTTTTATATCTCTCCTGCCATCTTGTTTGTATTGCTGGTTTTATGGCTATTCTTCTCTCAGTTGGTGAAAGAGAGATGTTTAGGGTGGTGACTTTAGGACTGCTACTCTGCTTTACAGCCAGTTTCGCTAGTTTGTCAGCTTTCTCGTTTCCTTTAATCCCAATATGGGAGGGGACCCAAAGGAACCTGACGTCTCCGTTTTCCTTGTTAATTTTATTTATGAGGGACAGTATCTCATATACAATGTCTATTCTGTTGGATGATTGGTTTTTAAGTGCCTGGAGTGCTGACAGGGAGTCCGATAGTATAAGGAACGGCAACGGTAGCAAGTATAAATATGCTGGCCAAGCATGGTGGAATAAAGACTGTGAAAAGGTAATTAGAAATAGAAGATATAAACTAAAGATATGGAAGAAAAATAAAACTATCGAAAACAGACTAGAATACAAAAAGTCACGGTCCTTAGCAAAAAACACTATCCTACAAGCTAAAAAAGATGACTGGCATAGGTTTACAGAATCTCTAGATTTAAATTCAAACCTAAATGACAGCTGGAAAAAGGTAAAATATCTTAATCAGGGCCCCAGGTCCACAATGCCAACCTTGTTGAAAGATGGTTTAAAGTATGAAACAAACCAAGAAAAAGCTAACCTCTTAGCGCAACAATTCCAAGATGCTAGCGCAGACTATAATCTAGACCCGGACTTCAAATTACATAGGGAACAGGCCGAACGAGACTTTCTACCCCCTTTAAACCAACAGGACCCTTTTAAATTAACAGAAAAAATAACTCAGGAAGAGCTTGAGCAGGCCCTAACAACTAAACGGCCGGGATCAGCTCCAGGCTCAGACCTCATCACATACGAAATGCTGCAAAAATGTCATCATAAAACTAAACTTCATATTTTAGAGCTTTTTAATGAAATTCTCGATAAAAGCTCACTCCCCAGCATGTGGAAAATGGCTACAGTGGTCCCAATCCCCAAACCAGGTAAGGAAAAGACATCCCCTGCTAGCTACAGACCAATAGCGCTTAATTCGGAGTTAAACAAGATGTTTGAAACAATAATCAAATGCAGATTAAACTACTACTGCGAAGTAAACAACATTCTACCCCCAGAACAGAGTGGGTTTAGGGAAAAACGTAGTACGATGGATCATATAACAGCCTTACAGCAGGAAATAATTAAAGCTCATACCGAAAAAAGAGTGAACCTGTGTGGAGTGTTCTTGGACATTGAGAAAGCCTACGACATGCTCTGGCATGAAGGTCTGCTCCAGAAACTCTACCGCATAGGCACTCCAAACAAAATCGTCCAATTAGTTCGATCCTTCCTGTCAAACAGGAAAATAGCAATAAGAGTGGAAAACCAGAGGTCTAAAGAGGTGCTGCTTGATAATGGAGTGCCCCAGGGGAGCGTCCTCAGTCCATTATTGTTTAACATAATGATCGCAGACCTCCCCAAATGTGTAAAGCACGTAAAAGTCAAACAGTTTGCAGACGACACCTCCCTCCTAGGAAAAGTAGAAATACGTAAAACAAACAACCCCGAAGATACCTAAAATCATAGGAATTGACAAGATCCAAGAGGACCTCCATGAAGTAGCAAACTGGTTAAAATATAATGGCTTTAAATTATCAGCCCCCAAAACCCAGGCGATAATATTTAAAAAACCAAACCAGAAGATGGAATATCCCAAACTAAAACTAAACCAAACAACCATTAACTATAGTTCCCAGGTACAATTCTTAGGAGTAATTTTCTCGGATAAAACAAACTGGTCCCCCTATGTAGATAAAATAACGAAAGCTGCCAAAAAGGGAATTAACCTAATGAGAGTAGTAAGTGGTAACAACTGGGGCACCCACCCAAAATCCCTTCTTAACCTATACCAAGCCCATGTAATGTCAAAGCTGCTTTATGCAGCCCCACTCCTAGTTCACCTGAGGTCAAACCACATAGCTAAACTCCAGTCAGTCCAGGCCGGAGCATTAAAAGTAGTGTTGGGTGTACCTTCGCACACTCCAAACCTGTCGGTATTGGCAGAGACGGGACAAAAACCAATAGACCTGATTATCAAGGAGAGGACTTTAATCCTTGTATGTTTATAGGATTTATATCCCTGATGTCTGTGAAGATTGGGAACATTCTTTTATTACTGACACATAAACATCAAAAGTCATACCGCCTGTAATAATTCAGACCAGAATACAATCATCACATTTTATTTGAGTTATATTTACTTATTGGTATAGACATACTCAACAATTATATTTACTCACTAACATCAACGTGTTTCACACACACACACACACACACACACACACACACACACACACGCACGCACGCACGCACGCACGCACACACACACGTCGTCTGTTAAATAAATTCTCGTCAGTTAACATGATTTAACGATAATTCAGGAGAACAGAGAGATTCGTGAAAAAAGACTTAGAAACATGTAACGAGGTTGGCGTTGCTAGGTAAACATATACTCGCCTTCAAGTCTAAGATGGATGACTTTTATGGCTTCATAAAAAATAATATAAATAAAATCGAAATTGTTTTGTTCCAACAAATGGCTATGCATTCTACAAAATACATTTTGGAGACAAATTTTAGGCGTTGACTAACAGGGTTTGCGACTACATTTGATTTCGATAATGCGAAAAAAGATGATCTCTTTGCACTGAGTTGCCACAAAAAGAAAACAAATCTTCACTTCTGTACTAAAAATCACACCGAGCAACGGTGACTCTTGGTCAGTGGATAAACCTGTCCCGCACTTGGTAACACAGATGATGTAGAAAAGTACGTTTGCACAGAATGGGGCTACTCGGGTTCATGCTACCCTCCATATACTTTTTTGTCTCAAAATATTTAGTTTTGCCTCAAGTCTTGAAGAATAAACTGAAGATCTGCAATCTGGCTCTAATATGTTTCAATATAAAAAGCTGTATTGCCCTGTGGATTATATAAAGTGTTATTTTAAATATTTAAATATATTGCATGTTGGTCAGTGCGCTTTATTAAGGACAATGTCGCGTGTTACCCTGGACTTGTCATCGGAATTTGTCACAGTGCGCACAGTGTTTGGGTTCCTGATTTATCTCCCTGGCACTCAACATTCGGATGCTTGATTTTTTTTTGACATTTGGGTGATTAGTTTATCTCCTTGCCTACCCGAAATAAGGGGAAAGTACAAGGTGGCAGAAGGAGTGGGTTCTCTCCGCCTTCCAGACTAGATACGATAAACCACTCACATTTCACTACTAACAGGCTTGTCACGACCACCGCGAAGTGTATCATTCACTCTCTGCTTTCGACACACTCGCGGAGTCTGACAAATACGTGTTCTTTCACACTAATTAAAATAAAAGAATGATTTGTCTGACGAATCTATCTACTTTACTAATCACAAATAAAATGAAAAAAAGAAGAAAAATACAATTAAATGAGAAGTCCGTTTATAACCGTTTCTTACATCTAAATTATTAAAAAAAAAATAAAATCACTACCCTTCGAGTCCTTTCCTGCTGTTCCTAATTGAATACCTACATCCCTACTCAACTAATCGCCTATTTAAATCCTAAATATCCTACTCAACAAATTCTTCTTACAACTCCTACTCTACTGTCCTTGTTTCTCGTCCTAATCCTCTACATTTTTTCCCCTGACTCCCTAACTAACTGCCTGCTCGCGCTCTCTCTCACGTCATTTCCTTCACTTTTTTACATCACCCATACACGTCTTCCGAACAACTGACGTCATTCACGCTCTTTCGTTCTTCCACATTAACCCTTATAAAATTTAAGCTTAATCACGATACAGTCAATAACTAATAACAATGATACCTGACAAGGCTATGATATTCTTTGATTAACGTATCTGTAAAATGAGGATTGCCATTGATATTGTGGGTATAAAGTCTTTCTCCCCCCTTCTCCACTCTCTCGCACCCTTGTGTCTTCTGTAATAAGATGTGTAACCACTCACACACACACGGACATAACAGCCAGCTGCACGCCTGCACAGCATTAGCTGACATGGTAGTGTGCGGTGCCATATACCCGAGGACAAAAGAAGACCTAAAGCGACTCGATTCAGGAGACGAAAGACGATGACGTCAGGACAAACAGCAAACAGCGCCGCCATTGCCACCACGTGATCGGCGCGAGCAGGCCCGGAGAGGCAAACAGATCTCGTTGTCATACCACAGACACAGACCTTTGATATTTCTGACATTTGACCCAGCAGACCCAGCGGGCTTAGGACCTGGGAACGACCAACATGGCGATGTCATGAAAAGAAGTTAATGGCTGTAGTCTGGAATGAAGCTGGTGAGGCGGCGACGCCAGAGCCGTCTAGCGGTGACTCGGGAAGGTCAGACCACAACCTGAACAGGGTGTTAACTCCCCAGGGCATTTTATTCACCTGACAAGGGTTTGCCCTGCCATGTTTATTGATCTGACAAGCTTTCCCAGTATAGCAAAAGTAAACAACTCTTTTACAGACAAATAGCTGTTGGCCTGAGAGAAATGGATACTCGTAGGCAGACAACATTTAATCCTTTAGATCGTGAATGTAAAGCAAAGGGCTTAACTATAATCAAAACGAAGAGGAGTCAGCTCCTCAGTTCAGCAAACAGACGAAAATAATCTAGTGACTACTCTGTTGCTTAGCCCGATCAAAACCAGGAATTGTGGAAGAAAACCAAAGAAGAAATAATAAAGAAATATTCCCAGTACCACCGAAGAGAGTCAGATAAATGTTTAAAGGCGACCAATGACGACTTGTTGTCAACTATAGAAACATATCAACGCCTAACTTTAGTTCATTCTGTTGACACGATGCAGTTGCAAGTTTTGAATTCAATGGATGTAGTGTGATTACAGTCCTAAAACTGCTTGATGGCAATCTCCCTGTCAGTTTGTCACGTGATGCAAGGTGCGAGAGGGCAGCACTGACTCTAACCTGTCACTCTACATAACTGATGTCACGAAGAATGTAAATACACCGGAAACTGCTGACCACGTTACGGTAGCCTTCTTTACAACAAGATACACCCAGTCGTTCCACAAGATCAACAAACAGGAAAACTGCTCCAGTGCTGGGCATCATGAGGCCTATTCATAGACTGGGACTGACAGGGAGAAGGTTTTCTGCAGCTCAAGCCTGGGGATATGCAGGTCGTTGGTTTAGTTCGTGTTCCAGTTTTTCAAAACATCCATTAGCAGTCTGACAGGGTCAGCTCCTCACCCAGGCGCTACGCCTCTGACACTCATTATGGGGTTGACGGACAGAGGTCAGGAGAAGTTTTAGTCAGGAGTGAAATGAGTATTATGATCGTGTTCCAGCCTTGATGAGGAACGAAGCACGGAATTTGAATACTGTTCGCACCTCCTTGTCGTTTCAAAAGTGACACGAAAATCTAGAAATATCTCACCCTCATTCCACTGACTGCTAATAATTTATCAACGTAGACAATTCTGAGATCGCAAATCATGTCGTCCTTGAGAAAAGCAAATTTGTCGTTTGGATCGTGGTTTTCGACATTTTTGTTCTGCATGGAAAGGGAAAGGTAGGAGCTATAAAAGTGGCTACTTACTTGTAATTTAGTTCCTTAGAAACAAACAAAGCAAACGAACAACTGCAGGTCAGTAAGTATACAAATTCTACAAATATTATAAAGACTCTGCTAGCACTTTCATCGTCTATCTCTTGGTCTATTACTGGCCAATCATCGGTCTCCCAAATGTAATAAATTATAAACTTGTGTCACTGACCTCAGGTTTTCTTCCCCAGGGCGTGTGTCGCAACCTGACCTGCACACCCGGGAAGTTGTTGACCGAGAACAACACCTGCAGCACGGCGGTGGCGGATATCCGGGGCCTGATGTACAAGCTGAACATCACCCTCGTTCCCAACACTGAACTCGCCTTGAATACGTCCAGGAAGGAGTCGTTGAGGGAGCTGGTGCTGCAACTTAGACAACAACTCGAAAACAAAACTCAAAACTATACTTTTGAGTACTCTTTTACAATCACTTTAGAGTTACTTCTTTCTAACTCTACAGATCAGGCAAAGATAGTGAAAATAATGCTTACAGGGGACATAACAGCGTCGAGGGATATAAAAAGGGACATCGCAGAGGGTTTCTTGGTTCAGAATCTCCTCATTGATAATTGGGTTTTGCATAGGTTATATCTTAAAGAGAGTGTAACTCTTATTCAGCACATCGATCTAGAATCGCTCCAAAACACTCCCACCCCGACAGATGACGAGAATGTGACTGTCTACCAGACAGACTACAGCACGTGGGCTGAGGACGCGTTAAAAGACCTGCATGGTGTGGGGAAGCGACTAATAAGGCTTTTAAATGTATTAAATAAGTACCCTCCCATATCTGTTGTTTACATCATTCCAGAATCCTTAAAAATTAAAATGCACCCCTTGCTTTTGTGCGCCTACGTCCAACTCTCGAGGGACGAGTTCATGATAAGGGAGAGGGAAGATGGCCAGAAAAGACTGGTCGTGGTTAGCGAACATTACGAGGCGGAGTTAGACAGTCTGTTGTACGTGAGACTGGAGGAGAACGAGGTGCTCAACGTGTGTATAGAAACATTCGAGGCTCTCAAGTATGTCCTTAAGACCAGGCCCGCCCCGCTGTGGCAGCACGTCCTGTCTTGGATCGCCATCCCCATGTCTATCCTCTGTGTGCTCCTTACATTCGTTGTTTACGCCTTACTTCCGGCGCTGCGCACGCAGCCAGGGCTAAACGTGATGGGCACGTGCGCCGCTCTTTTCGTCGCGCAGGTAGCGCTGCTGTTGGCCTCTAGTCGTGTGACCTCTGGAGTCTGGTGCCAGGCCCTGGGGATCTTAGTTCACGAGGCTTGGCTGAGTGCTTTCTGCTGGATGCTCGTGTGTTCCATGCACATGTTCCACGTGTTTTCCTCCAAAACTCGCCACGAGTCCAGGTCCCTGATCTGGAAAACCACGCGCAACATCGCGGTGTCCATTGCTCTTCCCGCTATCGTGGTGGCGCTAGTAGTCGCTGTGTCATACGTCCAATCGAAAGGCGCGTCCATTGGCTACAGCAGCGAGTCTTGTTTCCTGAACTCGCAAGTGCTGGTGGGAACGGCCATGGTGCTGCCGCTCTCTGTCATCGTGGTGCTCAACCTGGTGCTATTCCTGCTGACCGTCAGGCGAATCCACGAGGTAACAAAACTCAAGCCTCACTCCGAGTCCAAGCAGGAGTCACACCAGCACGTGTGGGTGTGCGCGCGCCTCTCGATGCTTACTGGGGTCATGTGGACGCTGTCTCTCCTGTCAGAAGGTCTTGATCTGGACTGGCTGCGTGGTCTGTCCATCCTAGCCAATGGTGGGCAAGGGGTTTTTCTCTTCTTGTCGTACGTCACCACTCGACGCGTGCGGATGCTGCTGTGCGCACGACTCCGGCACCATAGTGACGTCACGTCTACCACACTGTCGACAACTGTCAAACTCTCGTCAACCGTTGTGTCCACTATTCACAGCGTGGATCAAAAACCGTAGTCTTTGCAGCACCTTCGGTCTGCTGCTGTGGCATCCTTGAGCTGTAGCTTGAATGATGGTTGATTTGCATCCTAGGAGAAAATATGATGTAGGCAGAAAAACGATGAGCGAACAGCAAAAACCTGGGGTTCATAAATCAGATCAGCTAATGTCTTAGGAGATCGTCTACAAATTTTGATGTCAGAAAATGGTAACTATCTCAAAATCGGAAAGGAATTTTTTTTTTACTGACCGCAGTTCTCTTTTCAGAAGTTTAACTAAACACGTCGCGAAAGATGAACATTATTTACATTTAAAATTCGCATAAATTAATATAAGGGAGCCCTAACAAAGTTACACAAATGTTTGAAATGTTAATCTTTATGTTACTGTGGTAAATTTGATTGTGAAGCTGTGTTAACGTATTTTGCTTCTCCATGATTCCTGTTTTATTTACGAAATTTTACCGTGTTTATCCCCTTTGCTTGGCTTGTGCATTTAATTTCAGATTTGAAAGGTTAAGCACGCAGACTGGTGGTTTTCCTTATTTTTAATTTTACTGTCATTTTTTCAACATACGTTTACGTCTACAACAACACAATGGTAATGTGTCATCATTCTTACACTATCTACAGTAACAGAACTTGCTAGAACAGACCCTGTCTTTTTGTTGTTGGTTATTTTCAGCTGTTTGTAACACGGGGAGAGCAAGGAAGGATAGTTTTTACCGGTAAGAGTTGTGGTCTCTCTCACTATTCGGTCCCTACTCCTCACTAGAAGGGCGAGCTCAACTAAACTCTGGTAACCGTGCACTGGCTGCCTCTGTCTCTAAATCTCAGTTTTACAATATGTTCTTTGGTCTTTAACTGCCCGACTGCACTAGCGATCTCAACGACAGCAAAGTTATGGAAGTAGAAGTATAGGAACACTGTCAGTCTTTTGTCTAAAGGCTTTAATTGACAGCCTGAGAAAATTCCTGAAAGGAGAGAATATTCTACACCTGAAGCACAGCCACCTTAACGACTTCCGATCACATCCCTCATCATCCTTGGACAGTCCAGTGGAGAAACGTTTAACTGCTTTTCCCTAACACAGTGAGGAGCAGATGTCCTGGGTTCAGATCCTGTCTTGCCATACCGTTCTTTCTCTACATACAACATCTCTTTACAGTCTGTTTCCCCCATTTATATCTCCTTAGTTACTTAATTGTTTCCTTTTGTTAATCTTGTTGCTAATGGTGAGCTGTTCCTCATCTTATCTGACTACTGAAACGTTGATTTGTTATATGATATGTTGTAATTTTATAATGGTTTTTGAATGATTTGTTACTTCTTCCGTTTTTGTGTAAAGTTTTAAAAGGCTTAAGTTTTATTCGGCACCTTGTTTATTTGTCTTGAATTGGGATGGTTTTGCACCAATGTTGCCCCTAATGAGAGTACAGTATGCCATAACTGGTTTTGGTGTTGTGGCAGCTGTTTATATTAATGCCAATCCATACTTTTCTAAGATCGGTTTCAATTCTTTATCTTGTTTGTTTTCATGACATTCCAACAGTACATGTGAGATGCTAAGTCTGTCACCACATGTGGAGGCTGGTGGGTCTATCTAGCTAGGTATGTTCCACTAAGCTTCATTCTAGCTACTTTGGTTTGTTAGAACCTATTAGCTTTTAGGATAAGCAGGGTATTAGTCAGTTGGTCGTCTAACAGTTTCCTTGTTCTTTTGCCTTCACTTCTGTATTTTTCTTGCCATTTTATTTTTATTGCTTGTGTGATGGCTATTTATATATATATATATATATACTGTTGAAATAGCAATGTTTAGATTGGTGACTTTAGGATGACCCAGATAGCATTTAAACCTTTTATAAATGTTTTATAATTCTCACGAAATGTTTGAATAATGTTTGCAGAAAATGTTTCGAAAATGTTTATTTTGGACATCGGAAAAATGTTTTCTTAACGTTTACATTCAAACTATTTTAAAACTTATTTTCTACCTTTTTTAAGCTCTTTTATAAACATTTTCTTGTAAAGCATTTAATAGTTGTGTCACAACCTCGGGAAGCGTGACTCTCACTTTCTCTCTCTCTTCCAATTGACATGCACATGGCAGACAAATACAGGTTCTTTTGCACAAAATAAATTTTATCTACATATAAAAAAAATTTTCTGCTCCTCAATCCAGCCCCTTCTCGTTTTCCCTGATTCTCTCACGTCACACATTTTTTGACATCATCCATAGGCAATTAGATAAACTGACATCATTCTCTCACCTCACACATCTTTTGACATCATCCATACACATTCAGACAAACTGACGTCATTTACATTCTTTCGTTCTTCCAACCTCCCATCAGTTAGATCTGTGACAAGTTTTTCTGAGCCACGGTCATAACGCTGCATCATGGAAAGACATATATATGCCACAGGAGAAGACAGAGAAAATCCATACGGAGAATATCCAAAGATAAGATCTGAGCTTTAACCCACTTACTACAGTAGAAACAAGCAAGGTTTTAATTACTACACTATAGTAGCATATAGCTTTCGGGTGCGGCAACATAAAGTGAATTTTAATTTAGAATGGCGCCATCTGTTTAAGGTCTCACTTGATATACTGACTGTAGTTGTTATCTTCAACGTTTTTCTGTATTTCTAGGAAGGTTCACTAAGAAAACGGTGAATCAATCTTGTTTTTGAAACGAAAATTATCTTCTCTGAGCGTTAGCAAGGGAAACAATCCAACGTTGCGTCAATACGAAGTGCATGGTGTGTAACTGTTTTGAGATGACTGATTTTAGAACAGTTTTCAAATCTACAAATCTATATTACCAAAAAAAGATAGATTTTATTAGAATACACATTAGAGTTTGAATATTACTTATTAGTAAGCGTCTATATTCTGTTCTTCTATCCTTTGTGGTTTCTCTCATTCAACAATCCCTCACTACATCATACATTCTACGTCATACTACATCATAATCCAACGTCATATCTCTTAAGAAGTTTTTGGCAAATGTTTACATAACATTTATATAATATTTTTGATTAAATGTTATATTTCCTACCATTTTAAAATGTTTGCAAAATGTTTAAGTTTTAAATATTTATTCGGTAAATGTTTCTAAAATGTTTCATATCAAACTTTTACATTATTACAACTATGTTAGCGTTTTTAAAATGTTTATAACATGTTTCATTGCTCTCTGGGGAGTGACTGCCTGACAGAGTTTCTCTCTCTTTCTATATATATATATATATCCCTACTTCGACCTGCCTGCCACTGGAGTGAACATAACGCGGACATTACACTGGACGAACAGGAACTGTAAGTAAGACCACGTGCACACTACTTTTATCTAAGGTGTCCAGCACTCGGATAGTGCGAGACAAATGGGAAATAAAAAGCTTCCCGTGCACTGTACTACGAGGAAGGATTATTATACAAACGAGTCAACTACATGTATATATCATAGTTTCTGGAGGGCCAGCTATACATCAGACATGGCGATACACACACGCTGTGTCGTAATGGCACGCGCTGTAGCCACTGCGCTACCAAGCGCCCCAAACATTAGAGTTGTTACAATATCGCCAATACAGTCTTAGTTGCTGACTCGGCGTAAAACACCTCCCTTCCAACTTGCTACTCAAAGTCTGGAATGTAAACCTGGACTCTACAAGAGAAGTTTAACGGGAGTAGCAACAGTGGTCTGCTGCTTTACCTGAGAAACAATCTCTTATCCCCATCCGCTATGAGTTCTCTTATCCAACTCTGAATAGATTGGTCCTGAATGGATCTGTCTATTTTTTTCTTGAACCAATCCATATTCCACTTGAGATCTTGCAGTGTTGTCTGGACAGTACTGATATACCTACACTTAAGAATATTTGTTTCCTGTAAGTTTAAGAGCATTCTCTATACAAAGCTTGATAGTTTATTACTATTATTTTCATTTATAAATTTAAACCCAAAACTAACAATTCTACTATTAATAAGAAGACAGCGACCACACTGTCTTAACACTATACAAGATATGGTGGACTTTCTTACTTTGTGAATCATTATGTAGAATCTTAAATGTAGTTTAACAGAAATATCCCTAATTCCTGATGCCCATATTTCACATCTGGAAGTAAGTATTGGAAGGACAATTCTGCCAAACATATTGAGTTGTATATCTAGTGGTAGCTGTGACTGTTTAAATTTTGTAGTGGAGCAAACATGGCTCTTGAGGCTCTGCTATATAAATCTTTTTGGGTTACACGGAATTTGCTATTATAATAAAGTTTCGGCCCAAGATAGGAAAAAAAATCTACTTTCAAGCTTCTCATTATTATATATAAATGTTGTTTTTTATTTCAACTCTATAAAACTCTATAAAAGCGCTAAGAGCATGCTCTCTATGAGTGTGAATATGCGCTATAAAAATCTTCACTATTATTATTATTATTATTATTATTAAAATATAACTATATCAGTTTTATCTGCGTTAATTGTCAAGTTCCACTTGTCACAGTATTTTTCCATTCTGTCTAAGGCATTATATAGGTTTTTTGGTGTGTCAGAACAAAAGAGAGTATCATCTGCATACAGTAATCTGAATAATTAAAGAAGCCCATCAGTTTCTTGAGGAGTAAGGTTATTTGGTGCCAATTTGCTTAATTCTGAGAGACCATTTACAGAGTATGCTAAAAGATGTGTTTTCAAGTAACTGAGTTATATTGCAAACAATAATGGGGATAGGCACTACACTTGACTAACACCCTGACTACTTCAAAAAAAAAAAAACTGACTGGTTTATGTTAATCCTAACACAGGATTTTGCCTTTAGTATCTATCCTTAATTACGTTTATGAATTTTCACTTCACCCCATAATCTAATAGGTTTCCCAGAGGTAAGTTCTATCTATTTTGTCGAAGGCTTTTTCATAATCTACAAACGCGCACAAGACTCGCTTCTTTCTGCTTAGTAATATTTCAACAAAACTTTGCAGGGTGGATAAGCACTATCCGAAGCCTGTTTGTTTCTGCACGAGGAGATCATCGTCCTCGAAATCGGGTTTTAAGCGTTCATTGAGGACAATTGTGAATATTTTACGGAAGCAGCTAAAGATTGTGATACCACGGTAGCTATTTGGATAACTTTGTTTTCTTTTGTTTTTAAAAACTGGTGTTATCATACCTGTTGCCCATTTTGTGGCCATGAGCTGTTGAACACAAAAGTGGTATATTGTCGTGGTTGATTGTTTAACGACAAGCGTTAGTCACATCATCAAAAGATTTTACCCGGATTGGTCAAGGGGTAAACATTTTACCTCATTTCCACAAAACTACGAGGAAAAGCATAGGGCTGTGTTTCTTTTCTTGTGTTGCGATCTGAAAGCTGCATTTTTTACAACATTCAGTTGGTTGAAAAGGCAGCTTCTATGCAAGTCGGATTTTTGTTGTCGAAAGATACTAGATGGTACAGTTGTCATTGCTACCGTGTAATTTAGCCAGCCATTACCCTAAAGGCTTAAGTTTTATTCTTAAAGAGAAAACTTTTTAAAAAACAAAGATTAAGTCAGCGTTTGTGGACGTTAGCCTAGTAGGCACTACTTGGTGCGGTTACATCGAGATTTGTTTGTGAAAGTCAGCTGATGAAAGTCAGGTCATGAACTCGCAAGCTTCGTTTAGAAATGAACCAAAGTGAAGAATCATCTCATTTTGGACGAATAATTTCATTGCCACAATAAAAATAACCTTTTATCTCGATAGCAGTAGGTCTGATGTGTGTATCTATCTGCTATTGACTCTGATCTGTACCACTTTTGACAGGTTTTTAGAGCCTTCAATAAACATAGTTCAGAAACCTTGTAGTCTTGTGGTCGACTTTTTGTTCGTTTGTTTTTTCTCGACTTGAGTACAGCAACTACTTGCTGGCAGGCTGCCCCTCATCCCTCATTGAGAGACTCCAGAGAGTACAGAACTCCGCTGCACGTCTGGTGCTTAGAGCCACGAAACGGGACCATGTCACTCCTCTCCTTCGTTTTCTACACTGGTTACCCGTCTGTTCTCGCATTCAGTACAAACTGTCTGTGCTGTGTTTTAATTTCTTTGCAGTCTCCTGTCCTGATTATTTCTCTGAACTTCTCCTCCCTTAAATCCCGGCCAGACAACTCCGCTCTTCCTCTGATGACCGTATCCTCACTGTTCCTGTCATCAGAACAACAACATATGGTCACAGGACTTTTGATTACTGTGCAGCAAAACAATGGAACTCTCTCCATTACCATATCCCCCACCTTCCTACAACTGAATCCTTCAAATCTGCACTGAAAACTCACCTCTTCCTTGAGCATTACTCCTAACACAGTCCACACAATGCTCGTTCTTCTTACCCTGCCCCCTTCTGCTCTTGCTACTTGTCTCCCCATCTTTCTCTGCAGAATACCTATATTCTTTGTTCCCGTTACTTGGTGTCTTTTTGTGTTTTGTATCTTTGTTTTCTGTTTGTCGTCAGTATTGTTGTTTATTCTTCTGTCCCTCGTGTTCTATCCATGTAGTCCATGTCTCTTCCCGTTTTAAGCGCTAAGTGCATGCTCTCTATGAGTGTGAATATGCGCTATACAAATCTTCATTATTATTATTATTATTCTTTGTATCGCTGATTATCGGTTAGGGTACTTGTTGAAACTGTTTTTGAGATTAACAGGAATAGCCAATGCTGCTCGGACTGGTATCGCACAAAGATGATGACGTGGGTGTCGTTGGGGCGATGATGACGTCAGAACTGTACGTGGGACAGACGAGCACATTTAGCTCCATAATATGCTCGACACTAGGCACATTCGTCACTGCGCATGTTAAGGCGAATAGGCACGTGAATTGTCTCGCTATCCCTACACCCTACTAGTTACAGTTGTGCGGGTGCAACCCATCTTCACATATCCCGGTCCGTGGTCCTACTCTAACATCTACCCAGATCCCGGCCAGTACTCGTGGTCCTACTCTAACATCTTCATTTTCTTTTCCCGTTTACAAAACGCTCCTAAAATTAATGACCTTACCCAATAACGTATTGACAGTTCATTTCCCTATTTCCCAGGGCCGGCGCAAGGCTGTGTTGCGCCCTAGGCGAAAGACAAATACTGCGCCCCCCTTCCCCCTCCCAAAAATGAACCAGTTATCAAATATATATATATACGTTTAGGCTTAACTCTGTTTTCTTAACTGAAATTTTTAACAACTATCATAGACTTACATTAATTAAAGATCACAAGGCTGTGACGAGGGACCCGTTTGTGCAATTAAAAGTTTTGCAAAAAGTTGTAACACCACTATCGGAACTCTTTGCATCCATACAAGCAAATTAAGCATTAATGAGAAAATAAAATGAAGGTAAAGAAAGAGACAAATCGTGTTAGTAAACTATATACAGCTCTATCACAGTGTATAAAAATCATGCGAACTTATCTTTACAAACTCTCATGATGTCGGGGGTGTAGGACAATATGCACTGTTCACTCTTGTACGGCTAAATCCAGTTCACAAATAAAGTCTTATAGAACAGTTCAGTTCACAGATAAAGTCTTATAGAACAGTTCAGTTCACAGATCTTCTGTTACATCTTTTACTGATTTAGCTTTGGGAGGATGATAGCTCCAATCACCCGAACAGACCATTACACAGCAAACGCAGCACGAGATGCCGGCAGCCGCTCAGTAAAGTGAGGTTTTTACAACATCCTGTGGGTTTTAAGTTTAAATTTAAGACTACCTCCCCTCCCCGATCTTGGTTGTCCAGCCCTGTTAATGTGATCTGATTTTCTTTAAGTGGTAAAGATTTATCTCTACCCTTCTCCACTAAGCCACCCCACTTAGGTCCTGTCAGTCTTTCTCTCCTCTCTCTTTCTCATCTCAGGGACAACTATGAAGTAACATCGCACCACCTTCTTTGTCCAGTCTTCTAATCTGATCCGACTGGTCATTAACTGTGACAGATTTATCGCTACCCTTTAAGCCTTTCCACCTACCACCTCGGTATGCTTTCAATCGTTCTCTTCTTTCTCATCTTACAGACTAACTAACAAGTAAAACCGCACTGACTACATGTTTGCTGCTTGAAAATAGTGGAAAAGTGGTTTTCTACAAGAACTGATTATGACCAGAAGTCATAGAACCCAGAAGTGTCAAAGAATGGCTTATTAAAATTAAATCATTTTCGAGAATTTGCTCTCCGATTTGATCAATAACTTATAAGTAAAAACTATTTTTGTTAAGAAAAACTACGTCTGTTTTTCAATGTCAGGCGTGCATCATCCACACATGGCTACTTGCATGTCTACCAAATCAGACCTACACTTATGAGTAGGGGGATTTCAAACACTCGTGTAAAAGGTTTTATGGAGTGACGACTGACTGCTCACTGATGGAGACAAGAAATCTGTAGTACCTTGCTCTGGTCTTAGTTTGCTGTGTGGTCTAAAACTCAAGCTACATGTATCACAGCTTCTAGCATCGCAGCTATCGCGTTCCCATCCAAAGTCACACCTGACAGGTGGGCGGGGCAGTACGAGGTCTGTCAAGGGAGAGTCGTCTAGACGCTAACAATACAAAGTTGTAAATCAGGGTGTCAATGCAGCTGCCCAAACACATTCCAATGGTCAGCGCTGCTTGGTGTCCGGCATAGGGTTTGTTGAAAACAAGAGAAGTATATAGACTATAGGTCTTAGTACGCACTATCACTTAACCAATTTCAACTATTCTGTCAAAGGAGCATAACAACAAGCTATCCGTTCAAATTGTAGACAGACGCACTCTTAGATAATAAAAATAAACAAACATTACAATTGACAACTAAATTAAGTGTAATACACTCATCGAACCGAAATCTTATAATTAATAAGAAAGTTAAATATTCACGACCATGAGTCACAACAGTAAGTACAAGACTATAGGCCGTCAGTGTCACCCTGTACACAGCACTAGGGAGAAAAACAGGTTTGTGACAGTGAATTAAATAAATTGATCTGAAATTTGACAATACAAATAGATATACTATAAACTTCAAGTGACTCTACCTTGATGTTTGTCTGCTAAAGACTTTAATACTCTTATTAACTAAGAACGCGATCGTGACATTAGCTAAGTTCCTTCGGGTTCAAAGTTCGTAAGTGTAAAAAATATTGAACATAAAACAGTTGTCATAACCAAAAAGAGACTCGCGTAGCAAACACAAGTCAGTGTTGTTGTCCCTGATCTCAGCTGCAGTGTTTTCAATGCATAAGTGTGGAACGTCTTTCAAAGTAGGATAGAAGAGAGAAAGGTGAGGTTGGTATTAGTGGAATGTGGTCCCATCCATCCTAAATGTCCGCCCTGACCAGGCCCCATCCACCAACCCGCCCCTCCTACCCCTCTGCTGTCTATCCTCCACCCCTCCCCCTCTTCTTCCCTGCTGGTTAGCTGGTCACTTCAAGTGCGCCCTGTAATGATGGGGTTTTCCTGTAATACATGAACTGAGAAACTCGCGTGGTGAAGTCAACCTACAAGCAGAGGAAAGGCGTCCTGCTCATGTCATTCTATGAAAATTATCTTTTTCTCTAACACTTTTCATCACTTAAAAACAAAAAAGCAGGCCATTTTTGCGCCCCCCTCCATGACTATGCTACCACCCCCTTTGCCATTCACCAACGCCGCCCCTCTCACCGCCGTTCGCCGCCCCCATCCGCCCTCTACTTCCCTGCTGGTTAGCTGGTCACTTCAAGTGCGCCCTGGGATAATGGGGTTTTTCCTGTAATACATGTACAGATAAACTAGGGTGGTGGTCAGTCTACAAGCAGAGGAAAGGTGTCCTGCTAATGTCATTCTGTGAAAATGATATTTTTCCCTAAAATTATTCATCTTAAAAAAAAAAAAAACAGCTGGCCATTTTTTCCGCCCCTGTCGGTCGCTGCGCCCCTAGGCGAGTGCCTAGTTGGCCTAATAGGTAGAACCGGCCCTGCTATTTCCCCATTTTTTGAAAGAAGAACACAAACATATCCAATACAGTGTCATGTTTGTGTTCAGTGACATCTTTTTGATCTAACATATATTTTCCACCAACCGCTATTCCCAACTCCCCAAGTCTCGTAACTCTGTATTCTAGAACCATCTGGACATGTTAGAGAAAAGTGTAAGACTTCCTCCTAAACCTCTGCCGACGGCTGCATAACCTACATCTCCTCTTCCTATGATAACAGTTATTGTGTAACGTACTATGCTTTATGTCATGTTTATTGTTACCTTATTGTAATGTTTACTAAAACATTACGTATTGTGTACTGTGACATTATGTAATGTGTACTATGGCACTATGTAATATATACTGTGACATTCATATATACTGTGACATTATGTATTGTGTACGATGACATCATGTAATGTGAACTGTCATTATGTAATTATCCTGTGACACAATGTGATGTGCACAATGAAATTATATAATGTATACTGTGAGATTATGTAATATATACTGGGACACTATGTAATGTGTACTGCGACATTCTCTTATGTATACTGTGACATTATGTAATGTGTACTGTGACATTATGTAATATGTACTGAGACATAATGTAATGTATACTGTGACATTATGTAATGTATACTGTGACATTATGTAATGTGTACTGAGACATAATGTAATGTATACTGTGACATTATGTAATGTGTACTGAGACATAATGTAATGTATACTGTGACATTATGTAATGTGTACTGAGACATAATGTAATGTATACTGTGACATTATGTAATGTGTACTGAGACATAATGTAATGTATACTGTGACATTATGTAATGTGTACTGAGACATAATGTAATGTATACTGTGACATTATGTAATGTGTACTGAGACATAATGTAATGTATACTGTGACATTATGTAATGTGTACTGAGACATAATGTAATGTATACAGTGACATTATGTAATGTGTACTGAGACATAATGTAATGTATACTGTGACATTATGTAATGTGATAACATTATGTAATGTATACTGTGACATTATGTAATGTGTACTGTGACATTATGTAATGCTTACTATAACCTTATTATGGGGTTCTTGTATTTTGCGTAGCACTTGCTGTGGTATTTCGTAATAATTATGAAATATATAGTTTGCTAATTTTGCAGCTAAAACTTTATTTCGTGCGTTGAATGAATCTCACACCATATGAGATAAACAGAAAGCGAGAACGAAGGGGGAGATCTTCCTAATATCTGTAGTCACAGCAGTAGTTGCTGACCTGTTTGATTGCTTCATTATTGACAAACAGTAATACTTACGGTGTCGTCCATTATGTTTTAGTTGATATGACCTTTTTCATGTTATAGCGAATTAATTGTTAGATCTACACATTCAAAGAACATCGGGGTATTTGTATATGAAAACACGTTTAATGTGGTTAATGTTATATACATATATATTCATTTAATCAAACTCTCTTTTTTATGCAGTAGTATCATTTCTATGCACACACACACACACACACACACACATTATTGTTTATTTTTATTATCACATTATTACTGACATAAAGAGCGATGACACGCATACTCTCTGTCACGTACTGGTACGGGACTTAACGTCTGCAGATGAGTGGGTCAACAATGTCAGCCATGGACAGGTCTTTTAGTGGACAGTTTAAAACCTTGAATTAACTGTTACAGGCAACTGTTCTTCAGAACAACAAAGAGTATACAGGCTTTGTTACTATCGTCGTTTGAACTACAGATTTTGAGATTCAGAGAAATATTGCACATACTGTAGGTACAGTGTGTATCATTGATAAAATATGGCTGTCAATAGGCTGTAATTGTATTTGTTGAAGTATTAGTGAAGTATACAAGCTTTGAACTGTGAAACTTCTTGTCCATTCGTGTGGTGTTTATGATCTTCAGTCAATGTACAACTAAGCTTAAACATACTAAATAACAAAGGTAAAGGTCATCCCCTAACCTTTTCAGATCGTTGGGGGGTGAGGTGTTAGAGACCCCACTATTCTCGGGGACTGCTTTACATGAGGGCGTGCCTTTCTCCTCTTCCTCACTGCCCAACCCTCTATGAAGTCAGGTACCCATCCCCGCCAGTTGGGTCGACTGGGGGAAGTTTGCTGCGGTAATCCGGTATTGAACCTGCATACTCTATGTTAGAACGCCAGTGCTCTAACCACTCGGCCATCCACTTCCCAAAACCGTCTTTTATGTCTTTAAATGAATGTGGTGTTTTTTCTTTTTAATAAATTACTACTTTTGAATTTTGTTATTTGCTATTAAACGCCGTACAAATGGACATTTAAAGTCAGTTCATGCTGATCACGACGACCCTGCAGTCATGGCGTCTACCTGGAGTCACAGAAAGCAGCACAGACCACAAATAAGCAAACACATTTGTGTGGAGCATTACAATGTTAAATTTATATTTTTTAAATATCTTTGACATGCGATGCAATTTGTTTTCGGAGGCAGATTGGAAGTGCATGCAAAGAATTGGAGCAGTATTATCCTCTTGGTTAATTAACAAGATGGCTCCCCGGATAATGTGACAAACAGAACTGTCATATAATGTTATTCTCACCTCATAGTACTGATGTCAAACATATGATCAGAATACGGCAAGTATCCACAGAAGCCATTGCAGAATCTGACTCATAGCAATGTATGCGAGTTCGCATTAATCTGAATAAATCTCCCTGCCGTCCATTGAATGTCGCTGAATATTGCATAGTGTGATAAAGGTCGTGTCCTGCAGTCTGTGCTGCTTTCACTCATGTGAGTTGTTTCTCATGGAGGGCAACTCCAACACAGCAAATTATGTTCATATCAAGAATTAAAGAAATCTTTGTTCATCCAATTATTTACCTATTTCAGTGTAATGGAAAATGAAGTTATACAGCTGCATTGAAAGAAAAAAAAATTGTTGGGAAAACAAAGGCAGATGATAATGGTGTGTAGTTGACTTTTCTAGTTGTGACATATATATATATATATACACATGTATCTCAATATTGTACTATATTTAATATCACGATGTAATGTTGGGGGTCTAGCTGATTTATCTAAAATCCTGACATGAGTTGTCGCCCACATTCTGCTGAGTTTGTTGTCAGCACGAAATTCTCTCTTCCGTTCGTTTGTGGAACAATTTTGGTCTTTCGAGATTTTAGGCATCCGCCATAGGGAAAGTAGATAATGCTAACTTTTCTCCTGTACATTGTTTAACATACTGTTTATAATAGTTTATAACATCACGGGTGTTTTCCACCCACCTCTTTACGTTTCTGTGTCTCGGCAATTACTTATGACATTGTCTTACTGACATTTGTTTTGTTTTTTTTTTTGGGGGGGGGGGAGTGGGAATGCGTGAGGATGGAGTTTGTGTTTTACGCTTAGCCAGCAGCTAAGGCTATATCATGGTCAGGCAGTCAGCCTTGTTTGGCAAAAGTCCTCGACCTGCACTTCTCACGGCTTAGAACCAATAAACTGATAGCACAACAGATCATAGAGCTTGAACATTTAAACCTCCATTAACACGAGGGCTAGTATTGTCTGATTTTCTTGATCTTGAGCCAGAAGAAAATTTGCGTCTTATGTTCGTTCTAGAAGTTAGCACGGAGAAGCAATTATCTGCAGGCAGACATTCGTCTGAGCTCATTTTTTAAAAAGTTTTTATTTGGTAAGTACAGTTTCACTGAACACAATTGTTGAATGTCCATACTAAAAGAAAGAAAAGTAAAAGTGGGAGAGAGACAAGAAGTCTGAGCTCATTTGTCTGCACTGTGTACAGGAAGATGCGACCGCTGTTCCTTCTCAACGGACAATCCTAGCCGGATACACTTTGTCGAGCAATCAGTGTGAAAGATCAAGTTTAAACGAAGATTATGTATAAAGACCCGAATACATGTACTTGGCATATATTAAAAGAGGGTTCTACATCGCCGTGTGTCCCAACACCATCATCCCGCACTACATTGCCGTGTGCCCCAATATCATCATACCGCACTACATTGCCACATGTCCCAACACCATCATCCCGCACTACATTGCCACATGTCCCAACACCACCATCCCGCACTACATTGCCACATGTCCTAACACCATCATCCCGCACTACATCGCCACATGTCCCAACACCATCATCCCGCACTACATCGCCGTGTGTCCCAATATCATCATACCGCACTACATTGCCACATGTCCCAACACCATCATCCCGCACTACATTGCCACATGTCCCAACACCATCATCCATCCCGCCCTACATTATCGCATGTCCCAAGAGCATTTCAAATTACTACACTGTCGAAGATATAGTCCAATGATTTAATCTCTCTAAAAGCAATGCATTACTGTTTGTCTATGTTTGCACATTCAAGCTGTCACCTGTGAAATGACTTTTAAATTGTGATTTCCGGCAATGTCCTAAACGATCTGCAAGGTCGAAGGACTAAGCTTGACAGTTTTAGCACAATGGTGGAATGTCTAGAAGTTCGACAAACTTTACATCTCCACAAATCACGTAGTCATGTCCTTCTCACCCACAGACAGGTGAGGAAAGCTCTCCATACACAAACTTACTTTTGCTTCAAACAACTGATTAGAACGACATCCAGTGAACACAAAAAGAAGCGATTGCTTTCAGGTGGTTGGGTGGAGGAAGGTAGTGTGTGCGCGTTCACATGATACTGTCACGTGACACCGAATAATTGTTTTTTTTGCCCGCTCCTCCGCCTCGAGCGCTGCTGGACTGTCTGGTGCGCCCTCTGTTAGTGCTACATCCGGTTGCGCTGGCAGCAAGTAAAAAACAATTAAACGGATGTGGAACAGAATCTGTCAGCTCTCAGGACACTGATATCGTTATACATCACCAGACATTAACTGTTTGTCACGCATCGCACGTGGACATGCGCATTCTTACCATGGAATGCAAAACACAAAATCACTTTGGTGAGGAGCGTCCCTTCCAGAGGCACGAATAATTATTCACAAATCCAACACAAAGCAAATCAAGGCCATGAGCTGCCACCCCTTGAAACCAGAGAAATACACACGAATAAACACACAATGTAAGCGGCCTGGGGACAGTTGCACAACATGTTTCTAAAGCGTAAAACTGTTCTAAAGAAGCAAAATCTCTTCTCTGCCAATTAGATGCATTTCACTAAAACATACAAAATATTGTACTGACAAGACGGAAAGTCAGACAACTTTATCTTACTTTAAACAGTTTTAGTTTTGTCTAAAAAGATTTAAGGCCAAACAGCGTTTAAATTTATAAATGTGTTGTGCAACTGGCCCCAGTACTCTTACAAAAACTCAGTTAAGCAACTCTCGCACACGCCGTGATAACAATTCTACAAACTGCTTAAACTATCATGAAGTACCACCAATGCAAAAATGCATACACAAAGCGCATACAAAGGATGTAGAAGATATGCAGGTATCCCAACATACAGTGCACTAAGTACACACCTGGATTAATTAGTCAAAGATAAGAGTCACAAAAGACCGCACACAGCTACGCCCTAGCGCACCTTGTTGAGGAGCAAAACACTAACAGTTCTTCACTCTCATTCCAACAGATAATATTCCTAGCTAATGTGTAAGGAACCCAAACTGTCCCCCTTCCCTCGCTTATCCTCTCTAAAGAAAAAGTCTCACTTTGCCACACTGTTCCGGTGTTTAGTCCTATGAAGCCCACGTGTCTCCCTCGCGTGAGTGGTCCTCAGGACACGGATACCGGCTGAAGAAGTGCACACAGCACAGACAGGTCGCTCGGGCTCGCTGCCACGGTCCCTTCCCTCAGCTCGGAGATAGATGGACACGTTCCCCTTCGGTACGACTCACCCGTCTTGTTGGTTCCCAGGTCGCTTTCCTTCACACCGACTCTAGCTGTCGGTTTTGAAAATAGCTTTCATGGAACCCGGCGTATAACATAAAAACATCGTCACAACAGATTCTATTGACTTGTTCTACCATTGACAATTCAAAAAAACATTGTTTTTGATTTTTTGGAAACAATTGCATACATTATTTTGTTACGAAAACAAAACATCTACTTTAAGAATTTATTTAAGGTATGCAAACAAAAAACCGGAAACACGAGGCCTGTCTAAAGGAAAGCCGAGACTTACACCGGACATGAACTGGAGTCGATTATCCAGTAATAAAGGCCCGTGGTCGGAAGTGTAGAAGCCTGAATGTAGAGGGAGGTCAGCCATATTCGCGACATCAGAGGCAGCAAGAAACAACAGCACCAGGAACAGCACATAAATACGGCCAGCGGGGAAGATTTGGTACAGCTTTGATATAGGGTAACTCGCGACAGCCATAACAAAAATGGCTCGCGGCATTTGTCGTCTGCTCGCTCCACTCAATTGCCCAAATGTATCTAATGAACCAAACCTAAACCTAAACCTAACCCAAACCCTAACCCTACCCCAAACCCTAACCCCAAACCTCTGACAAAATAACATAGACCAGCCTATGAAGTAGCGAGTTACCCCATATCAAAGTTCGGCGGAAGATTTTAGCCCTGTAGTTCTGTCGGTGTTATGCCGTTTTTTTAGCATCCCCCCCACCTCCACGTTCGCATCATTATCACCTCTGCTGGGACTGGCTGACAGACGTCTTGCTCCTACCCGCCCACACAGTTGCTTCACCGCCCACATAAACATAACGGGAGTAAGTGGAATCCTAGATCTCACAGGTTGTGAACTCGGCTCAGTTTTCTTCTAGGGCAACCCGCTGCTTCATTGGCCGGGCGATGTTATTTCCGCAGAGGGGAGAGCGGGTATGGTCCATTTTTGAGAGGGAAGAGCGTTGGGGCGGAACGTGGAGTTGTGTACCTTTAATCGACCGCGTGACAGGGATAGTTTAGTTTTTGCCATCGGGTTTATATTAACATCTGATATGGAGTGGTGTGCCATTAATAAACGTCTTTTAATGAATCCCGTGATAGGAAAATTTTAATTTTTTTGCCTCGGTTTATGTTAGTGTCGGGTAAAGAACTGTATGCCGTTAGACGTGTTATGGAGATTTCAGGTTTTTTGCATCGGTATATATCAGTGTTGGGTGTGGAGCAGACAACTGGGGTCGAGTGACTCTTTGTATTTTGGAAAGCGCGACCGACAGGTCCGCCATTTTCATAGATAGCATTAACAATACGCGGGGTCCTGCGGGGCCCTGGGCGAGGTTCATATGCGGGGCCGAGAGGAGTAAGTGTAGGCTTTACACCGTATATACCGTACCACAGGAATCTCCTATCATGCCCCCCCCCCCCCTTCAAGCGCGGGGCCTGGGACGGTCGCTCCAGTTGCCACCACAAAATAACGCCTTTGGCCATTTTTGTTATGGTTGTCGCGTGTTACTCTATAAAAAAAACTTTTCCCGGAACTCTGTCTTGTTCATTTACGGGTTTATGGTCGTTATATTATTCTGACCACCATGGAACCTTGGAAGAGAAATTCTGTTTAAACGTCAGCTCGAGACAAGCTTGAAATTAATTTCACAGTTGCTATCAACACTTTTACTACAAATGCATCGAGAACATTGAGCCGTAGCAACGTCTCTTTGTGACGTCCCCGGAAATGACATTATGACCTCGTTCATAAGCGAAGTCAAGAATCGCGCTGCTTTTAAACTTATGTCTCATGAATTGAACTTAGTAGATTTTATGAATTATTAGTTTTTGGTGATCTTAACCCAGTCATTTAAACCTGGTTATGTCTTTAAAACTTCTAAACCTTCAGATAGTGGGTAAGCATTAGACAGAAGGTTCTAGAAGTGTGTCTGGCCATCAAAGGACGCCTGCCTAAACGGACGGCAGGTTTATGAGTGAATAATAGTAATGAAATGTTAAATAATGGTTTTGAAAACAATTTTATTTTGCAAAGCGTGTCAGGAGAAGATATTAAAGCATAATCATCAGGAGGCAGACTGACGATGCATAGTGAATGAGGAAAAATAAAACCAGGCAGGTGACTCATAGAACATTGAGATGCTTCTCTCCTACCACCTTCATCCGTTGGTCTTTGTCAGATGTTGCAGACCTACCACCCAACGTCTTGTAGGTCCTTCCTCTTATAACTGGTATCACTAGCCTTCTACATTACTACAGAATATTGTCGTCTGCTTTTCTTATACTTGGTATAACCAATATACCGTCTCTAATGTCAAATGATGTAAAGTATTCAACATCCACACGACAGTAATAAAACAGATTTATGTCAGCGCAATCTGTTATGTGTTTAATGTTGGGAAAAGATTTGCACATACACTCGGGTTTGAGTGTTAACAACTAATCTTTAAGTGTGCTTATCACTGTGTCATTATGAATGTTTATGCACGTGAGTGTACGTACTTGAGCGTGTTTGTGTACCAACACCTTAGACTGTTGAGTTAACACATAACCTGGATGTCTTTCTATTTCTGTGTCTTGTGTTTTTGCTTCTTTCTGCAGAAAGAGCGGGCACCTTAACAGCCTAAACCCTTCAAAAGTAACAGAAATGAGAAGAAATGTTGTAAGTAGTCACCTCACTGTTTTTTTTTAATCACTGAACAGGACCAGAAGACGAACATCGGGCTGATAAAAAGACCAGCATTTTTAATACACACAAAATACACAGTAACATTTCTAGTTCAGATAGACAAGACTATAACCAACAGAAGAAGACAAAAGAAGAAGGGAAGAGTAAGAACAATGGAAGCCAAGTTCAATATCAACGAACAAAAATGCGTATAACAAAATAAAACAAAAACCCGAAAGATGTAAATAGCACACGAGGAATACAAGACGACAATGTACTGCAGGGATGTAAAAGACTAGTAATACCCTTTAGTAAAAAAGCAGACGACAGTGTATTGCAGTTTTGTAGAAGACTAGTGATACCAGTTATAAGAGAAGCAGACAACAATGTACTGCAGGGATATAGAAGAATTCAAACAAAAGACACAGTAACATTTCTAGTCAATATGGAAAGGGAAGGCATCATGACTATATCACATGTTGCAGTGGGTCCTCCGTCACAAGGTGAGAATTACAATGACTTTCTTTGTATGTAATTCAGTCAGCTCTGTAGAATGGACCTGTTACTAAACTGTGATTTAAGTTAAGGGAGGGACTTTTGTTGTCAACACTACAAACGACCCGCACTCTTGGTTTCACTTCAGTGAGAGGATAGTTTTGTTCCACCAGTTGTTATTCTTGGTTATACCGACAGTACAGGCGTTGATATGAAAAGTGCTGAGTTGTGGGAAAACACTGAATGAATGATGGCTGGTTGTTAAGGAAACACCGCCACGTGTAGACAGGACACTGACCACAAATAAAGACTACACGGCGTGCTCCACGTGTTCTTTCTCTCAACACCAAAACAAAGATCTGTACGTGGGTTCTTACTGTCTTCTATTTTGTGAGAGGGGTCCAACTAAAATAACACACTTCAAAACGCCCAACTATTCTTCCACTCTCACAAAATTCTCAGAACTTTTCCATCACACATATCTCCTTAGCGGTCAATAACCATGAAAAAAATATCACTGTATAACCAATCAAATAAGCATCAAAATACGTCACTTGTCAAACCTAAATCAATGTATCCATAGCCAAGAGTAAATCACAATCCATCCCAAAGGTCAGACAAAAATCAATACATCAATTATCAAGCGTGAGTCCAAAATATCAGTCGTCGAGCATAAATCAATCTGACTGTTCTCGAAGGTTCTTATTCCAGTTCTCCAACGGAAATCTACATACATACCACAAGTCCCGAAACGATAGTCTTATGTCAAGTACAAAAAGGACCAAACTTACTTACTGTTTCTGGTCCACTTTGCAATCATTCACGCACTCATAAACACCTAGACTTATCTCCCTTAACCAGTTGACAAGGTATAATCCATACGCTGGAGACAGCACTCCCGGGGGGTCAGGTACACCACAATTAGAAGGTAAGATACTCCCGGGTTGTAGGCCACACCGTTCGCTAACAACACACGACTTCCGGGTCGTACTTTCCCTCTCCTCGTGAAGACAATATACTCCAACACTTCAGCTCCACGATATTTCCATTCAATCTTCTCGACTCTCCCAGCGAATTCTGCATAGCTCCAATAATCTGAGTAACGGCTGTGACGACAATATCCACTGTTACTTCTGAGCGGAGTGCTGGTCTCCATTCCATATGCGTTTGAGCTGTCTGTCAGTCTGTTGGTGAGGTCTTGCAGTTCTTTGTTTGTACCTGCTAACAGATCTATGTCATCTGCAAAGCGTAGGTTGCATATTGGTCTTCCGCCGATTGAAATGGAGGTATGGTGGTCATGAAGAGCTTCAAGCATGATGTTCTCCAAGAATATGTTGAACAGCACGGGTGAGAGGGGACATCCTTGACGTACCCCTACTGTAGTGCGAAAGTAAGCTCCTATTTGGTTGTTGAGCAGTACTGTACTCGTTGAGCTGTTATACAGCGCTTCAACAACCTGGACGAGCCCTTCTTCAATGTTGAATTTCCGCATCACATGCCATAGCCCCTCGTGCCAGACTCTGTCAAATGCCTTCTTGAAAGTCAATGAAGTTGTGGTAAAGGTCCCGCTGATGCTGAAGATGTTTTTCAATAAGAAGACGACAGTTGAAGATCTGCTCAACTGTGCTTCTACCTGGTCTGAAGCCAGCCTGTTCTTCTGCTAGCAGCTCTTCTGCCGTGGTTCTGATGCGGTTCTGTATGACCTTCAGCATGACTTTGCTTGGGTGACTGATAAGACTTATGGTTCTGTAGTTCTGACACTGTTTGCTGTTTCCTTTCTTTGGGAGGGGTATGATTAGCGACTGCGTCCATTCTCTGGGCCATTCCTTGCGCTCCCAGACTCTTTGGCACAGGACAGTTAGGGCCTTTGTAGTTGCTTCCCCACCCTGCTTGAGCAGCTCAGCTGGTACATTATCAACGCCCGGTGACTTTCCTCCCTTCAAACTATGTACAGCTCTTTCGACCTCTTCCCGTAGGACTGGTAGGTCTGCAGGTTCGCTGTCTCTAGTCTGGTTGTTTTGGAGGATGTTGGCGTCGGTCTTCAGCTGGTAGTTATACAGGTCCTTGCAGTATTCTGTCCATCGGTTGAGTACAGCATTGTCTTCTGTGAGAAGGTGACCATTGCTGTCTTCGATGGCTGAGATCTTCTGCTGGTCTGTCTTAGTGAGGGTCTTTAGAAGTTGGTAGGCCTTTTTGCTGTCACCTCGTGCCATTCTATCCTCTATATCCTGGCACTGATCCTCGATCCAGCTCTCCCTAGCTGCCTTCATCCCTTTCTTAATGGCACAGTTCACTTCTTTGTATTTGGTGGCTGCTTCTGGTTTGGTTTTCTTTTCTCTCTTCAAGGTCCTCCTTTGGTCACAGAGGTCTAGGATGTCATTTGTGACCCATGGCTGTTTCTTATTTCTATGACGCCCTAGAACCTCCTGGGCTGTCGACAGTAGCACCTCTTTGATGTTTCCAGCGAGGGTGTCTACATCACAGTCCACAAGGTTCAGTGCGCCAAATTTTCCGCCAACCGTGGCCTTGAAGACTTCTGCAATCTTTGGGTCTTGCAGCTTCTCCAAATCAAAGCGAATTCGGGGAGTGTTTGAGAGTCGCTTCACTTTCAGCCTCAGCTTCAGGTTCGCTAGAACAAGGTCATGGTCGCTGCCTATGTCAGCGCCTGGGTACGTCCTTGTGTTGGCCCTGTTGATGCTGGATTTGAAGCGTCTCGGCAGTAGGATATAGTCGATCTGATTATGGACCAATCCGTCTGGTGAGTGCCACGTTGCCGTTACCTCAAATCCCAACCATCCAAACAATCAACCTCAACAAACCACTCTTCTCTCCATTAATCAAAATCTCGCAAATGTTCAAGTCCACACAGTTTCTTCAAAAGGTGATCAAAATAGGAAATACCAACGTCCCAAGGTGATATTCTTATTGAGACCCAAGAATGATCAAAACACACTTACTGTTAAGTCCGGTCCGAATTCATCCACTCCCCCACATACACTACCCTAGAAATTATCTCCCTTGACAAGGTGCACTTGGCACGCGGAAGACAAAATGCTTCTTGGCCGCGATGCACACAGCCGTTGACGACCATACATTCCTTTGCCGTAATTAATGCGCACAGAACGTTGAAGAAAATATATTCCTTAGTCGTAGGGCAAACTGATCGCTGACGACAGGATACTCAGGTCGAAATTCACACAGAATGTTGAGGACACTCTGCTCCAATACTCCTCGTCTCCAACACCACGGGGTGCACACAGTTTCATTAGTCCTGCTCAGCTCGTACTGTCTGGACAGGTACGTAGACTGAATCAGATACACTCCCAAATCTCCTTGCCTCCAAAAACTCCTTGCTCTTCTCCCCAAGTAATTCCTTGACTAGGCAAGGAATTACTGATTCCCACTATTTCACAAAGAACGTACTCCTATGTCCTTCCACTAGGAAGTTTGGTCGGGGAATGAATAAATCAGTTCACCTGACACGCAGTTTATATCCAGAAGAACGAATAAAAAGAAACCCCAAAAAACCTCAACAGGTTCAAAATGACAAAATTTACTCTCAAGTCTGGTCAGGACTTGTTACACAAACCAAGTCTAGTCAGGACTTGTTCCAACACACCGAGGAGACCGTCAAGTTTCCCCGCTCCCGTCCAGGAAAAGACTAGCACACGAATAAAGATAAAAGTACACAAAATGCTCTTTTCATTGTTCTCGATTCTTTCCTTCCCATCCTTTCAACAACACTTAATTACACTGTCAGTCATCACAGGACTCGCACGCCGACACACACGTCGGTCGCTAGCCTTCCACACCTTCCCCCTCCTTCCCCATTTCCCATCCCTTTCTCAGTTAAAAACAACAATAGGTTTGTGTCACTGTACATGAGTTTATATGTAAATAAGGTGATCCAAATACAAGGTATTATGTGCACGGGGTTTATATGTACATATGTAATCTGTACACAAGGTTTTTATGTACACAGAGTAATCTGTAAGGCGACTGAGGTGTGCATGTGACTGCACGGTCTCGACTCTTTCTGTGACGATAGAAGAGGATTCGTGGACAAACTAACTGCATTTAGTAGAATGAGGAAATGCGACCAAAACACCACAACAACCATTCGTCTTTACACACACACACACCTAATTTACGGAGCTGGCTATTATTCTCAAATAGTATAAATAGTACATCCATTCTCAGATAGTGCTAATTGTCGCGTATAGCGACGAATCCAATCGCTCTCCAGTGCAAAACAGACGAAACGTACACGTGAGGATAATAAAAATACACGCTTAATAAAAAAAAAGAAAAAAAGGAAGTAAAGAAACAAGGAAGAGAACAAAGAAACTAATGGGTCGGGACGAAAGAAGACGCCTACCACTAACCAATACCAACCCCACCCCGTCTATACCCTAAGATACCCCACACCCTACAAAAGACTACAGGAAAGTCACTCAATCTGCACCACCGTCTCTCGGCGGATGAAAGCTCCTCGTACACGCAACAGTCTCCCGCTCGAACAACGGATCATCGACTCAAGAAAGACACTCCATCCACTTCAGTTTCTCGGCAGACGAAGCTCCCCGTTCTCACAACGGTCTCCCCTGGATATTCAATTGTCACGGACCACCCGCTGACACGCGCATTCGTTCCAAACAACAACACGAGGTCGCTTCAGCAGGACGTGCCTGCCCGGACACGTACTTATTATACACACAAATGTCAAGACTATCAAAATTACAAATATCTTTGCCACAAGGCAATCTCCAAATCAATTCCAAAGAAACAATCTACTATTGTTAGCAGAATAACAGGCACAACAATAAGGTAACACTAATACTAAACTAGTCAATTTGCAACAAAGATGAGACCGCTCACAGGCTAGTCGTCGGCAGTCTCTAAAACTGCATACTCATACCACATTAGATACAGTTCACACACAGGCAAGTCTTTAAAAGTTTCCAGACTGCACGCAAGCAAGTCCTCAGCAGTCTCTAAAGTGCATGCAGTTTCTCAGTGAAAGGGTCTATATGCCGACTGAGCTTGTGGGAGAAGATGGTGGTCTTGTAAGTAGGCCCAGAGCTGCATCAAAACTATTTTCTCTATGATCTTAGAGAGAAAAGACAAGTTGGAAACTGGGTGGTTGTAGTTTAGCACATTGACATCAAGCGTGGATTTCTTAAGAAGTGGCCTCACCACTGCATTTTTGAACAAAGATGGGAAAACACCTGACGACAAGCTGATATTTACAATATTTGTGATGTAAGGAAGTAAAATATGTAGACACTCAAGACCGTTCATTCTCCATACGGATCATAAACCTCTCACCTTCCTAACCTCTAATCCTTAGAGGAACGCCCGCATTATGTGATGGGCCCTGGCTTTACAGAAATATAACTTCAGCATAGAATCAACTAAGGGGACCAGTAATAAAATAGCGAAGATCAGTCATTTCATTGCAAATGTGATCTTTTTGTGGGTTAGTTTGAGAAACTGTTTGATGTCCACATTGGAAGAGGATTTGACTTATAAAAGGAAGAATTATTTATTGGAGACGAAAGATTTGAGGATCGAGACTTGTATACTTTAGTGATAATATCATTATGATATTCATTCTTGATTGTTGTCTTACATTGATTAGAGTAACCTACGTTATTGAAAGGGTTTACCTGCCATTTAATTAGTTGAAAAATAGCTTGATGTGAAATTGTTGAGAGTTGAAAAAGTATTTGAAATTGGTGAATTTTGCTGCTACCCTACAAAGACAAGTAAAAACCCCGTAGTTATAGAAAATTATCAGCCCACGTACAGGTCTTAATACTTTGTTGCGTGAAAGAGCAGTGTTGGTCGGTGTGTTGTTTGTGGCCTTTCTGTGTGTTGCGTATCCCTGACACAGTGTGAGTACAATCCTAAAAGTGTGCTTGATGGCAATCTTCCTGTCAAATTGTCACGTGACGAAAGGTGCGAGAGGGCAGGGCAGTAACTCTAAAGTGTGATTCTAAGTACCTGATGTCACAAAAAATGTAAATACACCGGACACTGCTGACCAAATTACGGTAGCCTCCTTCACAACAAAAGGCACCCAGTTGTTCCACAAGGTCAACAAACAGGAAAACTGCTCCTGTGATGGGCACCATGAGGTCTATTCATGGAATGCGACTGATAGGAGAGAAGGTTTTTTAAGAGGATTTCACTTCTGGAATAAATACGACTGGGAGGTCTGTAGCTCTAGCCTGGGGATATGGAGGTCGTTGGGGACCTTGCAGTGGATAAATATTTTCCCGTGAAAGGGGGAGCGCGAACTTTGTTCAACAGACCGTAAGATGAAGGCGAGGACGAGGAGTTTGGCTGTCTGAAGGACCTGACTTTCAGGGTCGTCAGCTATTCCTCAACATGGAGAGGCCAGGCCTTGTGGGAGGCCTGTGAGGAAGGAGTAGGAAGACACTCGTGACGAACCCGTGGTCACATACAAAAACCGTTACTGTGCCAGGTGCAGTCACGCTAACGACAGCCTCCACGTGCCATGGAGGTCGGCGACCACTTTTAGCATCTCTATGCCGCAATATCACCTGAAGACTTGTTGTCTGCTCCATCAAGCTTGTGAAGCCTAACAGTGTAAACATCCCGCTGTGTCCGGCCACCTACTCGTGGTTCTCGGACGCAATCAACCACCACAGCATCATTGCATCATGGGAAGTCTACGACTTGACATTAACAGAGGTTGCACGGAGGCGAGGTCTCTGTGGTACAGAGTGAAGAAAAACGCAACAAGAGAGAGAGAGAGAGAGAGCTTTCCAATAGTTTCCGTGCCCCTTGTGTAACGGTGTTGTACTGGAGAAGTTCATGTGCCAGTCTTTCAAAACACCCAATTACAGTCTGACAGTGGCAGCTTCCCACCCAGGCGCTACGCCTCTGAGACTTATTTTGGGGTTGAGAGACTTTGACAGTCATGACAGAGGTCTCAGTGCATGTCGGCAAACGTACGACTAGGCAGTGAAGTATCATAATCGTGTTCCAGTCTTGATGAGGGAGGAAGCAAAGAATTAGAATATTGTTCACACCACTTTCCCCCCGGAGGATCATTACCTTGTCGCGGTCGGGGGGCTTGTGTGTATCGATGAACAGACCACCACCTTCCAAAGAAGCCGACATACAAGAAGCCACTGAGGACCTAGACGTCAATATCGCCCCACCAGAGAAACAGGAAATCATCACAGCAATCAAGTCCTTGAAGAACAGAAAGGCACCAGGCCAAGACAATCTGAACGCTGAACTATTCAAAACAGACCCAGAACTAGCAGCCAATATCCTGCAACCCCTATTTACCGCAGTATGGGAAGGGAAACAAGTCCCAAGTGACTGGACTAGAGGAGTGATCGTCAAAATCCCAAAGAAAGGACCCCTTAGCGACTGCAACAACTGGCGGGGAATAACTCTCCTGTCCGTCCCAAGCAAGATCATGACAAAGATCATCATTCGACGAATCTCAGAGGCAACGGACGCACAACTTAGAGAAGAACAGGCTGGTTTTCGTAGAGGAAGAGGATGCACCGACCAGATATTTGCACTAAGCAACATCATTGAACAGTGTACAGAGTGGCAGAGACAGGTCTACATTAACTTCGTGGATTTCCAGAAGGCATTTGACAGCATCCACAGAGAAAGCCTTTGGCGCATCCTGAGAGCGTACGGAATACCAATGGAAATTGTGCTGCTGATCAAAAGCTTCTATACGAACTTTTCATGCTGCGTTGGTAACAGTGACATCTGCTTTGAGGTCGGGACTGGAGTGAGACAAGGCTGCGTGATGTCTTCCCTACTCTTTAACCTTGTCATTGACTGGGTAATGCGCCACACAACGGAAGATGAACCAAGGGGCATGGACACTCTCCAAGAACTTAGAAGACCTAGACTTTGCCGACGACCTGGCCTTGCTGTCACACACCCATCGACATATGCAGGAGAAGACAACTCGCCTGAACACCTTTGCGAAGCAGGTCGGACTGCACATCAGCCGAACAAAGACAGAAGTGATGACCCTGAACACCACCAATACATCACCGATCAACATAGAGGGAGAAGACCTACCGATGGTTGAAAACTTCACATACTTGGGCAGCGTGGTCAAGCAGGATGAAGAAGCAGACCGTGACATCCAGAGCAGACTGAGCAAAGCCAGAGGCGTCTTCTGTAGCCTAAGCAACATCTGGAAGTCAACCCAGTACAGCATCCATACCAAGCTGAGACTCTACCAGAGCCTTGTCCTGTCCACTCTTCTGTACGGTTCGGAGTGCTGGCGAATGATTGACAGCGACCTCAACAAACTGTCAGTCTTCCACACCAAAACCCTGAGAAGAATCCTGGGCATCTTCTGGCCTAGGACAATCTCCAATGAGGAGCTACTTGCCCAGTGTGGGCAAGAGAGTATGACCACCATCCTGATGAAGAAACGATGGCGCTGGATTGGCCATGTCATCAGAGGCAAGAGCAACTCCATCACTAAAACTGCCTTATACTGGACTCCAGAGGGAAAACGCAAGCGAGGCCGGCCCAAGAACACCTGGCGGCGAACTGTGGAGGCAGAACTGAAGACCCTAAATCACAGCTGGGGCACTGTGGGGAGGATGGCCCAGGACAGACAAAAGTGGAGGACCTTTGTCGCTGCCCTACGTGCCGACAGGCATAACGGGCAGTAAGTAAGTAAGTCACACCACTTTGTCGTTTCAAAAGTGACTGGGATCCTGTTGCTTTTGTCTGGTGCTTTCTTTAACTGTAATTTAAACGAAAATCTAAAAATATCTCGCTCTCATTCCATTGACTGCTAATAATTTATTAACGTAGACAATTCTGAGATCGCAAATCATGTCGTCCTAATAAAAAGCAAACTTGTCGTTTCGGTCGTGGTTTTCGCCATTTTTGTTTTGCATGGAAAGGGAAAGGTAGGAGCCATAGCAGTAGATACTTACTTGTATTTTAGTTCCTTAGAAGCAAACAAAGCAAACGAACAACTGAAAGTCAGTAAGTATACAAATTCTATAAATATGATAAAGTAAGGTCAGACTCTACTAGCACTATCATTGTCTTTCTCAAGGTCTATTACTAGCCCATCATCGGTCTCCCAAATGTAATAAATTATAAACTTGTGTGACTGACCTCAGGTTTTCTTCCCCAGGGCGTGTGTTGCAATCTGACCTGCACACCAGGGAAGTTGCTGACTGAGAACAACACCTGCAGCACGGCGCTGGCGGATATCCGGGGCCTGATTTACAAACTGAACATCACCCTCGTTCCCAACACTGAACTCGCCTTGAATACGTCCAGGAAAGAGTCACTGAGGGAGCTGGTGCTGCAACTTGAACAACAACTCGTAAACAAGACTCAAAACTATACTTATGAGTACTCTTTTACAATCACTTTAGAGTTACTTCTTTCTCACTCTACAGATCTGGCAAAACTAGTGAAAATAATGCTTACAGGGGACATAACAGCGTCTAGAGGGATAAAAAGGGACATCGCCGAGGGTTTCTTGGTTCAGAATCTCCTCATTGATAATTGGATTTTACAGAGGTTAGATCTCAAGGAGAATGTAACTCTTATTCAGCACATCGATATAGAATTGCTGCAAAACACCACCACATCGACAGTTGACGAGAATGTGACTATCTACCAGACAGACTACAGCACGTGGGCTGAGGACGCGTTAAAAGGTCTGCATGATGTGGGAACGCGACGAATAAGGCTTTTAAATGTATTGAAGAAGTCTGCTCCCTCGTTTGAAGTTTACGACAGTCCAGAATCCTTAAAAATTAAAATGAACCCCTTGCTTTTGTGTGCCTATGTTCAACTCTCGAGGGAGGAGTTCATGATAAGGGAGAGGGAAGATGGCCAGAAAAGACTGGTCGTGGTTAGCGAACATTACGAGGCGGAGTTAGACAGTCTGTTGTACGTGAGACTGGAGGAGAACGAGGTGCTCAACGTGTGTATAGAAACATTCGAGGCTCTCAAGTATGTCCTTAAGACCAGGCCCGCCCCGCTGTGGCAGCACGTCCTGTCCTGGATCGCCATCCCCATGTCTGTACTCTGTGTGTTCCTTACATTCGTTGTCTACGCCTTACTTCCGGCGATGCGCACGCAGCTGGGGCTAAACGTGATGGGCACGTGCGCCGCTCTTTTCGTCGCGCAGTTGGGGCTGCTGTTGGCCTCTAGTCGTGTGACCTCTGGAGTCTGGTGCCAGGCCCTGGGGATCTTAGTTCACGAGGCTTGGCTGAGTGCCTTCTGCTGGATGGTCGTGTGTTCCATGCACATGTTCCACGTGTTTTCCTCAAAAACTCGCCACGAGTCCAGGTCCCTGACCTGGAAAACCACGTGGAACATTGCGGTCTCCATCGCTCTTCCGGCTGTCGTGGTGGCGCTAGTAGTCGCTGTGTCATACGTCCAATCAAAAGGCGAGTCCATCGGCTACAGCAGCGAGTCTTGTTTCCTGAACTCGCAAGTGCTGGTGGGAACGGCCATGGTGCTGCCGCTCTCTGTCATCGTGATGCTCAACCTGGTGCTATTCCTGCTGACCGTCTGGCGAATGCACGAAGTAACGAAACTCAAGCCACACTCCGACACGCAGGGGTCACACCAGCACGTGTGAGTGTGCGCGCGCCTCTCATTGCTTACCGGCGTCATGTGGACGCTGTCTCTCCTGTCAGAAGGTCTTGATCTGGACTGGCTGCGTGGTCTGTCCATCCTAGCCAATGGCGGGCAAGGGGTTCTTCTCTTCTTGTCTTACGTCACCACTCGGCGCGTGCGCATGTTGTTGTGCGTACTTCTCTGGCACCATAGTGACGTCACGTCTACCACACGGTCGACAACGGACAAACTCTCGTCTACCGTTGTGTCCACTATTTAAAGCTTGGAACAAAAACTGTAGTCTATGGAGCACCTTCATACTGTTGCTGTGACATCATTGAGGGGGAGCTTGAATGATGGTTGATTTGCATCTTAGGGGAAAATATAATAGTAATAACAACAACAACAATAATGACGATTTTAACAGCGCATATTCACACTCATAGAGAGCATGCTCTTAGCGCTTAACACGGGGAAGAGACATGGACTACATGGATAGAACACGAGGGACGGAAGAATAAACGACAGTACCGACGACAAACAGAAAACAAAGATAGAAAACACAAAATGGCACCAAGTAAGAGGAACAGAGAATATAGTGATTCTGCAGAGAAAGATGGGGAGAAAAGTAGCAAGAGCAGAAGGAGGAGAGTAAAAAGAGGGAGAAAAACGATGAGCGAACAGCAGAAGCCTAGAAGAGCGTCTACAAATGTTGATGTCAGAAAATGGTAAATATCGTAAAATCGGAAAGAAATTTTTTTTTTACTGACTGCAATTCTCTTGTGAGAAGTTGAACTAAAAACGTCCCATATTATGAATTGAGATGAGAATTATCGTTATTTACATTTAAAATTCGTAAATATAAATAGAAGTGAGCTCTAACAAAGTTACAGAAATGTTTGAATTGTTAATCTTTATGTTACTGTGGTAAATTTGATTATGAAGCTGTGTTAACCTATTTTATTTCTCCATAATTCCTGTTTTATTTACGAATTTTTACCGTGTTTATCTACCTTGCTTGGCTTGTGCATTTAATTTCAGATTTGAAAGGTTAAATGCACAGACTAGTGGTTTTCCTTTTTTTCATTTTACTGTCATTGTTTCAGCATACGTTTACTATCTACAACAACACAATGCTAATGTGTCAACATTCTTACACTATGTACAGTAACACGACTTGCTAGACCAGAGTTAGCCCTGTCTTTTTGTTGTTGGTTATTTGCAGTTCTTTGTAACATTGGGAGAGCAAGGAAGGAAAGTTTTTACTGGTAAGAGTTGTGGTCTCTCTCACTATTCGGCCCCTTCTCCTCACTAGAAGGGTGAGCACAACTAAACTCTGACAATACTGCACTGGCTGCCTCTGTTAAATCTCAGTTTCACAATGTTTTCCAGTCTTCACTCAGAAGGGAGAGGGGTCAGTGTGAATTATTATATCTCATTAGGTGATTAAGGTCCTTAAATAGTTTTACGACTTTAAAAGAAACAACAAACCAAACTACAAGAGCCTCCTCGTGAATTCTCGGTCAGTGAGGCTTAAAATTATCGCGAGTTCCTTCAACTGCCCGACTGCACTAGTGATCTCAACGACAGCAAAGTTATGGAAGTAGAAGTATAGGAACACTGTTAGTCTAAGGGCTTTATATGACAGCCTGAGAAAATTCCTGAAAGCAGGGAATATTCTAAACCTGAAACAAAGCCACCTTAAAATCTTCCTGATCACAACCCTTATCATCCTTGGGCAGTCAAGTGGAAAAACGTTTAACTGCTTTTCACTAACACAGTGAGGAGCAGATGTCCAGGGTTCAGATCCTGTCTTGGCATAACGTGCTTTCTCTACATACGACATCTCTTTGTGTCTGTTTGCCCCATTTATCTCCCCTTAGTTACTTGATGTTCGTCATCTTATCTGACTACTGAAATGTTGATTTGTTATATATTACCACGGAGGTGTATAGGGTGGACTGCTGTCTGTCTCCCGAGACCAGCGCTTACCCTCTTACGAAGTCCTCCGCTGTTAGTCTCGGCGAGCTTTCATAATGAATGTGACTAAACCGGAAGCTTTGTACACGCCAGCCTCGTTCTATGACTTAAAAAAATCGTCTGCAAGCAGTCCAGTAATACAAGTTCGTGATAATACGGGGTAACTTTTTAATGGTTTTTGAATGATTTGTTACTTCTTTCGTTTTTGTGTAGAGTTAAAAAAAATCTTTATTAGGCTTAAGTTTTTTTCGTCTGCTTGTTTATTTGTCTTGAATTGGGATGGTTTGCCACCAATGTTACCCCTAATGACAGTACAGTATGCCATAACTGTTTTTGGAGGCTGTGGCCGATGTTTATATTAATGCCAATCTGTACTTTTCTAAGATCGGTTTCAATTCTTTGTTTTCATGACATTCCAACAGTACATGTGAGGTGCTAAGTCTGTCACCGCTTGTGAATGTTGATGGGTCTTTAAATATAGCTCGGTATGTTCCACTAAGCTTCATTCTAGCTACTTTGGTTTGTTGGAACCTATTAGCTTTGAGGATGAGCAGGGTATTAGTAAACTGGTCATCTAACAGTTTCCTTGTTCTTTTGCCTTCACTTCTGTATTTTTCTTGACATCTTATTTTTATTGCTGGTGTGGTGGTTATTTTTTATACGCCGGCGACTAGCAATGTTTAGATTGGCGAGTTTAGGATGACTGACTGCCTGACACAGTCTCTCTCTCTCTATATATATATATATCCCTACTTCGACCTGCCTGCCACTTGGGTAAACATTACGCGGAATGCACTGGACGCACAGGAGCTTTAAGTAAGACTGTGTGCACACTACTTGTCTCTAATGTGTCCAGCACTCGGATAGTGCGAGACAAACGGGAAATAAAAAGCTTCCCGCGCACTGTACTTCGAGCAAGGGTTATTAAACCAAAAAACAAAAGATTCTACTATTAATAAGAAGACAGCGACCACACTGTTTAAACACTTTACAAGATGGGTAGACTTTCTTAGATAGAGTTGTTTAAGACTGACTTTTCTTCCTGTCAGTACAATTTTTGGATGTTTTTCTGCAATGCATCAAATGGTTAAGAAGAGATTTTGTTTCTTTAGAACAGTTTTAAGGTTTAGAAACGTGTTGTGCAACTGGCCCCTGCTATATAAATCTTTTTGGGCTACAAGAAATTTGCTATTATAATTCAGTTTCGGGACAAGATAGAAAAAAATCTACTTTCAAGCGTCTCACCATTATATATAAATGTTCGTTTTTTATTATTTTACCTCTATAAAATATAACTATTTTAGTTTTATCTGAGTTTATTGTCAAGTTCCACTTGTCCATGCTGTCTAAAGAATTCTGTAGGTCTTTTGGTGTGCTCGAACAAAAGATAGTATCATCTGCATACAGTAATAGGAATAATTAAAGAAGCCCATCAGTTTCTTGAGGAGTAAGGTTATTTGGTGCCAATTTGGATAATTCTGAGAGACGGTTTACAGAGTCTGCTAAGCGATATGTTTTCAAGTCATTGAGATAAATTGCAAACAGTAAAGGGGATAGGTTGTCCCCATGCTTGACCCCTTGACCACTTTTAAAAACTCTGACTGGTTCATAGTAATCTTAACACGGGATTTTGCCTTTAGTATCTATCCTTGATTACGTTTATGAATCTTCCCTTCACCCCATAATCTAATATGTTTCCCAGAGGTAAGTTCTATGTATTTTATCGAAGGCTTTTTCAGAATCTACAAACGCGCAGAAAACTCGCTTCTTTCTGCTTAGTAATATTTCAACAATACTTCGCATTGTGATTAGGTGGTCTAGGGTAGATAAGCACTGTCCAAAGCCTGCTTGCTCCTGCTTGAGGAGATTATCGTGTTTAAATAGTGTTTAAAGCGTTCATTGGGGACACTTGTGAATAGTTTAACAAAGCCGCTGAAGATTGTCATACCACGGCAGTTTTTTCGATCACATTGTTCTCCTTTGTTTTTTTAAAATCAAGTGTTGTTATACCTGTTGCCCAATCTGTGGGGGCATGATGTGCTGAACACAAAAGTGGTATATTGTCGTGGTTTAATGGTTAACGACAAGCGAGTTTACCCCGATTGTTCAAGGGGTAAACATTTTACCTCATTTCCACAAAACTACGAGACAAAGTATAGGGCTATGTTTCTTTTTTGTGTTGCGATCTGAAAGCTGTATTATTTTTTACAACATTCAGTTGGTTGAAAAAGCAGCTTCTATGAAAATCAGATTTTTGTTGTCGAAAGACACTGGCTGGTACGGCTGTGTCTGCTACCGTGTAATATACCCAACCATTACCCAAAAGGCTTAAGCTGTATTCTTAAAGAGAACAGTTTTTTTTAAAAAAACATAGATTAGGACGTCGAGATTTTTTTGGCGGAAGTCAGATGCTGAAAGTCAGAGTCATGAACTCGCAAGGTTCCTTTACAAATGAACCAAAGTTGAGCATTATCTCATTTTGACGAATAATTTGATATTAAAATAGCCTTTTATCAGGATAGCAGTAGGTCTGATGTATGTATCTATCTGCTATTGACTCCGATCTGTATGACTTTTGAGAGGATTTTAGAGCCTTGAATAAACATGGTTCACAAACTTTGTAGTCTTCTGGTCGACTTTTTGTGGATTTAATTTACTTTGTATCGCTGGTAATCTGTAAGGGTGCTTGTTGAAACTGTTTTTGAGATTAATATGAATACCTAATACTGCTTCGACTGGCATCGCACAAAGATGGCGAAGTAGGTGTCATTGGGGCGATGATGTCGTCAGAACTGCACGTGGGGCAGACGAGCACATTTACCGCCTCTCCTCTTCCTATGATAATAGTTATTGTATAACGTACTATGCTTTATGTCCCGTTTGTTACCTTATTATAATGCTTACTAATATATTATGTAATGTGTACTAAGACATTATGTAATATATACTGTGACATTATGTAATATATACTGTGACATTATGTAATACGATAACATTATGTAATGTATACTGTGAAATTATGTAATGTATACTGTGACGTTATGTAATGTATACTGTGACATTATGTAATACGATTACAGTCAATAACTAATAACAATGATACCTGACATTCGGTGACATTATTTAATGTGTACTATGACATTATGTAATACGATAACATTATGTAATGTATACTGTGACATTATGTAATACTATAGCGTTGTGTAATGTATAGTGTGACATTATGTAATGCTTACTATAACCTTATTATGGGGTTCTTGTATTTTGTGTAGTATTTGCTGTGGTATTTCGTAATAATTATGAAATATATAGTTCGCTAATTTTGCAGTTAAAACTTTATTTCATGGGTTGAATGAATCTCACACCATATGAGATAAACAGAAAGCGAGAATGAAGGGGGAGATCTTCCTAATATCTGTAGTCACAGCAGTAGTTGCTAACATGTTTGATTCTTTCATTATTGACAAACAGTAATACTTACGGTGTCGTCCATTATTGTTTTAGTTTCATATGACCTTTTTCATGTTATAGCGAATTAATTGTTAGATCAACACATTGAAAGAACATCGGGGTACTTGTATATGAAAACACGTTTAATGCGCTTAAAGTTATATATATATATAATCCATTTAATCAAACTCTATTAGTTTTATGCAGTATTATTATTTCTATGCGCACACATAAACACACACACACACACACACAAACACACACACACACACACAATCAAACACATTCTACAATTATAATAAAAATATAAAATTTTATTATTGAAAAGGTTTATTTAAATTGTTTATTATTATTGTTTATTTTTATTTATCACATTATCACTGATATAAAGAGCGATATATGACTCGCATGCTCTCTGTCACGTACTGGTACGGGACTTCACGTCTGCAGTGGGTCAACAATGTCAGCTATGGACAGGACTTTAGTGGACAGTTTGAAACCTTGAATTAACTGTTACAGGCAACTGTTCTTCAGAACAACAAAAGGTCATACAGGCTTTGTTACTATCGTCGTTTAAACGACAAATTTTGAGATTCAGAGAAATACTGCACATACTGTAGATACAGTGAGTATCATTAATAAAATATGGCTGTCAATAGGCTGTAATTGTATTTGTTAATTGAAGTATTAGTGAAGCATAGGAACACCGAACTGTCAAACTTCTTGTCCATTCGTGTGATGTTTATTATCTTCAGTCAATGTACATCTAAGCTTAAACAGACTAAATAACAAAGGTAAAGGTCATCGCCTCACCTTTTCAGATCGTTGGGGAGTGAGGTGTTAGAGACCCCACTTTTCTCGGGGCCAGCTTTACATGAGGGCGGTGCCATCTCCTCTCCCTCGCTGCCTTACCTTCCCCAACCCTCTAAGAAGCCAGGTACCCATTCCCGTCAGCTGGGTCGACTGGGGGAAGTTTGCTGCGCTAATCGTGTATTGAACCTGCATACTCTATGTTAGAACGCCAGCGCTGTATAGCCACTCGGCCATCCACTTCTTCAAACAGACTAAATAAATGTCTTTAAATGAATGTGTTGTTGTCTTCTTTTCAACAAAGTACTACTTTTAAATCTTGTTATTTGCTATCACACGCCATACAAATCGACATTTAAAGTCAGTTCACGCTGATCACGAAGACAAAGCAGTCATGGCATCTACCTGGAGTCACAGAAAGCAGCAGATACCGGAAATATTCAAACACATACCGGAAATGACGCAAGACAAACAAGACCGGAAATGACGCAAGACAAAAGAAGACCGGAAATGATGCAGACAAACACAGCGCCTCGATTCCAAGTTTCCCCAGCGCTACTCTACTCCGCGAGGCACAGTCGAGAGAATTTGATTGGCCAGTCACTGGTGAGCAGCTGTGCGACTGTCACGACACACGTCTTCTATTACCCCACTAATCGCCTGTACCCCCTTCCCATCATGTCCTATTATCTCCTGTCATACCCTGTAATCTTCTGTTGATTTAGTAAAATCTTTTCTTATTTTCTGCATCCAATGCAAGTGCCATTGACATCCATTTCCTGTGCGGCGTGTGCTTGCGTGGCTCTCGTCTGAGTGTTTGTGTCCGTGACAGTAGTGTATGTGTGGTGTATAAGAGGTGTATTGGTGATGTATTTGTGTGGTGTATGTTTGGTGTATAAGTGATTGATAATCTAAAGATTGGCAACATCTATTATACATATATATGACGCCATTGTCGGTCCCAAGTCCGGATGAGAAAGGAGGAGAGTTGGGCATAGGGCTAGCAACCCTATTCCATAAAAACTTTTATGCTACGGAAACGACAGCTAGAGAAGTAACTTCATCTGGTTGAAGGAGGGAAGAAGACCAGGCAACTGGCCCATGACGGCAAGGGATCAAAGCCAAAAGGAAGTCTCTGGCCCGACAGCAGAGCTCCTGACACCACGGACCTTCATTACTGGATATGCGGATTGATGTTCGGTCTAAGTCTCGGCTTTCCTTTAGACAGGCCTCGTGTTTCCGGTTCTTTGTTTGTGTCACAAACCTGCTGTCTTAAAATATTTTTTTATTTTTATCCTGAAAGGGGACAGGTAACGGGGCTGGAAGGGGGGAGGTGTGAGCGGAAGAGTTAATGTGTATCGGTGTGAGGTCTGAGTGGGTGAGTCAGTGCCGGGCCGTGATGGCCGGCCGCTTAATTAACTGGTGTTGACAAGTTGTTTTAGGGGGATGGTGACGAAGGGAGAGAGTTTTGGGGTTTCTTTGTTTCTATTGTTTCCATTGATTTATGGTGATAAAGTCTGTTGTTGAGAGGATGGGATGGAAAGAATGAGAAGAGTGTTTCGGTGTACTTTGATTTTATTCGTATGCTGGTTTCCTCTTGACGGGAGCGGGGAAACTTGACGATCTCCTCGGGCGTTGAGAAAGTCTTGACCAGACTTTATGTACCAAGTCCTGACCAGACTTGTGTTTATTTAGCAAGTCCTGACCAGACTTGAGTAAAATTTGTCATTTAAACCTGTCGAGGTGAGTGTATGTCTATGTTACTTACTGTTTTTAAATGGTGGAGTTTGAGAGAGTGATTAATATAATTTTTGTATGAGATAAATAGATGAATGTATGTTATTGTTGTGGGGGAGAGAAATATTTAGATATTGATATATTGTGGGTTAAATATGGTTATTTTCTGTCTAGGTTTACTATTTTTTTTATTTCATTTTTTTTTATTCATTCATCTGTATTCATTCATCTGGACAATCAACTGTGCATTCGTTGGCGGTCGGGACTGGGGGGTGCCTGATTCGGAAGAGACAGCACCAGGACCTGAGACTGTGTTGTGTGATTTGTGTTGGGTTTTTCTTTTCTTTTCTGAAGACTGTGTTTGGGAGGACTGCGCCTTCAGGAGTGGAGGACTGCGCCTTCATGAGTGAGGGGAATATTATGTTTGAAGGAACTAAGGGTGAACATTGAATTTTTGACTGTGTTTAGTTGTTATTTTGAATTTAGATTTGTTTGTTTAGTTAATTATTAATTCTTCTTTTCAATTATATTTGTCTTTAAATTCAAATTGTGTTTGTTGTTTTAATAGTTACTGACTCGTAGAGTGCAGGTGACAGTTTGCATACCTTAAATAAATTCTTAAAGTAGATGTTTTGTTGTCGTAACAAAACAGTCTATACAATTGTCTCCAAAAAATCAAAAACAATGTTTCTTTTTATTTGTTATTGGTAAAACAAGTCAGTAGCATCTATTGTGACGATGTTTTTATTTTATAAAATTGTCGTAAAATCTAAATGACTTTTCTATAAACAAACAAAATACATTTTACAGAAAATATTGTTTATTTTCCACTCAGTCTTCTTTAACAAGGTTCGGATGACATGAGTTGTCAACCGCATCCAGTCTCACCAGGTTTCTCATCAATCCTATGCTGATGACATGAGTTGTCAACCGCATCCAGTCTCACCAGGATTCTCATCAATCCTATGCTGATGACACGCAGCTTTACTGTTCCACTCCACCGGCTGAGTGTCACTCTGCTATTAGCTCTCTAGAAGCTTGTATTACCGATGTCAAGGGCTGGATGGTAAAAAAACAAGCTTAAACTAAACGAGAGGTCGAAAGAGCTGTACATAGCTTGAAGGGAGGAATGTACCAGCTGAGCTGCTCAAGCACATGATGGTAGCCACAGCAAGTGAGTTGGCAGCAGCTTGAGTCAGCATGGGCCGTAGTCTACCTAAAGTCCATTGGTGGAAGACCAATCTGCAACCTACGCTTCGCAGATGACAATAGATCTGTTAGCAGGTACAAACACGGAACTGAAAGACATCACCAACAGGCTGACAGACACCTCAAATGCATATGGAATGGAGACCAGCACTGAAAAGAGCAAAGCTATGATCAATGGCAACGGCAAAGCAGAGACCTGTATCAACGGGGTACAGCTCGAAGAGGTCAGCAGCTTCAAGTACTTGGAAACCACCCTCTCCAAGGACGGCAGCTCCACGCAAGATATCCGCATCAGGATCGCAACAGCAACAGCAGCAATGGCTAGGCTAGATAGGATCTGGCATAGCCACAAGATAAGGTTCACTACCAAGTACAGGCTATACAAATCCCTGGTAGTGCCGATGCTGCTCTACGGACATGACACGTGGACTCTGCTCGCCGAAACGGAAAGGAGAATCCAGACATTCGAGAACAAGTGTCTGAGGACGCTGCTCCGGATCTCTTACAAAGAACATAAAACCAACGACTTTGTAAGAAACAAGATGGCCACACTGGTAGGACACCAGGAACCTCTACTATCAACAGTCAAGCGACGTAAGATGGTCTCTGGTCATGTGACCCGGCACGACACCCTGTCGAAGACTATCCTTCAAGGCACCTTGGAGGGTGGCCGACGCCGTGATGGTCAGAGGAAGAACTGGCTTACGAACGTCAAAGACTGGACTGGTCGTCCTGTACAGGACCTGCTGACTATCGCCCACAATAGACAAGAGTGGCGGCCCTGTCAGCTGCCGCGTCTATCCATGTGATTTCCCAAACGCCAGGTGCCAGGCAAGGGACGACTGACTGAAAAACTAATAAAACGGAAGCACTCTTGTGCCATAGAAGAAGACATCAACCGTCGCTCGTCAGTCTGCCCAGTCACATCAAGGTGAGCGACACCAACATCACCTTCACGTCATCTGCTAGGAATCTGGGATTTATTGTCACTGATGACATGACACTTGATAGACATGTAGCAGCTGTCTGTCAGTCTGCCTGTTATGATAAACATGTTACAGCTGTCAGTCAGTCTGCCTGTTATGATAAACATGTTACAGCTGTCTTTCAGTCTCTCTGTTATGATAAACATGTTACAGCTGTCTGTCAGTCTGCCTATGATGATAAACATGTTACAGCTCTCTGTCAGTCTGTCTATTATAATAAACATGTTACAGCTGTCTGTCAGTCTGTCTATTATGATAAACATGTTACAGCTGTCTGTCAGTCTGCCTATGATGATAAACATGTTACAGCTGTCTGTCAGTCTCTCTATTATGATAAACATGTTACAGCTGTCTGTCAGTCTGTCTATTATGATAAACATGCTACAGCTGTCTGTCAGTCTGCCTATTATGATAAACATGTTACTGCTGTCTGTCAGTCTCACTATTATGATAAACATGTTACAGCTGTCTGTCAGTCTGTCTATTATGAGCTCCGTAAGATCAGTGCCATCCGTCATTTTCTCTCTACACGTGCTACCAACACTCTTGTCTGTGTGTTTGTTGTTTCTCGACTTGACTACTGCAACTCCTTGCTGGCAGGCTGCCCCTCATCCCTCATTGAGAGACTCCAGAGAGTACAGAACTCCGCTGCACGTCTGGTGCTTAGAGCCACGAAAAGGGACCATGTCACTCCTCTCCTTCGTTTTCTACACTGGCTACCCTATGGGGCGTCAAGAGGGGAATTTTCTCTACAGTTACAGAACGCATTCTCTAGCTAGAGAGAGAGAGAAAAACTCGGTAAAACCAAATTATTTTATTTATACAATTCCATTCTGTAGCTACAGAAAGCTTTCTGTACTTAGAGAAATCTCTCTGTAGTTAGATTTCTGTAGCGACAGTGGTTCTGTACCGAACGAGGCTGGCTCATTTGCATATGGGACAAGTTGGTCAAAGATCAACCAATCAGAGACCTCGAAACATGTCCTCACGTTCTTGATGTGATGTGTACTTGCCGAGTGGAGCTCGTCTGCTATGATTTCATAGAGCAACCGCAAAAAATTGACGAATGCGCTCTGTAGTTAAAGAGCGCGTTCTTTAGCTAGAGAGAGAGAAAGTAGAGAAAATTCCCCTCTTGGCGCCCCCAACTACCCGTCTGTTCTCGCATTCAGTACAAACTGTCTGTGCTGTGTTTTAATTTCTTTGCAGGCTCCTGTCCTGATTATTTCTCTGAACTTCTCATCCCTTACATCCCGGCCAGACAACTCCGCTCTTCCTCTGATGACCGTATCCTAACTGTTCCTGTCACCAGAACAACAACATATGGTCACAGGAGTTTTGGCTATTGTGCTGCAAAACAATGGAACTCTCTTCCTTTCCATATCCGCCATCTTCCTACAACTGAATCCTTCAAATGTGCACTGAAAACTCACCTCTTCCTTGAGTATTACTCCTAACGCAGTCCACACAATGCTAGTCCTTCTTACCCTCCCCCTTTCTGCTCTTGCTACTTGTCTCCCCATCTTTCTCTGCAGAATCACTATTTTCTCTGTTCCTGTTACTTGCTGCCTTTTTGTGTTTTCCATCTTTGTTTTCTGTTTGTCGTCAGTACTGTTGTTTATTCTTCCGTCCCTCGTGTTGTATCCATGTAGTCCATGTCTCTTCCCCGTGTTAAGCGCTAAGAGCATGCTCTCTATGAGTGTGAATCTTCATTATTATTATTATTATTATTATTATTCAACGCAAGCATTGCTCAGATTTCACATTTCTGTATCCGTCAGTCTGTCGTTTCGTGTATCTCTCTTATTTTATTATCGTATCGTATTATCTATTCATCTGTCTCCCGAGACTAGAAGTACGAGTAACTTCTTTGCAAACTTTGTTGTGAATGATAGAGTGACAAGTAACCCTTTACACTTATAAAGCACCACTCACTTTAGCCTTCAACACGTATCCACACTTCTCCAGCGAATAAAAGCCAAGTGACTGGTGTGAAGTGCACACCACCCTGACATAAACCCAGGGCACGTGACTGAGCAAGACTGTTGTAGAATATCGTTAGTTGGTGTCGTCCTCAGTCTTCATCGAGGAAAGGTTTTGTAGCCGCCATGTAATTGACCTCTTGAACCTCTCTCTGAAACTGAGCCCCTCGGTCTACGATGGTGACATCGTCCATTGAGAGAAAACATGGCTGTTGTTTTGAAAAAAATCCTCCACCGGCGAGATTTCCCTGTAATGTTCCTTTAGCCTTAGTTTCAATTTTTGTTCCGTCTCCCCCACATAAGCTTGGACACAGTCATGACACTCCATGTTGCGGATGGTACCTGACTTGTCCAGTTTGTCAGTCTTGTCTATGGGGGCCACTAGTCTGCAGAGATTTCCATGCAGTGAACTTTGCAAGTCCATTAACCTTTATGAAAGTTTTTTTTCCCGATGTGGGTTCCCAATTACAAAGTTATTTAAACAAGTTACACAGGGAGGCAAAGCAATACAATGGAGGAGAGGAAGTCTTCCAATTATCTCTCTGCTCAGCACTAACCACACCTTGTTAAACAGTCATTTCAGCCGAGCCAGGTTGTTAAACTCTAATTATTCCTCCTGTTTCTCAGCGAAAGCATCGATCATCAGTTTCTAGAGAAATATACTGAGTATTTATCCTTCGCAAATAAACGAGACTTGTTTCTTTCAAAGAAAGAATCAACAAAAGTGTTGGGAATGATGAGCTGAGGGTGACGAATAATATCTCGCGAGCTGCTGCTGGGTTCGCGCGTGGGTGCGTGTCACTAGCAATTAACTTTTAAAAAGGTTGTGTGCAAATATTGCAATTATTATCACTCTAATTTAGTAAACGCTTGGTTGATAAGAATTCTCAAAGATAGCTGCAAACATCATTTAGAAGAGAAAGAAACTGATCAATTCTCTCCTCACATATAGTCTGTCTTTTACACATTGATGTTTATTAGCATATCTAGGCATATCTAGACGAAAAACAAAATTTGTGCTCAATAGAAACTGTCTCGGACTAGACATTTGAGAATTTATAATAAAAACTATTTTCCAAGATAAATAGGATGCAGAACACCTTATTAGAAATAATAACATGCACTACAGGCCCCCTTTTCCTCCCCTTCCCCCATACAATCACAGACCCACTCACCCACAAGCATAAATATATTCTCTGTGGAGGATCAGGTTGAGCTGATTGTAAATCGCAAGCAAGCCATGTCCCGCAGTAGCAATGAGAAAGTTGTAACTCGCCAGAACCTTGTTAGCTGCTTACAGTCCACTGTTTCAGCAGCTACTAAATACTCAATGAAAACATCCATGGGGCCAGTCATAAAACAAAGTTTTGCTGTAATTGTTGTCGCCGCTAATTTCTGCTTATCGACCTGCTCGACTATTGTTACAACTAACAAGGTGATTAATGCGAGTACCCCCGTACATGTGACCTCATCGTTAGAGGAGGAGGTTTTTATCTTTGGGGGAGTCTCCAAGTCGATACTCACTTCAGAGGATGGGTCTCACAAGAATGAGTTGTCGAGGATAAACCAAGTGTTGACAAGTACTCACGGCTACAGGTGGGCGGAGATGTCACAGACGGCTACACATCATCTGACTGTCTACTGTCCTCAGATCTGCAACTACAACAGACCCGTACTACATATGGCGGGGATGAGTTCCCCTATTGACTGGTTGGTCCATAGAGGACCTGCTGAAAAGGAGTGCACAACAATGAGTTGTTTCCCTTGCCGGTGTGATGGCGCCTGCAACATTTCGTCGGAACGTTGCTGCTCTGAGCTCCTCCCTCAGCTACCTCCCATAGACGCTAGTCAAATCGGATGCATCCTGGAACAGTTCCTGGCTGTTGTCAAGTGTCCACGTGACTGGGCAGGTGTGGAGGCGGTGAAGAAGAGCTGTGAGGGCGATATGACGGACTGGTCCATGACTTTTCCAGTGACCGAGCTGGAAACCAGGAGAACCTTCAGGAACAAGGACTGCGCCACGTGTCACAACGCCAGGTCGCTGGTGACATGGAGACGACACGTGACATGCAGACAGTTCCAACACGTGTACACGGCGAGGTCAGAAGATGAACTCCTCCGTCTGGCCTCATCGAGTAAAGACACCACGTGTAATGTCCACTACACCCCACCGGAAGGTGAGAGTCTTATGGAATGCACAAATACAGTCTGGCTTTCTTCAGAAGTCATCGCTACTTGCAACACAACAGGCAAGTGGTCGGACTACGACAGTGATGTTGAACAAGGTTGTCTGAAATTCTTAAGCATTTACATTTGTATCAGGGGTCTCGAGGGTAGAATGTATCAAAATATTTTCTGTGCTGTCTGTAACGGCGATGAGCCACAAGTTACTGATTGTCCGACTATATCGACCAAACCACCACTCTTTGATGACTTCAACCAGCCGACTCCACTAACACTGCTTCTGGGTCTGACATCGCCACCACCTCAGGAAGGGCCCCGTCAGTCTGTAAAGTGTTCCAGCGACCAGTGGCAGAACTTTGATGTGAGTCACATGCTTTATTATCCTTTTTAGAGCGAACGGCCCATTAAACTACGACTTACCTGTTTGTTAAGCTATTCTCATTATTGCAGGTGCTTATCGGATGAGTTTATATGTAAAGAGGGTGATACGAACACAAGTTATATATACACACGCTAATTTTTGCACATAGTAATATGTGCAAGTTTTTTTTTATGTACATATGTAATCTGTACACAAGGTTTATATGTATACACGGTAATCTGTAAGGCATCTGAGGTGTTCATGTGACTGCACGGTCTCGACTATTTCTGTAACGATAGAGGAGGATTCGCGGACAAACTAACTGCATCCAGTAGGATGGGCAACTGCAACTAACACAACACACACATTCACCTTTACACACACACACACACACACACACACACACACACACACACACACACACACACACACACACACACGCACGCACGCGCGCTCGGGCACACTTCATTCACGGAGTTGGCTAATGGGGACAAGTCTATATGATTAGGTTTTTTTCCCTGGTATTGCCTGTTTATCAGAGTACAAAATGACCACTAGTTGAGGGCCACTTTCCTATTCCCCCCAGAAAAACCTTCCGACAACAAACCAAACATGATTTGCCAATGACCTGCTGTTGGTTCGTGGTTTACACAGACAGTAAGTTACACAGCAAATAAGCTTACATCATTAACAAGGGCAAGCTATGAATGTGCATAGTTTTGTAATAAACCTGTTACAATATTTCCGTGTTTTCTAGTCAAATGCAAGACAATGGGTCCGTCGAACTGGAACATGGGTGACAGTTGTGGGTAACAGTATAGTACTGCTGGGACGAGTTGTCTACAACGTTCACACTTCTAGTCGCTTAGACTCTCACCTCACAACTCACAACTCTCCCACTCCTGCTCCTGCCCAGATAAAAGACTTTAAAGGACAACACGAGCGCTCAGCGAAAATCGCTGGAAATAAAGCCACAAAGTATCACACAAACATGTTCCGGTGGTATACTATGACAAAGAGGCATGAAAGATTTTATATTAATATTTTTCTCTTAAGCACACCTGGATTTTTCGATAAAACAGGAAGTGACGAAACGAACGTATTTCTAAAAATAGCGCCGTCTGCACGAGCTGAAGTCGAAGAAAAAAGATGCAATCCTCGGCAAAAGAAAACTGACCAGGACACATTGTGCTGTTGCTGAATGTTCTCTTCGACACTCAGATGGAGTTAGTTTGTACTCATGAAGGAAATCCTAAAGATAATGCCAGCAAACGCCACTTTGTTCAGAGACGTGTAGATAATATATGTATATATATATAATATGTGTATATAGGGGTATATCTGTGTATATACAAGTCTCTGCTTTGTTAAAAAGTGCCGTGCGAACTTCATGCCCACACGGTACTCAAGAATTTGCTCAAAACATTTCAAAACGGATTGTTATCCAGTCACTTATACAGTACCAGCAAGTCTTCAGTAAACCGAAGAAATGTTATTGCTACAGCAGTGCTTACTATACAACAGCACGAGATGTTAAAACCAACTACGACTGCTGGTAGATCAAGCACCAGATATAAAACATCGAGAGTTTCTACACCGTCTGGTCTACAAGTAACATGGTGTGACAGTCACAAACACATCATCAGTCGTATCTTTATCAGCATAATGCTAACAACAACTAACAGTGTGAGGGCACCATTGATGTGTGTGATCGAAACAGCTAAATAAAAGGAAAAAAGAATTGAGGGTGATAAACTTATTATAAGGAGCTTAAACAGTAACACGTGCGATCGAGTATCAGTAAGTAAATAGAAAATTTTGCATGCAGCTAAATGAGGAAGAAATAGGTTTATACATCGATAAACATGTTTCAAACTATCATTATATTTTAACTGTAAAAAAATCCTTATCAGCAGTCAGTTGTAACTGTTGTTGCCCATTAAATTTTGATCTGATTGACTTACCAGTCTGTTGAATGAATTCAGTTTGGATCATTTAATTATTTTTAACTTTATTCGAAGTTTCTAAATAAAGTTCCAATCTGTAGGGCTATATTCCACATTCAGCTGTTTCATTTCTTGGGCGAACAAAACCGCTTCTTAAACACGACAACCTGAGCGATGTTTCATTTGACTTGAAGACATGCACCCTCACTGTTAGAAATACTTCGATCACGTGAGAGAACTCTTCAGTACAGGAGAGTAAATTTTTCCCGCCTTCCTAGTTTCAGGTGAGAATACCGATGTTTGAAGGCTTATATCTTTAAAATTAGGATCATTGTGTACTTATATTTTGGGAATTATTATTTTAAAACGAACTTAACACGATCGTAATGACCTTTAATGAGGTGCAAAGAAAAGTACAACCAAAAGAATTTAATAATACACATACAACATACAGATAATGTGGACGATATAAAAGGGGTGCAAGTACTCTCGTGCTGACCGCACTTTCAATGTTACAGTGCTGTGAGCTCCTGTTGTAACCACCATCCACTCTCACATACACACGCATGTCACCTTAGTTCTGACAGTTGTTACTGCTTCTTAACATTCTTCCTACGCCTCATTCTACGGTTGTAATAAATTTTATTTGCTTACGGATCAAAGGTGCCGACTACGGACAGGCCGAACCACGTGAACCCATTGCCTATCAGCGAATGTAAACATGAACTACGGATAGGAATTAAGGTACTTTCATCTGATGGAAATAGTCTGGCCCAAGGGGACATCATCAGTTAGCAAAGGTTCAGGAGAAATAAAGGGCGCCGTCGATAAGAGAAAGTGAAGGATAGAAGGGGCGAGAAGGGAAAGGGGTTAGGAAAGGTGTGGGAGGAGAGTCACTGCACCATGACGCCCCAGATGTTGTTTACTACTGCATGCGTTGTTTACTGCTGCTTGTGCTGTTTACTGCTGCTGGTGCATTCTTTTGCTGTTGTGGTCTCTTGCTCTTGGTGTCGAGGAGGCATTTCGAGTCTGCAGTGGTTGTGTACTCTACTCTCTATCAGCTCCCTTCTTTTCTCATATTGTAGACTTCTATTTAGTTTTAGGTACTGCAGTTATCTCTACTGTTCATTACATGAAGGACATTTAATATGCTAAAGAATTACCTATTAATATTGTTTTTTTCTTTATAAATCTGGCTTTGGTATGGTTTGCGACCATACACTTTGGTATTTTTTTACTTGATTTAAAAAAAGACAGTGCAGTAGTTCAAGTAGTGCTCAAGTGCAGACATTGCATTTATTCTCACATAGTATAACTGGTACATCCATTCTAATAGTAAACTAATTCTCATATAGTGTACGTGTGGCATCTATACTTCCATGGTGCAGATAGTGTGTATATTCTCGCGTTGTCGAAATAGTCCAACTACTCTCACGAAATGATCTTTATGTCATAATTGCTACGCCATCTTTTGTCTTGATGTTTACAGATAAAATACATTTAATATAATGAATGAAAGTGTGTGTATATATATATATATATAAGTCAGTCAGTCAGTCTCCCTTGACCAGCACCTGTTGTTGGGAGGATCACAAGGATAGACACGGCAGCCGACAGGGGCCGCCACTCTTGTCTATTGTGGGCGATAGTCAGCAGGTTCTGTACAGGACGACCAGTCCAGTCTTTGATGTTCGTAAGTCAGTTCTTTCTCTGACCACCGCGGTGTCGGCCACCGTCCAAGATGCCTTGAAGAATAGTCTTCGACAAGGTGTGGTGCCGGGTCACGTGGCCAAAGAAGACCAGCTTACGTCACGTGACTGTTGATAGTAGAGGTTCCTGGTGTCCTAACAGTGTGGCCATCTTGTTTCTTACAAAGTCGTTGGTATGTGTTTGTTATGAACATGTGTTACCACCCCTGAACGTCGAAGTAACGAGGTTGTCGCCCTTGTACGAGTAGCGATTATCACCCCTGGTTTGAATGTTGAGAGGGGGCGTTGTTTAGAAATTGGAAGAAGAAGCAGACGTGAGAGTCTAGGAGAAAGAGGAATTTGGTACAGAGGTTGGAATTAATAGTACTGTGTGGATTAATATTAACTGTGTGAAGAAATAGCAACTGTGTGGATAAATAGTAACTGTGTGGATACATATTAACGGTGTAAAGAAATATTAACTGTATGGAGAAAGAGTAACTGTGTGGAGAAATATTAACTGTGTGGTTCCTCGATTTATTAATTTTCTCAACTGCTGTGTGATCTCTTGAGAAGATCGTAGAACTGTGTGGAGAAATATTATCTGTGTGGTTCCTCGATTTACTAATTTTCTCAACTGCTGTGTGATCTCTTGAGAAGATCGTAGAACTGTGTGGATTTACCTACTGTGGAATTTTTATTGACTTGATCATTTGTCTGCCGTTAGACTGTCGGAGTTATTTGGTGAATGTAGGCTGTCCGTATGATCAACACCAGAGAGCAAGACTGAAAGAGGGGAACTGTTTGCCGTGTCGACCCCTTCCCCCCCCAACAACAGAAGAAGAGAGAACTTGAAGGACTTTAATATAAACTGCTTAGATATATTTGTTTCGGTGCAAACTCAGTGTAGAATATTTGTGCTGAAGTTTTCTGTTGTTATTTAGTAAAGTATAGATTTACGTTCACCCGATTAATAGAAACGTTCGAGCCCATGTGCAGGTCTTTGTATTTTGTTGTGTGAAAGGACACGTGAAGAAGGCTGTGAGGTCAGTGTGTGTTGTGTGTGACCTGTCCACACTTTCCCTGCGTTCCTGACATTGGTGACCCCGACGTGACCTGTCGTGGGTTTGTTTCGTTTGGTACAGAGTCGGGTGAAAGTGTGTCTTCGATTCAGTGTTTGTGATTCCCCTGGGACTTAGTGGTAGAAGGTTGGCAGTTAATTATTTATCTTTGAGAATTTTGCAAAGCGGTTGTACTTATTTATATTTGCTCAGTGTTTAAGTGTTACATGTTGGGCGTGGTGCAGTTTCCCCGTCTCCAGCTTCACGGGTCTACGGGTGTGTAAAGTCCTACCCGTAGTAAGGAATTAGCCTCTGTTTCTACTTTGCCTCTCGTCTTTATTTTCCAAGCTCACTATTCTGTGTGAAAGTGTATGCAGAAACCGAAAGTGAGAGTGGATGTTCTCTATCCTGTAGTTATCTGTCTTGTTTTATTTTTATAAAAAAAAAGTAATTCTGGGCCTTGCGTGTTCACTTATTAATTTATGTGAAATCATTGGATGTTTGAATAAGTTGTCGCCCTTGGATTATTTTGATGTACTCGTACGGTACTTTAGGATTGTTAATAGATCTAGAAATCTGAGTGACTAGTTTTGAACAAGTTAAGACTGCTATTGATGTTATTTTGTAACCCAGTTGCATTCCTTGAAGATAATTTTTTTTGCCTGATTGATGTTGACATGCCAGTAGCTTAGACTTATTGCAATTCTGGTTGTATTTTCTGCCTTATTAGAAGCTTTGATAGTAGGGTGCTCCCTTTTTGTAAACACACTAGAGTAATTGTGTTGGATAGGTGTTAACCATGGCTGAATCCGTTAGGGAGGTAGCCGACTTTATGAAAGAAGGACAACTGTTGGGATTGAAAGAAGAAGCCCTTACAAAGTATGTATTTCAGTGTATTGAAAGGCAGGACAGATATACAGAAAGATTAGCCAGAGAGAAAGAAGCAGAAAGATTAGACAAAGAGAGAGAAGCAGATAGATTAGAAAAAGAAGCTGAAAGGGCCGCAAGAGAAAGAGAGGCCGAGCGTCAGTTCGAATTAGAGAAACTACGTTTAGAGAGAGAGACCGATTCCAGCGCGACGAGGAGTAATGGGAACCAAACCCCAAAAGGACTCACACATAAACTCCCCGCCTTCAAAGAGGACGAAGATGATATCAACGCATTTTTGAATCGATTTGAGGCTCAGGCGCAGTCCCTTAAATGGACCAGAGATATCTGGCCATTACAAATCGCCACTTCTTTTCACGGAGAAGCCCTCCAGCTATATGATAACCTATGTGTACAGGGCCCCGTGGATTATGATGTGCTCAAAAGAGAACTATTACTCAAGTTTCAGTGCACAGCCGAAGGATACAGAGAAAAATTTAGATCGGTGAAACCCCAATCTCAAGAGTCAATGCATTCTTTTCAAGCCCGACTAATCGGATTGTTCAACAGGTGGATTGACTTATCCAAAGTCCAAAAAACTTATGAAGGATTGCATGATCTGCTAGTCAGAGAACAAATACTGCAAAGTGTATCTAGAGATTTAGCCGTATTTCTGAGAGAAAGAGATTTTCAGAACGCTAATGAAATGATTGACAGTGCTGAACGTTATCGCCAAGCACACCCCCAGAAATCTCCGGCAAGACGAACAGAAACTATCATGTTCGCAAATGTGGGACAAGCCACTCCTCCTTCTTCACCGCCAGCTCGCCCAAAGCAGGACAGACACCAATTTACTTCTCCTCGATCTTCAAGACAACGAAATACTCCTCCCTACAGAAGGAATGAATCATGGAGGACTCCACCCCACTCCCCACCAATAAGAACAGTTCCGAAGGAAGCACCAACGACCATATATGATCGAAACAGCCCTTGTCATCCTGATCGTTGGAAACCACCACGACGTTGCTTCAACTGTGGAGGACTTGGACATATAGCCAAGGTTTGTCCAAGCTATAGACCCCAAGATAACACAAATGGAAATTGGAAAAATGAGAGCAACCCAACCCCAGCCAATGTTGCTATTATGTGTTCAATCACCGATGAGAAGGAGCTGGGTAAGATACATCTGTATCCAGGACGGATTAGGGGACAGCAAGTTAAGGTGCTACGCGACTCAGGTGCAACCATCTCCGGTATACGAGCCTCCTTGGTTCAACCTCAAGACCGACTGAACGGGAAACAATCTTGTATTACCTTTGGTGGAAACGTTGAAACCTTCCCTCTAGCACGTGTTCCAGTAGAGACACCTTTCTTCAATGGAGACCTGAAATGTTGTGTCATCGAAAATCCAGTTGTCGATCTAATCATTGGAAACACGAGAGGTACAAAACGGGTGGTATTTGATGTACAAGAGAAAGAGTCAGAACCAACAGCAGCGGTTACCACACGCGCGGAATTCCAACGCCAGATGCAGGGACCTCAACCCCTAACTCTACCACCAGTTCAATGGAATATAAAGAAGAACAACCGAATGGAATTACAGCAAAGCGATTCCTCACTAGAGAACATAAAAGAAGATGCAGAAGGTCGTGAGTGTAGACTGCCGTTAGAGATCAGGGACAAAGAAATTGCTCAACTCAAGGCCGAGATGGATGTTAACCAAAAGAAAAGAGATCGATTGGCTGTACTGTGCCAACAACAGAAGTCGACCATTGGTGAGTTGAAAGAAAAGATTCATGAATTGGAGTTGAGACGTAAGCATCAGTGTGATGACCTACTGAAAGCCTCAGCAGATATCAGAACCTTCAAGGAACGAGAGGAAAGACTCAGGAAAGATCTTGATAATACTATCACAAGATTGAATTCTCTGGAAGGAAACACCGAGGCAGAAAGAACAGCTCATCTGGAAACGAAATTCAACTCAGAAAGCTTAAAGCTTCGTGTTAGAGACCTGGAAGGATCTCTGGAAGTCGAGAAATTAAACAGTGTGGAGGCTAACCGAGCCGTGGAACGTTTGACAAAGCAAATGAGAGAATTCGAACAAAGACTTGGTGATAGGAGAGAAACTCAAAAGGAATATCTGGGATTGAAACGCCAGTTAGTAGAAGACATAGCAGAGAAGAAGATACTCATTGGCATCTTGTCAAAAGATCGTGAAATCCATCAGAAGAGTTTCACAGAACCCATAACAGGGCTGGGGACAACCAAGAAAGAACCGGCATTTGTAGAGGACTCCAATGTAACACTTTTCAAGGAGTTACAATACCTACTGCTGAGCTTCGAACTGGTAGGCAAGAACAAAAGGATGAAAATCACGAGAGTTCGCAAGAAAAGAAAAACAGCAACACCATCTGCTCTTGTAAAAAAAAAACTTTAAACACACTTTGATCGCCTATCGTCGTGAACTGGATACCACAGCAGAAGAGTTGTCTAAATCTATAAAGAAGTGCAAAAAAGTGAACAAGTAATCGATATATTCAAGGAAATGATTAAACCAGAAGACCTACTACATAAACATGCTAAAACAATACCCTCGACGTGCAGAAGTTCCATCAGCCCTCTTCACCTACAACATTGAGAACAGTTTCTTACCCGTCATATATGTGAGTAGAAAATTACTGGATAGAGAGGAGATACAGCACAGTAGAAAGAGAGTGTTTAGCCATAGTATGGTCTGTTCTGAAGCTGTCTAGATATTTGTATGGGAGACAGTTTACCCTACATACTGATCACAAGCCCCTATCTTTCCTCACATCTAATCCTTATAAGAATGCCAGAGTGATGCGGTGGGCTTTAGCCCTCCAGGAGTTTAAGTTTGATATTCAGCCGATTAAGGGGACCACTAATAAATTAGCCGATGCCTTTTCAAGGGCTGAAATGGATCAAGAAATTCCATAGGGCTGTCAGATAATCTTTTCGTTAGAACGTAACAGTTCTATTGTAGTTAGGCGAAAATGTGAACATTTTTTTTGTAGGAGGGGAGGAATGTTATGAACATGTGTTACCACCCCTGAACGTCGAAGTAACGAGGTTGTCGCCCTTGTACGAGTAGCGATTATCACCCCTGGTTTGAATGTTGAGAGGGGGCGTTGTGTAGAAATTGGAAGAAGAAGCAGACGTGAGAGTCTAGGAGAAAGAGGAATTTGGTACAGAGGTTGGAATTAATAGTACTGTGTGGATTAATATTAACTGTGTGAAGAAATAGCAACTGTGTGGATAAATAGTAACTGTGTGGATGCATATTAACGGTGTAAAGAAATATTAACTGTATGGAGAAAGAGTAACTGTGTGGAGAAATATTAACTGTGTGGTTCCTCGATTTATTAATTTTCTCAACTGCTGTGTGATCTCTTGAGAAGATCGTAGAACTGTGTGGAGAAATATTATCTGTGTGGTTCCTCGATTTACTAATTTTCTCAACTGCTGTGTGATCTCTTGAGAAGATCGTAGAACTGTGTGGATTTACCTACTGTGGAATTTTTATTGACTTGATCATTTGTCTGCCGTTAGACTGTCGGAGTTATTTGGTGAATGTAGGCTGTCCGTATGATCAACGCCAGAGAGCAAGACTGAAAGAGGGGAACTGTTTGCCGTGTCGACCCTTTTCCCCCCCCAACAACAGAAGAAGAGAGAACTTGAAGGACTTTAATATAAACTGCTTAGATATATTTGTTTCGGTGCAAACTCAGTGTAGAATATTTGTGCTGAAGTTTTCTGTTGTTATTTAGTAAAGTATAGATTTACGTTCACCCGATTAATAGAAACGTTCGAGCCCATGTGCAGGTCTTTGTATTTTGTTGTGTGAAAGGACACGTGAAGAAGGCTGTGAGGTCAGTGTGTGTTGTGTGTCACCTGTCCACACTTTCCGTGCGTTCTTGACAGTGTTCTCTCTATAAGATCCGGAGTAGCCTTCATAGGCAGTTGTTCTCGAATGCCTTGATTTTCCTTTCCGTATCGGCGAGCAGAGACCACGTTTCACATCGGTAGAGCAGCATCAGTAATATAAAGAATTTGTACTGATTGTACATTGTAGTAAACCTGATGTTATGGCTAGAACAAATAATATCGCAATGTCAACTTTACCTAAATATTAGAACTAATAATATCGCAATGGCAACTGGAGCAGTGGAGCCGTGAAACGTTACACCCCCACAGAGTGCGATTCACTTCAAGGTAGAAGCACTTTCTTCCTAAATAAGCCAACCAACCAGCTCTCAGAAAACCAAACGCAGGATGCATTCGCCCCTTCCGATGCCCTGTGATATCTGCTAGAAGACACTGAGATGTTTCAGGTCAACCTCCTCCTTCCCAGCCTGCAAAAGTCTGGGTTTCCAATGGGACCTACCTGGGAAGAGATATGGGACCTACCTGGGATTTGAAGAAGGGATTCATATGGGACCCATTCCTTTTTCCCATACAAATCCCATTTGCATCCCACACCCAACCCTTACAACTCCCATTCATGTTCCCATTTGCATCCCACACCCAACCCTTACAACTCCCATTCATGTTCCCATTTGCATCCCATACCCAACCCTTCCAACTACCATTTGCATCCCATGTTCCCATTTGCACCCTATATTCCATTTACATTCCTCGCATGAACACACCATAAAGAAAACATTCAACAGCTTTTCAAAATCTAAACGCTTTCTTGCCTTCAAGTGCATGCATGCTTGAACACTCGATCTTAGTACAACTAGAAGGTAAGAGATACAATTACACAATTTTATTTACAAAAAGACAAAAATAAGAAAATCAATCCCCGATTGGTGCAATCATCAATCCCAGAGTGGTGCAATTCCTGTGGAAGAAAAGAAAAATCTATTACAATTAAGATATTTACATCTTGAGTTTTCCAATATCTATAAAACAAACCTCCCACAATTGGATGAAATCTTATAGCTTTCATAAATCTACTAATCACTATAGTGAGACTACAGAAAGTCGAACAAAAGTCGAATGAAAAGATGTTTATAATTTAAATGTTGGCCAATTGAGTATATACGGAGTTCTAGATGCTATCTGAAAGTAGTCAATGTATCATTACTGAAGGTATAGGCCTATTGAATAAAGGCTTAAAGAATAAAATGATGCTCACATTAATAAGTCAAACTTAAAAAACTCATTTGTGTAATTTCACTCACCATCAGGTAGCACTGCCCTTCGAATTCTTCCACCATCCATATCCCTGGCATTTGTGAACCATTTTTGGGCAATCATATCCACCTCCACCTCAGATGTACTGCCAAACGTATTACAGACTGCGGCTGTGCACAAAAAAATTTGTAATGGTGAACATAGCTATGACCCAGACCTATTCTATTATTTTAGTGGTAATAATTAATAGACACACACACAGACTGCTCATTTTGACATTACAAAAGGCAAATGACAACATTGCTTTAAAAATGATTTCTATGTATATTCCCAATGAAATAGTGAGTTATTTTGTACTACATAAAAAAGTGTTTTATACAAAAATACCACACTGACCACTAATCCTTGTCAAGACAGTTGACATGTGAGCCAATGGTACACCCTATCTGTTAAATGGTTTGTCAAGACTGTATAGCATAACATGATTTATACATTAGTTAATGCTAAAGGTAACATTTAAAATGTTGTCCATTACTAACACATCATATTTAATGACATACCAGTTTTGTCCTAAATTCTGTCTCCACCAGCTCATCCTCCAGCCTGTTTATTCCTTGTTTGGTAGTTATTGCTGTAATTAAAGTAAAATCAAATGAAAAATGGCATTAGCACTTGGTTCAGTTATCGTGTTAACACAAGGTCCTTAAAATTGTGTTTTCACCTTTTAGTGAACAGCAGATGAAAAATTTAGAGCATGGCAAAGTTATCCTCTTTATAATTTTTTTTGTAAGTTTCCATTTGATGAGAGAATGTTTTTGTTCTAACCCCACCCCTTTTCAAGTTATAGTCTTTTCCATAGAATTTGTTTAATTTCAAAAGTTCATGAATTCTCATACATAAAAGAAATTTAAGAAACTTAAAATCTTTTGGACTAGATGGTCACCTTGGTGTCATGTTGCTTCCTCATTTATAATAAAAGTTAATTCACATATGAACAATATACACATTGAAAACCAGAATGTGGCGTGAACTGTACCTTCACTTGAGTAATTCAACCCACACTAAAATATTTTCAAGTTTCATAAAGAACAATGATTTGACTCTCAATTAACTTGTTAATTTGAGTCACTTAATGCTGAACTCCACTGACGAGTAATGAATGGTTGCATGATGAATATAGCTATGATCCAGCCCCAGTCTCTTAAATAAACTTTTGGGGACTTCAGGGAACATAATGGCATTAAGTGACAATTCAACAAGTAAATTGAGAGTCAAATCAATGTTCTTCTTTATGAAACTTGAAAATATTTTAGTGGTCATAATTAATAGACACATACACAGACTGCTCAGTTTGACATTACAAAAGGCAAATGACAAAACTGCTTTAAAAATGATTTCTATGTATATTCCCAATTAAATAGTGAGTTATTTTGTACTTCATAAAATGTGTATCATTTTTAGATAAAAATATTACATTGACCACTGATCCTTGTCAAGAGAGTTGACATGTGAGCCAGTGCTACACCCTATCTGTTAAATGGTTTATCAAGACTGTACAGCATAACATGATTGATACATTAGTTAATGCTAAAGGTCACATTTAAAATGGTATCTATTACTAACACGCATATTTAAATACATAACAGTTTTGTTCTAAATCCCATCTCCATCAGATCTAGCTCCAGCCTGTTTATTTCCTGTTCATTAGTTAGGGGCAATGAGAAGCCCTCATGCATCGCTGCTGTACCAATTGTCTTTCCTTCCACATTTTGAAGCAGCATGAGCTGATTCTGTTTGTGAACCATTATCTGTAGCCTACTACTTCATTTAGCTCGTCAATTTTGCATCTGCAATCAAAATATAAATTTTAGTCTTTAAAGTAATGATAAATGTAAACTAGGCAGCTAAGTCTATGAAACTATATATTTTTTAGGTTAACAGAATGCTTAGATGGATAAGGATATGCATGTAGACCACTAAAAGCGTGTGCTAGTATAGCGTTTATTATAAAATAATAAAGGGGGACAGAAAACAACTTACTGTTAAAATTAAGTGAGCCAGAGCGATCTGCAATTAAAGGTTGTCATAATTAGTTATTGCTGTAAATCAAGTAAAATCAAATGAAAAATGACATTAGCGCTTGGTTCAGTTATCACGGTCCAGTCGGTCCTTCAAACTGTGTGTCCTTTTAGTGAACAGCAGACGACAAATTTAGAGCATGGTGAAGTTATTCCCATACATTTTGTTGTAAGTTTCCATTTTATGAAATAAATAGAATAATTTCAAAAGTCCATGATTTGTCATACAGAAAAAGAAATTTAAGTAACTACGAAACTTAGGCCTAACTAAATTTTTGGACTAGATATAGTCACCTTAGTGTCGTGTTGCTTCCTCATTTATAATAAAAGTTAACTCACATATTAAAAATATACACATTGAAAACCAGAATGTGGCAAGAACTGTACCTTCACTTGAGAAATCCAAGTCAGTGATGTATGATAAGGATGTTACCGGGAGTCTTCAGGCTGTCACCTTACACGTGTACCTGGCTGCGGCAGCATGCCGCAGTGTTGCACATCAGGCCCTGGTCAAAAAGCAGCTCTCGGTTTTTGGGCTGGACAGTGAATTGTTTTGCAGTAAGGCAATTAGAGATCGCTGGTTTGAATTTCCGCTTTGAGATAAAAGATGGCGCTCAGAGGTCAAAGCGAAATGGCCGTGTAAATAACTGTATAGTCACCCTCAAGTATATCCTGTATTCACCATGTGATTCGAAGTCTCACACAAAGCAATACACTCGCAATACACGCAGAGGCGGCGGATGTTGTTAAAAGAACCGCCAACCAACGCCGGCGCCAGGGAGTGAGGAGCAGGGGCGGCCGCCTGGTGGGATGGTACCTCTTAAGATGCAGATAATCCACAGTTTTCACAATCTTTGACATTTCAAGAACTCAAATTGCCTCCCCTTGTAAATTTCGTTTAGGCATTACTTGTAAAGCCGGTTCTTTTCCCCCATGGTTACATATAAAAGTAATATACCTGGGATTTCTAGGAAACGCAGACAGTAGAAAAAAGAAAAATACTTGAAATGCAATCATTTTGATTTATCCCCTAAAAGCTAAAATATAGCAGGGGAAGCGGATGGCCAAGTGGTTAGAGCGCTGGCGTCCGATCCTAGAGCGCGCTGGTTCAATTCCTGATAAGTGCAGCAAACTTCCCCCAGTCGATCCAGACTCCTTAGAGGGTTGAGGAGATTGGCACGTAAAAGCTCTCCCCGAGAAAAGTGGGGTCTCTGACACCTCACTCCCCAACGACCTGAACTCTACTTTTACCTAACTAATACATCAAATTTAATCAGAAAAGTATTACAACTAAAAGGAAACAAATATCATGATACTTTGTTTATAATTACAAGTAATAAGACGAAAAAGTCATAATAGTAACAAAAGTGCAACATGCAAATACCAATACACAAAATCACTTTATTATTATTATAATTAGTGTCTACATTGGTCAGCAAAGAAAGTAAACAATAGCAGATGATGCGGGCACAGGGTCGTCCGTTATGAGTTTGATGCGACACAATTAACACGTTTTTGAAAATAGTTGAGTATAAAAATACAAATAACAAGAGCACCATGTCAAAGGTTTTCAAAAGGTTGTGTTTATTTTCAGACATGTGTTTACAAGATATGTCTAGTTTAAATCCGCCAAAAGACACTCCGCGAGTTAGTCATGTGCAGAAGGTTTAGAGATGTGTATTTGATCACATGTCGTTTTGCAGGAGTCGCAGTTAATAGTATCAGAACATTTCTATGCTTGTTATTATATATTAAAGCGCGCAGCTAGACAACCATCACAGTAAAATATTTACCGAAGTTATTTTGTTTTGTGACATTCGTGGATTTCTCGGAGTGTAACCACTCACAGTGGTCGTCACTCTCCTTGACCGCTGGCTGTGAGCTTGATAAAAGCACACAGGAGGTTTTAGGTTTCATTATCTGTCTAATATTCGCCTGTGTTTACAGATTTGATCACAAAGTTAAGAACGGTCAAGTGAATGAAACATTTAATATGCGAGTGATGCATTTTATGGCTTTTTTTTTTTACAATTAACAACTATCCATATGTGTGTGGGCAATATAGATAAGTAGCTGTATTATCAATGAACTGTCAGGTTATGATACAAATTATAAGCCCACATCTGGTTTGATACTGGCATTCTTGAGGGTTTACAGTTCATTGCACTATCCTGTGAGTTACATGGCTCCATGCGTTATGTCACATACAAAACTCTCATGTAATGAGTGATTGTCACCTCACAGTGTTAATGTCAAACACACGATTAAAATACAAACATCGACACAAGCCGTTGCGGAATGTGGTTCACAGCAATGTACGCGTGTTTCATTTATCTGAGTGATTCTCCCTCCCGTCCATGTAATCTCACTGAATATTTCATAGTCTAGTAAAGGTCATGTTCTCAATTCTGTGTTGTTTTCGGTGATGCAGGTTGGGTCTGACGCAGGGCAATTCGTAGGTTAGTTTCGTAAACAGACTGAAGGAATTTTTTTTTAGCCATGAGAGCATTTATCTATGTTCCTTCTTTAAGGACCGTCTGAACCGGGTACACATCGTGGAACAGTCGGTGTGTCCATCGTCCAAACTTATGTAATCCCATCCTTCTGATCCACAGACAGGCACAGAGACCCCTCCGTACACAAGATTGCTTCAAACAGATGAATAGAACACCAAGTGAACACAAAAAGAAGAGATTGTTTTTAGGTGGTTTTGACAATGATCTGAAAGTGGGAAACATAAGGAAACAGAAGCGTGAGGAGGCAGACTGACGATGCAAAGCGAATTGTGAAAAATTAAAACCTGCAGGTGACGTAAAGAACATTAAACAGCTTCTTTTTCTGATTTTAGGTTGTTTCTATCCTACTTCCTTAATTTGTTTGTCTTTATCAGATGTTGCATCTCTACCAGCCAATGTTTTGTACGTCCTTCCTCTCTGCAAACACTGCCACTCATCTAAGGCTTGAAGAATCTCTGCGTCACTCGTTTTCTTTTGGAGTGACTTGCCCCTTTTCCAATCGATTTATGTCTTTTCAAACTTTTGTTACTTTTCTTCCGTCTGTTTCTCTGATAACTAGTATAAACGGTCTCTAAAAACTGGAGTACAATACGTGTGGCGCTCCTTCTGTGCCATCTTCTTGTTATAAATCTTTTTATTCTTGACAGTTGAACCGGTGGAATCTTCCATTTTTCTCTCGCCCTTATTCCTTCCTTCTTTTTTTCTTCTTCTGTTCGATGATTTCGCTAGTATGATCAGTCTGAATTATACTGTATCCCTTGTCAAATTAAGGAGTTAAAGTACTGAACATGTCCACGACAGCCTAAATAAAACCGCGGTTTATGTCAGCGAAACCTGTTGTGTGTTTAATGTTGGGAAGAGGTTTGCGCATACATTGCGATGTGAGTGTATAAAACTAAATCTTTCAGTGTGATTGACATCGTGTCATTAGAATGTTATGCACGTGAGTACATGTGTGCGAGCATGTTTGTGTAAGAACACCTTTGCATGTTGACACAAAAATCTGAATTTAAAAAATAAATATAATATAATATAAACATAATATTAGAAAAATTATCAAAAAGCAAAGGGAGTAACCTAATTAACCATACATTAAACACATAATAGTAAGAGGCCGTCCTTTTCATGGAAAAAGTCTTTTATTATAGTTCATGTTGTAGCAAGTCTACTCTTGAAGCCTCTGCCCTCAGGTCCCGAGTTCCCACAAAGAAACCCGATGCACAGTTTTTTTTCCACTTGCCACCACTCTTGAAGTTCAGTTAGACCTGAGCTTGGTTTACGACTTCAAGTCAAGTCAGGACACAACACAAAGGACTGAAGAAAACAGTCAGGTTCTCCACCCGTCCCGGTAAGGGACACACGACAGGCAGCAGCAATCACTCTTCTGCTCCCTCAATCCTAATCTTCACCACTGACACCAGTGGAGCCCCTCAAATGATAAGTTCACGTTGTCTATGCTGGGATTGTTCGTTCTCTCTTTGTCTCTATCCATATGCTGTACTCTTTTTTTCTCTCTCTACCTGTATATATATATATGTGTGTGTGTGTGTGTGTGTGAACGCGTGATCCTCTGTGTAAACTTTAAAAAACGCAAACAACAGATTTTAGGATCGGATGCAAATATTTAATCTTTTTTATAAAGTTCTTGAAATAGCAAAATTGTGAGATTGTTAATGAGACTTAAAGACAATGACAGACACTGTACACAAAAAATATATTACTACTTTCCTCTCCCGCACATAAAGTCAGCTCTGACAAAAGAAAACAAAGTCGAAGTCTAGAAACATAATTATTTTGCCCAGATAATTTGGTAGTAAACATAATTACTTTCCGAGATAATTCGTATAAAAATCGCAGCATTCATGAGCCTGTGTTTTGTTTGATGTGACTCGCCTCACGTGAGACATGTGAGATACACAGACTGAGAAAGTACTTGTTGCTAGTAAGCTGGTCACTGGGTGCGGCTGGTGTATGGCTGAAGCTTTAGGAAAACAAACAAACAAACAAACAAATTCATGGCCTTTGCACCCACTGGATTTTTAAAAGCTATTGTTGCCTCTTGTTACTTGTTACTGACCGCCACTCAGCCTGGGATGGCGGCTGATGATAAGATGGCCGTCACGACATCAATGGCCGGTAACTCTGTCGGAGTCAATGGTAGCTCGTCGATGACTACTACCCGCCAGTCAAAGGGTCCTCGTCAGACGAGAGACTTGTCCTGGACAACAGGTGCCTGGGACTACACGTGGGCTAAAACGGGCCAGACGGCATCTGATTATCTGAATGCCTACTGTCCTCAGAACTGTTCCGATGGCAGCAGCACAAAGACGATAAAAGGGGTCAAGTCTGGTGAAGCATGTACTACGATGAGTTGCTTCCCCTGCAATAGCGCTCTATACAGATGACGTCACGATTTAGCCGCGCAAGGGCTTCTGGGAATGCAACGCGGACAAACGTAGTCCCCGCATGTACTACACCAGCGTTTGCAGCGAATGCGTTGCTGTGCTTTTTATTGTTCAAAAAGACAAAACGTGAACGTGTAACAAATACAGTTCCAGATTGTAGAAATGCAAATGGAGGCGGTGGTTTTAACGGCGAAAGACGTAGCTGGAGCCTTCCTCGTCGGCGATCCCTCTGAATATATACCGGCTAACAGAACTGAAACGATACAGATCTGAGACAAAACATGCAGCACCTTTAGGGGTGACTACAATCAGTCCTTTCATTGTGGTGTGGTGCTTGTAAGAGGTATACAAATTGCCTTGCTGCCCATAATCCCTGGATATCTGACAAAAGAATTCTGTGCAGTCTACAGAGCATCTGACATTTTTAAATTGTCTAAACACTCTTGGCAAAGATGTTTTACCTATATCTTTTGTTGGGAACATAGGGACATTCATAGACTTCAAGTGTAGGAACATAAACTGAATCCATGTGATAAAAATTTTGCATACTAACGATTCAGATGTGTCAAACATGTAGGCAATCATTTTCAGTGAAAATCCTCTTCGCAGCCTCAGAAGTGTAATGAAAAGTTCCTCTTTTGGGGTAAAACGCCTAGATGGACCAGTTTTCTTGTCCCGTTGGTTTCTCTGGTTTTTCCCTTGGAGTCCCAGTATTGAAGGTTGTATTTTGCTGGACCAAGAAATGTGTACAAAACGTCAAACTGCTCGGGAAATAGTCCAACTAAAAACTTTGTATTCTTCCTGTCTTTAAAAACAAAGCTTGGGTCCATCCTGTTGGTAACTTCAGGTTCACTTTGCTTATTTTTTACTGCTGCAGCGTTTCTCATGATCATAGTTTGGATTTTAGCTCCAAGCATGTACTGATCATAAGAAGTTTGTGTAGCTTTGTGGTTTGGGCTAGCCGACTTACATTCAGCAGACGCACTCTCAGCCACGGCTTCGCCTGCGTCTTCAAATGTTATGTTGTCACTTTGTTCTGTGGATTCTGGAAATGATGAGTTTTCTTTGCGAAGCCTTTTTCTCACAAGTTTACATTGATAATGTGCAGGTTGGTTGCCACGTTGGTCGCCAGAGAGCAGATATATGTGTTCCTGGTTATTTTCTCCACATTTTCGAAATCAGATCGCCCACATAAAAACTGCCAGCGCTTTGCTTTCTCAGTCTTTAACTTGGCCTGTTCTCTTTCCCACTGGGTCATTTTGTCACTGGTCTTACCAGGCTTTGGAAATGGAATAAAAAAACGTCCCCTCCAGTAATCGCTCTGGATATCTGGAGTCCCATTTACATAAACCCCAACAGCAGTGCTTGGTTCCTCCCGTTTTCAGCATTGTTTCAGAGATTAATAGCAAAAATGTCGCTTTTTGTCAGTCGCCGTAGCGTAAACAGAACAACGTGTAGTGTTTGTCCGCAAAGCAATCCCATGATGCTCTGCTGCGTGACGTCACAATCTATTTTTAGCAACTCGAGAAAGCGCTATTGTCAAGGCGCTTGCAACATTTCGTCCAAACGCTGCTGCTCCGAGCGTCTTCCACAAATACTTCCAACAGACATAAACTTAATCGGATGTGTCCTGGACAAGATCCTGGCCATTGTAAATTGTCCACGTGACTGGGTAGGTGTAGAAAGGGTGAAGCAGGACTGTGAAGGAAGTCTGAGCGACTGGTCCTTGACTCTCCCCGTGACCGACCTGGAAACCAGGAGAACCTTCAGGAACAAGGACTGTGCCGCGTGTCACAACACCAGCTCGCTGGTGACATCAATGGAGACGAGAGGTGACGTGTAAAGTCTTCCAGCACGTGTACACGGCGATGTCAGAAGATGACCTCCTTCGTCTGGTTTCTGTAGGTAGTCAGACCACGTGTGATGTTCAGTACACTCCACCAGAAGGCGTGAGTCTTTTGAAGTTCACAGGTGCAAGCAAGTACTTTTGAGATGTGATCGCTACTTGTAACACAACAGGCAGGTGGGCGACCTACGACAGCGATGTTGAAGAAGGTTGTCTGAATTTTTTCGATATTTACCTCCGTGTCACCAGCACTGAGGGTAGAGTGTACCAAAATATTTTCTGTGCTATCTGCAACGGTGACCAGCCGCAGGTGACTGGCTGTGGGTTATATAGTTTATCTGGGCGTTCAGTTTATTTTCCAACTTATCTGTCACCACTAACGCTGCTTCTGGGTCTGACATCGCGAACATCTCAGGAAGGAGCACGACATTCTGGGAAGTGTTCCAGTGGCCAGTGGCAGAACTCTGATGTGAGTAGTAATCTTTATTAGCTTCCTTAATACATATAATAAAAGATAAGGTAATAAATCACTGCTTATCATCATGGCCTCCATAGTTTCCTGATTGGGTGAAGGATCTTCAGGATGGTAACTTCTTCTGCTTAGTTCTGTCTGTACCCAGTGGAGCATAGGCCCGCAACCACACCACTCCAGGGGATCCGGTTCTGGGTGTCCTCCTTCAGTTGGGTCCATGTCATCCCGGCTGCCTCCGCCTCGCCGTGGACCGGTCTCCGCCATGTGTGTTTGGGTCTCCCAGCCCTGCGCTTCTCATGTTGGTTCCAGTCCAGAGCTTGTCTCGTTAAACTGTCAGCCGGTTTTCGCTGGGTGTAACCGATCCAAACCCACTTCCACTTCTTGTTGTCTTGGCTGGTAGGCTTTTGGTTGGTTTTCTCCCACAGGTCTGTATTAGAGATCTTCTCAGCCCATCTGATGTTAAGGATGTATCACAGAAATCTGTTGGCGAATGTCTGAATTCTGTTGGTGATGGTGTTTGTCACACGCCATATCTCGGATCCGTACAGAGGAACTGACTTTACGATGGTGCTAAGATGCTAAACTTGTGCAGAGATAATGCCTTGGTGTTCCAGATGAATCGCAGGATGTGGAATACAAGCCTGGCTTCTTGCGTCTTCATTCGCACCTCCATCCTTGCTGACTATGCTGCCAAGGTAGGCGAAGTGGTCAGTCTTTGCGATACATTCCCCATGTAGTTGTAGTGGGGATTCTTGCTTGTTGTAGATCCGCATTACCTCCGTCGTTTTGGTGTTTTTTAGGCCAGTCATCGCTGCTTCTTTTCGGAACTCGGTGAGTTTGGTCTGTGCAAGAGGTTGTTTGTGGGACAACAGGCTGATGTCATCCGCAAAGTCGAAACAATTGAGTTGCATGGCGAAGGTCCACCGAATGGCAGCTTTGCTGTCCGAGGTTGTTATTCTCATAATCCAGTCTCTGACCACCAGGAAGACTGTCGACTAAAGCATGCAACCTTGCCTCACTCCACTCCTCACTGGGAAGGGGGCATTCAACTTTCTATTTTGGATCACCTGGCATGTCGAGTCCCCATACAGCTGCTGGATGATGGCAATGAAGTTTATTGGAAATCTCTTCAACGCGAGACATTGGGCCCGGGAACTGGGCACGTGTATAACGGGTATGATGTAACTTTTACTACCACCGCCAACATAACATTTAAAGCAAAGTACAGCAACAAAAAAAAAGAAAATATAAAGGCACACAGGTGATGCAAAATACATGTATACAAGAATTTGGCTTATATATAAAGGGTCCCAGTACTACTCGTGCTTTCGGTACCACCAGGCTATACTGCTTTTAACTCACTTTATTACAACACCCACTCTCACATACATACACACGTCGACTCAGCTCTGGCAGTTGTTCTGTTGCCCTTGAACTGCGAATTTTTCCTACATCTCATTCTCTCCCGTTGCGAGTCTAGTGCTGTTAAGTCCTCTTAAATCCCCATCCGATCTCTGAATGAAGATAAAAGTCCTTTTTGTCGAAGCGGAGAGCCAGAGTTCGCCCTGTACTGCCAGTCTCTATTCGAGAAGGTGATGCCGATTTGATGTTCCTTTCGAAACTCAGCACGTAACTAAGGTAACACAATGTCTGCTGACATGTCTTTTGATAGGCATCCCTGATAGCATTTGAACATCTTATAATCGTTTACAAATGGTTCTCGCGAAATGCTCAAATAATATTCGCAGCAAATATTTTTGAAATGCTTATCGTGCCCATCAAAGTAATGTGTTATTAATGTTTGCATTCCAACTTTTTGTGGACCTTTTTAAAAACCTTTTAAAGCATTTTTTCAAACATTTAATAGTTGTTCTGAATTTTAAACTCTTATCAAACCATTTAACAAACTTTATCACCCAGAGAGGTTAAACTTAATTAAGTTTATTCTGTGACATTTAATATGCTCACTAAGACGAGGTGGTGTTTTACCCCGAGCCAGCAACTAACGCTACATCGTGGCAAGGTAGCCAGCCCTGTTGACAGATAATAAGTGAGAAAAAGTGCCCTAAACAAGAACTGAACCCACGCCCAAAATTTCATAAGAGATCGATACTATGAGGCCATATAGGACGACCCCATCACAGGACCTTTATCATGATATCGATGGCCGTGTTACATATATTTAACTGATCGACAGTCTGACCTCAGCCACCTGACCGAATAGTTTGTTGATTTAGATGGAAAAAAGGAGGCAACCGAAGCCGTGCTTTTTATCATGCGTCGCATGGCCAGAGGATGAGTTACGCAGGTCAAAGACTGGACTGGTCGTCCTGTACAGGAGCTGCTGACTATCACCCACAATAGACAAGAGTAGTGGCGGTCTTGTCAGCTTCCGCGTCTAACCCCAACGGCTGGTGCCAGCCAAGACTGACTGACAGTGTAACACGAGACGACATCTGAATCTTCAGCCGCTCAGTGCAGCGATGACAAGCGAATGTTTAGAACCACTACACTACCGGGGACCTCAAGACCTAATAGCGGCACCCCAGTTATTTAGGATGGACGAGAGTAGTATCTGGCTTTCTGGTTCGGCAACATAGCATGGCGTTTAAGTGACTTTTCATTTAGAATGGCGCCATCTATTTAAGGACTCACTTGATATTCTGACTGTCGTTGTTATCTTTCACCGTATATTTTTGAAGGTTCACTAAGAAAACGGTGATAAAAATCTTGTTTTTGAAACAATACTTCTCCGAGCGTGAGCAAGGGAAACAACCCGACGTGGCGTCAATACGAAGTGCATGGTGTGTAACCGTGTTTCGAGATGCTCGATTTTACAACAATTTTCAAATCTCACACATAGCGATGTGACATATATAATAAACTTTTAAAATATTTTTTGTGAGAACTGTAAATAACTGAATTTTTAAGTTCTAATCCATTGGTTATGGCCGAAATACCTGCAATTCGACATTTCGACGGAGAGAGTTTGAATATTTATAACTATTAACCTATAATTAAGAAAACCATATGTGATACACCGTTTTAAAGAGCATTGCTTAAACATTTCGATAGTGTTGCTTTTAGGAAATATAAGTTTTGTTTGGTTGTACTAAAAGGAGATTAAAGATCGCAATATCTTCAACTCATAAAGCGAAGTCGTGAAGAAGTCAGCAAAATTAACAAAAAATTATTTACACATTATGTACAAACATATAGTACCAAACAAACATATATTTTATTGAAATACACATTAGAGTTTGAATATTATTTTCTATTTTTTTGTCATTTTCGGTTGTTAGAGTACAAATCCATGTAGAATTGAGAAACCCGCAAAAACAAAATTGCGGCGCCTCAGCTCAAAACCACGCGAGGTTTGAGGGCCGAAAGTTTTCGGTACACGTTTACAGGTTTACAGTACACTTATTTAATGTTTTTGTTGAAATGTTACGGTTCCTATTAATTTAAAATGTTTGCAAAATGTTTCAGTTTTTACATGTCTATTCGCTAAGTGTTCCTAACATGTTCCTAAAATGTTTCATCTAAAACTTTAACATTATTACAGCCTTGTTAGCGCTTTTCAAACGTTTATAAAATTAAAAGTCATTTAAACGCCATGCTATGTTGCCGAACCCGAATGCTAAATGCTACTGTCGTCCATCCTAAATAACTGGCGTGTCGCTGTTTGGCCTCGAGGTCCCCAGTGATGTAGTGGATGCGACACATGATCGCACGACTCCGGTTACCTCCCCTTATCCACTTTCCAACTAAAACAACAAACTATTCGGTCTGGTGGCTGAGCTCAGACTGATGATCAGTTAAATCTGTAATTTTGGGGAGAAATGGCGCAACGTTCATAGCACCTACTAAATCTTGGGTGTGGTAGGTTCAGTTCTCGTTTTTCTCAGCACTTGGCATCTGTAAACAGGGCTGGCTACCTGCCGTGATGCAGCGTTATTTGCTGGCTCGGCGTAAAACACCACCTCGTCTCAGTGAGCATATAAAATGTCATCCTTGAGAAAAGCAAACTTATAGTTTGGATAGTGATTTTCGCAATTTTTGTTTTGCATGGAAAGGGAAAGGTAGGAGGTATAGAAGTGGCTACATACTTGTATTTTAGTTCCTTAAAAACAAACAAAGCAAACGAACAACTGCAGGTCAGTAAGTATACAAATTCTACATCTATTATAAAGTTAGGTCAGACTTTGCTATCACTATCATGGCTTATCTCAAGATCTATTACTGGCCAATCATCGGTCTCCAAAATAATAATAATAGTGAAGATTTTTATAGCGCATATTCACACTCGTAGAGAGTATGCTCTTAGCGCTTAAAACGGGGAAGAGACGTGGACTAAGTAGATACAGAACACAGGGGACGAAAGAAAACGACAGTACTGACAAAAACAGATAACAAAAGGCATAAAGTAACAGGAACAGAGAAAAATAGTGATGGGTAAAGTAGCAAGAGGGAAGGGGTGGGGTAAGGACTAGCATTGTGGACTAGGAGTAGTGCTCAAGGAAGAGGTGCGTTTTCAGTGCAGATTTGAAGGATTCAATTGTAGGAAGGTGGCGGATATGGAAAGGAAGAGAGTTCCATTGTTTTGCAGCACAGTAGCCAAAAGTCCTGTGACCATATGTTGTTGTTCTGGTGACAGGAACAGTCAGAGTACGGTTGTCAGAGGAAGAGCGGAGATGTAATACATGTATGTAATACATTATAAACTTGTGTGACTGACCTCAGGTTTTTTTTCCCCAGGGCGTGTGCAGCAACCTGACCTGCACACCCGGGAAGTTGTTGACCGAGAACAACACCTGCAGCACGGCGCTGGCGGATATCCGGGGCCTGGTGTACAAGGTGAACATCACCCTCGTTCCCAACACTGAATTCGCCTTGAATACGTCCAGGAAAGAGTCCTTGAGGGAGCTGGTGCTGCAACTTGGACAACAACTCGAAAACAAGACTCAAAACTATACTTATAAGTACTCTTTTACAATCACTTTAGAGTTACTTTTTTCCAACTCAACAGATCAGGCAAAGATAGTGAAAATAGCTCTTACAGGGGACATCACAGCTTCAAGGGAGATAAAAAGGGACATCGCAGAGATTTTCTTGGTTCAGAATCTCTTCATTGATAATTGGAAATTGCATAGGTTATATCTTAAAGAAATTGTAACTCTTATTCAGCACATCGATCTAGAATCGCTCCAAAACACCACCACATCGACAGATGACGAGAATGTGATTGTCTACCAGTCAGACTACAGCACGTGGGCTGAGGACGCGTTTAAAGGTCTGCATGATGTGGGAACGCGACGAATAAAACTTTTAAATGTATTGAATAAGTACCCTCCCACGTATGATGTTTACAACATTCAAGAATCTTTGAAAATTAAAATTAACCCCTTGCTTTTGTGCGCCTACGTCCAACTCTCGAGGGACGAGTTCATGATAAGGGAGAGGGAAGATGGCCAGAAAAGACTGGTCGTGGTTAGCGAACATTACGAGGCGGAGTTAGACAGTCTGTTGTACGTGAGACTGAAGGAGAACGAGGTGCTCAACGTGTGTATAGAAACATTCGAGGCTCTCAAGTATGTCCTTAAGACCAGGCCCGCCCCGCTGTGGCAGCACGTCCTGTCCTGGATCGCCATCCCCATGTCTATCCTCTGTGTGTTCCTCACATTCGTTGTCTACGCCTTACTTCCGGCGCTGCGCACGCAGCCAGGGCTAAACGTGATGGGCACGTGCGCCGCTCTTTTCGTCGCGCAGGTGGCGCTGCTGTTGGCCTCTAGTCGTGTGACCTCTGGAGTCTGGTGCCAGGCCCTGGGGATCTTAGTTCACGAGGCTTGGCTGAGCGTCTTCTGCTGGATGGTCGTGTGTTCCATGCACATGTTCCACGTGTTCTCTGCCAAAACTCGCCACGAGTCCAGGTCCCTGATCTGGAAAACCACGCGCAACATCGCGGTCTCCATCGCTCTTCCGGCTGTCGTGGTGGCGCTAGTAGTCGCTTTGTCATACGTCCAAACGAAAGGCGAGTCCATCGGCTACAGCAGCGAGTCTTGTTTCCTGAGCTCTCCGGTGCTGGTGGGAACGGCCATGGTGCTGCCGCTCTCTGTCATCGTGTTGCTCAACCTGGCTCTATTCCTGCTGACCGTCAGGCGAATCTACGAAGTAACGAAACTCAAGCCTCACTCCGACTCCAAGCAGGAGTCACACCAGCACGTGTGGGTGTGCGCGCGCCTCTCGATGCTTACTGGGGTCATGTGGACGCTGTCTCTCTTGTCAGAAGGTCTTGATCTTGACTGGCTGCGTGGTCTGTCCATCTTAGCTAATGGTGGGCAAGGGGTTCTTCTTTTCTTGTCTTACGTCACCACTCGGCGCGTGCGCATGCTGCTGTGCGGATGTCTCGGGCACCATAGTGACGTCATGTCTAACACACGGTCGACATCCGACATACTCTCGTCAACCGTTGTGTCCACTATTCAAAGCGTGGAACAAAGACCGTAGTCTGTGCAGCACTTTCAGACTGTTGCTGCTGCATACTTGATGGGTTGCTTGAATGATGGTTGATTTGTATACTAGGAGAAAAAATGATGTAGGCAGAAAAACGAGGCGCGAACAGCATAAACCTATGGTTCATAAATCAGATCAGCTAATGTCTTAGGAGAACGTCTACAAATTTTGATTTCAGAAAATGGAAAATATCTTAAAATCGGAAAGACTTTTTATTTTACTTACTGCAATTCTCGTGTCAAAAGTTGAACTAAAAACGTCGCGAAAGATGAACTGAGATGAGAATTATCATTATTTACATTTAAAATTCGCATAAATAAACATAAGTGAAATGTTTGATAATGTTAATCTTTATGTTACTGTGGTAAATTTGATTATGAAGCTGTGTTAATCCATTGCCGACGCATTTCTGACGGGAGAGATGCGGATACAACCATCGCTGGTACCATGTATTTACCCCCTTTTTCAAAACATTATATAAAATTAACGGAAAAAGGTAGACGAACAATTTAAATTGATAATGATAGATCAAACTGTGTTGAAAAGAAACGTTTTTACCTTTTGTTTGCTTAAAAACACACTTTTATAGTATTACCAACAGAATATGCCATGGTAATGACCACATGGAAAAAGTTTTAGAAAGGGTTGAAAAGCCTAAAAAAATAACATAAGGGAGGAAACTACCACAACCGTTGGGAAATAGTTCACTATGCTTCCCTCCCTTGAATTTGCAGGAAGTGAAAAGGTTTCGTAGCCGAACAATGAAAAAAAATGTCGATCGCCATTTTGTCACGTTGTTGTCTCTCACTTTGACATGGATTTTTACTTCAACAACCGCAAAGGAGAAGAAAATAGTAAGTAATATTAACATCTTAATGTATATTCTAATAAAAAATATATTTGTTAGGTACTTTATGTCGGTATATATTGAGTAAATATTATTTTTTGTTAATTTTCGACAGCTGACCTTCAAATGTTATAAAACGTTTATGGTTGTCATCTCTCATTTGATTTTAATACTCGAAGACTAAACCTAAGCATCTTAAAATTTACTCCAAGTGAATGTTTTAAAAATGCTTTTTAAAACGGTGTATCCTGGAAGCGTGGACCCAGAAGTGGCTCGTGGCTATCAACACACAGAAAACCATCTACACTATTTTCAGCACGGACCTTCATCTACTGGATGAGTGTCTCTCATTCGTTGCCTCTTTGCGCTATCATAGGAGTGACCAATTGTAACAAACCGTCGAAGAAATTTTAGAAGTAATTAAGCTTTTCTGTCATAAGAACCTTGTTAAAGAAGACTGATTGCAAAATCAACAGTAGTATTTTCTGTAAAATGTATTTTGGTTGTTTATAGAAAACGCATGTGGGTTTATCGTCAATGTTATCATATAAAAACATCGTCACAACAGATGCTATTGACTTGCTCTACCACTAACAATTTTTTCAAAAAAGCATTGTTTTTTATTTTTCGGACACAATTATATAGATTATTCTGTTACAAAAAGCCTACACTTTAAGAATTAATTTAATAAATGCCACAGATGAAGGTCCGTGGTAGCACTGAGTTCACGACAACGCCATTTACTAGCAGAAGACAATAGGGAAGTTCCCCCCCCCCCTGTTGCTAAGGTCGGTTGGTATTGTAAGCTATGATAGCGACGAGGATAGATGTTTACTTTTTGTTGAGGATAACGACATCTCGCTTTATTGGTATGACATCCAACAATGCAAAAATTTGCACCTGTCCATTTTTTTCGAATCTACTTCTGCAAACTACTGACCTTTATTAAAATTAAATGAAAGTCCGTGTCTCTTCGCAACAGCAAACCGGAACCGGAAACACGGGCGGGCTGATAAGGAAAGCCGAGACTTACACTGGATATAAACCTGAGACACTTATCCAGTAGATGAAGGTCCGTGATTTTCAGCCTGTCCCCCAAGACACAGAGGGCAACGCTGAAGATCAATGGACATACATTGCCACCAGAAGACACCCCCACTTACCTAGGTGTGACCCTTGACCGTCATCTCACCTGGAAGCAACACCTAGAGAAATTACAGGAACGGGCAAAACCCCGCCTGGCGCTGATGAAAAAGCTCACAAGCTCAACGTGGGGAGCAGATGCAAAGATTCTGAAGAGACTGTACACAGGAAGAGTCAGACCGGTACTGGAGTATGGAATGGCAGCATGGGGAACTGCAGCTAAATCGAATTTCGACAAAGCATCAAAGGTCCAGAACCAGGCAGCGCGTATCATCACTGGTGGCATGCGATCTACACCCATTTCTGACCTGGAAACCGCCACTGGCCTGGAGTCGCTGGAATCAAGGCGCGACACCAAGATCCTGACACAGTCTGCAAAGCTGAAGCGTCTTTCAGACCATCCAATGAAACAAAGGATGGAACAACCCACAAAAGGAAGGCTGAAGCGCTCCAGCTTCATCCACCAGGCCAGACTGCTGGAGCGAAAGAATCCAGACCTCTTGGATCAAGAACCAAAGGAAATTCCTAGGACGCAACAAAACCCTGCCTGGAAGCGTACTAGCGAGCCTCGAATCCAACTCAGCATCCCTCAAATGGAGAAGAAGGGCACACAGAGCGACGAGGTACGCAAGGCCCTTGCCGTGGAGCACACACATGCTCACTATCCAAGAGAAACATGGACTCACGTCTACACCGATGGATCTGCTACAAAGGCTGTACGAGATGGAGGAGCCGGTATCTACATCAGATACCCAGGTGGGAATGAAAAAGAACTGTCCATCCCCACTGGCAAGTATGCCACCAACTACAAGTCAGAAGCGGAAGCCCTCCGTACAGCTATAGCCACAGTGGCAAACAGCACCGAGACGTCGGACTCCATTGTTTTCTTTTCTGATGCCCTCTCCGTCCTCCAGGCCTTGCAAACATCCAGAAACAAAGAGCTAGATGACCTGTCTCTTGAACTCACCTCCCTCTGCACAGGGCACACTGTCGCACTGCAGTGGATTCCTGCACACTGTAACCTTCTGGGTAACGAAGCTGCCGACAGGCTGGCAAAAGAAGGATCGGCAAAAGAACAAGTCAACAGAGTTGTGTCCTTTGCAGAGGCAAAAACCATAATCAAGGCAAAACAATGGAAGATATGGCAACAATAGCACCCCAACTACAACAAGATGGATGGCTACCATCTTCTGACCAGACGTGAGCAGGTTACCATCTTCCGCCTGCGTACGGGACATAACCGGCTAAACTGGCACCTTTACAACAAGTTCAAAATTGGCCAGTCTGGCCAGTGCCCTTGCGCTACCGGTAATATGACCACAGAACACATATTACAGGCCTGTCCCACATACGCCACCCTCAGGAGGAAGTACTGGCCGGAAGACACGGCAGCGACCCAAAAGCTCTACGGTGCCCTGGCGGACCTGCAGCAAACAGCAACCTTCATTGAGGAGACTGGCCTCACCATCTGAGCGATCGAGAAAAAAAGGGTGTATTACTGATGGTTGTCTTTACTGTATGTTAATAAATATAAATTTTCAAAGCTGCCGGTCGAACTTTCTACCCCGGGTATTTGCTAGCCATTTTCGACACAGAAAGACAGGTACCGTGGGAAAACGCAGAAAATTACTGTCAAACGTAAAAACTACGACATAAAAAATCACTCGATAGAAAAATGAATCAACTATCGAATTCATTAATTTTTTTATCCAAAACAACGCATTTTAAAACGTAAAAAAATAGAAAAAAAACCCATGGCGAATTCGCCAAAGTAGTCTCCAAGCGTTTACCGCGCTTCCCTGGTGAATTCTATTCTATATCACTAATTCCCGATGCCCATATTTCACAATCGTAAGTATTGGAAGGACAATTCTGCCAAACATATTGAGTTGTATATCTAATGGTAGCTGTGACTGTTTAGTTTTTTTAGTAGAACAAAAATGGTTCTTAATGCTCTTAAATATAAATCTTTTTGAGCGATAAAAAATTTGCAATTATAATTCTGTTTCATAACAAGATAGAAAAAATAATCTTTCTTATTTTACCTCTATATAATATATATTTTAGTTTTATCTGGGTTAATTGTCAAGTTCCACATTATTTTTACATTATTTTTTCATGCTGTCTAAAGCATTCTATAGGTTTTCTGGTGTTTCAAAATAATTGACTGTATCATCTGCATACAGTAATAG